>NTHP01000452.1:48733-102731 GCA_003416845.1 Oplegnathus fasciatus
TTTCAGCAGTCTGAATCTCCCAGTTAAACGTTCATGCATATGATATCAATATTTTAAGCTCATCAACTTCCTAGTTTTAAATCCGGATCTGTCATTTAAATACGTCTGACGCATATTTAATCACCAGCACTTACGCTGCTCATATCATTTTCAGTTGTAGCTACAGGTTGGGGAAATTGATTAGGATACAACTTAAAGCTGTAGCGTTTCTGTCTTCACAGCCAGTGACACATGTCTGAATTGATTTCAAGCCATTTTTTTTACTTCAGGTACTCACAAATGTTGACAGCTGAACCTAAAAGGATTTAATAAGGGACCCAAAAGAATTTGGATTGGATAAGCAGACTCAATACTGGATTTTCAGATTTGATTAAATGCAATCACAACCCAACCATACACCCTGATGAAGGGGAGATAGCTGAACATATCTGGGGAATAAATCACGGTAACTTGGAGAAGGGAATTGTTACCGCTGAAGTGCCTTTGACACGGTAGTTCTTTTTTTCTAACGCAAATCCAGCTTTGTTGAATGAAAACTTAAGAGCCCCACATATAAACTTAATTCTTCTTTTAGAATTTTGTTTTTACTTGAAAGTCCAAAGTGGAAAACTGTTGCTGAAAAACTGGAAGAGAAGGTGAGCAGCCTGACATGCAACAAACCTGGGACACAGCCTGTGATCCAAGACTAAACAACCTGTAAACTTGATTCTTTCTGGAAACAGGAGCACAAGAGCACAGAGGCCCAGAGTTCACAGCTCACACACTTTCTCCATGCCTTGTCTCAAAGCTGTGACACCAACTCCATGACGAAAACATGCCTCTTGTGTCCCCGTGCTGAACTATTAATACACTTCCTCACAATGGCAAATTTGCATAAGCAAATGAGGGCCAAAAGGAGTGATTAGGTTTTGTTCCGACAGTTATTGCTCCGGCAAATCTCCGCCCAGCAGCTGTTGGCCTCATTCACAGCACTGCTAAGTCATTTCAACGCTGCCACAAAAGGGCGATAGATCGTAGATATCACCATTGAAATGCAGAGCGTTGAAATAAAAGATCCAAACACGCAGATACACACTTTGCTACAATCCTCAGAACAGAGTCTAAAAAGAGCTTGGAGAGTCTTCTGTGGCAATCCTAATTAGTTTAATGAGTTTTTTCTTTCACTACCACAGTTAAATCATTGCATTTAATTAAATAAAGAAAACAACTTTTGGAGCTGTGTGTATGTGAGTGTGTGTGTGGAAGGGGGCGGGGGACAATTACATTGAAGTCGTTGAAACGGGGGGTCTCTTAATCCCAAATGCAGTTACACTTATTAAAGCTGAGAGGGAAGGGGGGGCTGCAAACAACAGGGGCCCAATTCAATTCAGAACTGAAGAAAAAAAAAACCTTGTGATTTATCTCAGTGGCAACCAGTCGTCTTATTCTACACGCAATCCTGCCAAATTAAAAAAAATGGCCTTTGTATTGGGGTATCCACTGCAGATGCACTAGAATGCCGTTGAGCACACCGCTGAGAATGCTGGGTAAGAAAGGAGCGTTCTGTGTCTCCATGGCTATACCGTTACTGTAAGAACAACCATATCTACTCTGCACATAAATCCTCATGTGGTGGAGATTCGGAACTCGAAAGGTTCACAAAACCTCAAGCAAATGCAGAGAACATGGTTTAAATGTAAAGAAGCTGACACTGATTGGTCAGATTTTCAGTCCTGCTAACTTGTTCTTTGATCTAAAATTTTGGATTGGATATGTGATTTGGTTTATTTTGTTTAACAGAAAAATAAATTTCACTGTAGAATAAACAGGATTATATTCCTAATGGTGAAATATCCCCCCAAAAAGTACTGTTTTGGTATGGAAATGGTTTTGCATGGCAAAAAAAGAGGGAACAAATGGGGGTTTTCTTTCTCTCATCCCTGCTCTTCTCACATCCGCAACAAATGCCATGGCTTTCTCCGTTTTCCACTTTTCCTTCTTTTCTAGCTTTGCCTCCCTTCCTCTCTTGGCCACCTCAAACCTCCTCTCCTCCTTCTCTCCTCCACCTCCCTCTCTGCATCTCTGCCTCCCCGCACTAAATAAAAACCAGTCGTTGTGATGCAGGCTGCAGCTCCTGCCGGCTGAGCTCTGCTGACAGCTTTAGAGGGACTCCCTCTATTCTCTGCCCTCCATGTGGGAAACCTGAGGCCTCAGCGCTGTGGGGAGCACGCTGGGAGGAAGGCAAGCCTGGGAGGCCTGATCTTCATTTCCTGGAATCACACACTCACACACAACCGCACACATCTAGTGACATTTACTCATGCAGCTGCAGCAATCCAATCAGAATCTCAGACTGAAAATAAATATTTGCAGCTACATGAGACAACAGAAAACACACACAATCTTATCAAGTGGCACATACGGGCCAAAAGGTAATTTTGGAAAAGCTATTGAAATGGTCACTACTCTAGAAAAACCATTACCGTAAGTTCAAATATATTTGCTAACTGAAATATTTCATATCCAGATAAAATGCTTCCATGTGATGAGTCTAAACAGTACATACTGCACGTCCAACACACATAACTTGTGGAAAATCTGCTTTTGGCAACTGTACTGTACTTCTTCGAGAAGCGTAAAGACAGCCAATTGGACGGCGAACAACGAAAGCCTCATGTCAGATTTAAACAAAGACACAGTGGATACACAACTGAGCTGCCAGGATCATCTTTGAGTCAATATTTGAACCATTATGGATGAGCAATATGAAGAAATTCTTCTGAATTTTACATTGCAGTATTTAAATATATTGTGACATAGTAGATTGGAAATCTGGAAATTCAATTAAGAAACTATTGGTGCATAATGGTTAGGCATCAATCTAAATATAGATGAGATGGGTGTGTCTGTTTTTGTTTGAGTGGTACAGTAGACGATAATGATATGTAAGTATCTGAAAAATTAACATACTTCACCACACTGAAGCAAAAACACTGTAAACCCAATACTGTCATAAAGAAGTCCGACTCAGTTATTTGTAGCATTGCCCACAATGGTCTAATGGAACCAGAGATACTATTGTTAGAAGCAGCAGAGAAAAATCTCGGACTGTAGACATAATCGTCTCACGGTATATATCATCATATTGCTCGACCCTACAGGAACTATCATAATTCGAGATTTTGTGAGTGATTGTTATGAAAGCCAGACAAAATATCCAGTTTCATATGTAGACTGCATTAGTCTTTTAGCATTTAGCAGATGCTAAAATCATAAGCATCTTCTACTGACAACAAAAGATTTGATCCCTTTATGACCAAGCCCAAGACCACAACGTCCTGACAGTACAGCCCATCCATCAAAGACCAGTTCATCCATAATTACATTCTGTGTACACACACGCAACAGTATGTCCACACAGAGCCTGTGTCACAGTCACGGTACACTATCTGATGAAAATGATTTGTTGGAGAAGTGACGAGCGAAGCTGCACCATTCACAGTTTTAAATTGTTCTGGTCAGGCAATCATCAAAGCATAAAAGCTCACATCCCCTGAGGCTCGCCACAACAATCCACCAGTTCACATGGCGGGTGATTCCCAGGAAAGGACAGAGCTCTGCTGCTCTGCAGTTTTGCTCGGTAGCTGTTGCTGTGCATCACATGAGAGAAAAAGCCTTCAGGCGAGCGTCATATCTAAGCATCGGAAAATGAACGCGGGCCAAAAGCCTTTGTAGAAGTTCACATCCTGAACAACATTATGAGAGGGAGCAACACGACACCGAGCGCTAATGGCTGCAAACGTACATCACACAAAAGAGGATTCCTAATCACCAGTGCTATATTTAATACCCCAGGGGAGTTAAGGGGCACACACAACACACAAATACTACACAGTTCGCCTGCTGCATCAAAATCTCACTGTATTTCTCTCTTTCTCACACACCAGAGATGATATTATCTATGAGCTGCATAATAGACACCCCATGCTGTGCCTACTGCTGCCATAAAAGCAGTGCTTTTCATATGGAGCGCTTTGCTATCACTAATGATTAACCAGAGCCTGGACAGCACGGCGAGTCTCGCAACACTTCAAAGACAAAAAGCGGAGGATTCAATTGCTTTAATAGGCCCGGGCTGAAATCATACAGAGAACGCACACTTCAACCCATCAATAAATGTCATAGGCTATTTAAAGATGAGGGCCCTGATGTAATTTTTATGTGGTGTAAGAACACGTCTTGTTGAAAGGGGGGATGTGAGAGCTGCGGACGTGCTGTGGGAAAAATATAGAGGAGATCGAAGAGATGAGTATGTGTTTTCTGGTAATGAGCTGCAGCAGAAGAAGAAGACAGACGCAGAGCACAATCACAGCTAATCAAAACCCAGCCAGACTTGCTTTTTCCAAAGGGAAGACAATCGTAAATATCTTTATTTCAAAGCGGACTCTGTGCTTCCGACGGTGTGATGAAAAAGTTTCCTCCGCTGCCCTGTGGTCTGCCATGTGCGTGCGTGTGAGTGTTTGTGCGTTTTCTCATTTCCCCTGTCTTTCCTGCAGGCTCTGATCTAATAATCGTGGAGTTGAGAAGTGATGCGTCTTGTACGGCAGCGCAGCGGTAAGTAAAGGGACTCTGGAGTCTTGTGTGTACGTCTACGACGTAAATAATGGTGCTTCAGATGACGTGTGCCAAGATTGTGAAGTTTGAGCATCTTCACTTTCTCTTCACCTTTTCACCTCCCCTGCTGCTCCAGGTATTTTGTAAGAAAAGGTGAGCGACAAGAAAGACAATGTTTGCCGGTGGGGAGGGGAGCAGGAACACGAAGCGCATAAATACATTAATATGCACTGTTGGGGAGTAAGCGGCAGAATACGGGATGAGGAGGGTGTGGAGGGCAGCGGAGAGAAGGAACAGGAGCGTGAAAATTTCAGAGAGCATGTTGCAACACGCTGTAACTCCCGGCAAACTCTTCTACTGCATCCCTAATGACTCAACTGTTTCGTATGCATCGTCAAACAAGTCTTTTTGTTGCCTCCCCTCAATTACAACCAAAGTCCCCACTTACATCCTCCTGGAACATTGTTGTACATCTCCCTCTGTGTTTGATATTTGTAATAAGGTCATCACATCGTGAAAAAAAAAAACAAAACCTATGAAAAAGACTACCTGAAAGTCGACCCCGGCCATATATCTGCCACAGTGGAGACTGCAGCGGGTTTGGTGTGTTTGAGTTCAGCGACTGACTGACTGACACGAACCATTCATGGGTTTAGAGGTAGGGGAAGGAGGTTTAACAGGGAACAGGCTGTGCTAATAAAAAACAGCAGGCTCTCTGGGTCTGTGGGTCATCGTTCTGTGATTTAAAAAAAAAAAATTGGGACATTCCAGGTAAAGCTACGTTTCGTCTGCACCCGCAATAACACGCACAGAAGGCTACAAGAACACACACCTGTACTGTCTTCCCAGCTAAGAAATGCAAACACATTTATAGACACAAACAGAGACAAGTGACCTACTCTCTCGTTTGACCTACCTGTCATCATCAAACACACTCTATCTATCCTTCTTTTATCAGTACCAGACCTCTCCACTCAGTGTGTACATATGTTAGTGTGTGTGATACTCCTAAAGTCTTCAATCAAAACGCTTATTAGATTATATATAATCCTCTGTTTTCATGTGTGACGTATTTCTCAGTATGGCCCAGTTTAGGATGAAATAATGCACAGAGAGTGTGCGGTGGACATTAGATTGATTACCAAGAGTACAAATTAAGTTCATAGACACAAAAATAGGGCTCCAACTAATAATAATTTTCACTATTGATTAACCTCTTGATTGAAGCACAACTGAAGCTGCATGTTCTCCCCTCATCTCTTCCAGTGTTTCCTTTGAGTCTATAATATCTGCTATCAAATAAGGGCAAAAAAGCTAAGATGAAATGGTAAAAATGCCCATCACACTTTCCCAAACATCTTGAAATTGTATTTTAAAAAGACTTCAAATTGCTTGTTTTGTCCAAGCACCAGTCCAAATTGAATTTTCAATGATGTAAAAGAGAGAAAAGCAACAAATCCTCACATCTGAACGCTGGAACGAGAGAATGTTTGCCATTTTTGCTCGATAAATGATTCATCGATTATCAAAATTGTTGTCAACTAATTTTTTGGATTGTCAACTGTGGATTGTCTTTTAATCAACCACTGTTTCTGCACTAAACTAAATACGGTAGCACACTTCAAAAATACTAAAAAATACATACATAAAAATGTGCTGCACATATGAAGGACAGACACTACTGCACAATACACTACATACATAATACATGCAAGTCAAACACACGCATACACGCGGGATACCAGTCGGACAGCTGAGTGATGTAAAGTGCCATCCATGACACCAAATGTGGGTCAACAGCCTTTTAGGGTCAGACCGAGCTCTTAGCCCCGCACGCTGCTCTTGTGCTTAAACCCAAATGGCCAAGAGTTCCCCACTTACACCCCCGCCTCCCGTGTCTCTCCCCTCCCACTGTGACAGACTGAATCCCTTTCCCAGCGGGAGATAAAGCAGAATACGTCACGCGAGGGCCGCACCATTACCGCCACGCTAATGTGCAACATACTGTCAAGCGTTAGCCCAGCTGCATTTAAGCTCTTTTAGAGTGCTAGTAAGAATGTTGGCAAGTTCTCTGATCTGATGAATATTAAATACCTTAAGTGGATTCCACTGAGACATTTGTGACATTAATGGCTGCACTGCTTGCAGCTCTTTTGTGACAGAGGATTTTAGTTTTTAAAAGTAGAACTGAAGGTTGACAGTTTGAATCTTTGGTCTGGCTTGCAGAAACTGGGCAGAGAAAGTAAATGAAAAACATTCTTTTCCTTCCTCAATGGAAGAACTGGGTGTCAAACCTCAATACTTTTTGCTTACCAAACAAAATCTGGAACACCAAGTTTCAAAAACTGTTTGGTACTGAAAGTTGGCATTGAATGCATGTCAAACTTGTAACCTTGTTTACTTATTTCTTGATCAGATAGGTAAATGAAATTACACTTAATGGGCTTTTATTGTTCATGCTCATGTTTAGATGAAATTTAACATCTGAGAACAGTGTGTGAAAGTAAAAAGGGGGTGATATGGACACATTTAATACTGCCATAATTATTACAGTTTAATCTTTGTGACAAAATGTGTTTATTCGAGAACAAAAATATAATTTTCTGAAAATATATACGTATTCTTAGTATTATCGATGATTACATGAGAACTCAATATGAGAAACTTTGTAACAAAATGATTAATGAATAATAATTGCCCAGCCCTAGTAAAAGTCTAAATGTGAAAATGTTTTCTAGATTCTTTAAGATTGGTGAGGAAAAGACTTCAGGAAGGCGTTTAACCATTTGCTACTTCAATACGGCTAACCAGGCAGCACAAGACTATCCAAGTTTTTATGTGAGCAAAACACCTTTTACTTTAATTACATCCCTGGGGTGCCGCTAGAAATAATTTTTCAACTTGCTTGGTGAAAGGAATCTTTAAAAAAAAAAAAAAGTTAATCCAACAGAACAGCCACAAAGTCTCCTGTTTTTGAGGAGAGTCAAGCAGATTACTGTGGTTCTTCTATTTTTCCTACAACGGTATCACAAACTGTTTTCATTAGGCCCATACAGTATCTTGCTCTTATGCTAGAAGCTCGATGCATGTGACAGGGAGGGGAGGCCAGCCAAGTTAAAGTGCCAATCAAGTATTTTATTAGAAATAAACAAACATAACTATTTACAAAAGAGCATGAGGTGTGGAGAGTAATTGCATCAGTAGTGAGTGGAATGTATGGATGGGTGGGAAAGGTGTGTGTGTAAGACTAATATACGACAGTGCTGTGTGTTTACTCCACCATCACTGTTGCTAAAACCGGCCTAATAAACAGTTTTTTGTCCAGATTAAAGGCAAGATATGACTGGTACTTTCCTGCATGTATACCAATGTTTTAGGCCGACCTCTGGAAGCACTATTTTCTCTATTATTATTTTTTCTACCTCTTATGTTTTTATCTTTGTTTTTGCTTTGCTTTGTAGTGTGTAATGCATGTAGCATTACTTTATGCCCTGTGTGTGACATTTGAAGAAAAGTCCACACTGAGAGTCTTCGGATGGACAGTCAGTCTGGCTCCAAATAGGGAGAGAATGACATCATCACGCTAGCAGACATGGTCAATACTGGGTGGGGATGGCCCTCAGACTGTCCCTGACCACACACACACACACAAAACGCATAAAAACACACACAGACACACACACACACAGAAACATGACCCTAGAAGATTTTACTCCAACATACTAACAATACATTCCCGTTTCCATCATTTGGAAGCTGCTGACCTGCTCTTTTCTCCTAATCTCCCACTGTTTGTGTATGTGTGTGTGTGTGTGTGTTTGCTATACAGTTTCCACACTAATCACTCCTTGCTTTCTGTTGTTCAGTCTAATACCTTCCAGTATCCCTTGGGGCTTTCCCCTGTGTCTGCGGCCTTGTGAGCCACATTATTCACAAATGGAAAGGGTTCAGATAAAGTTACACTCCCAAAAATGAGGAAGAGACATCTCTTCTATGAGAACCAACAATATCAGTAATTCCAATATTTTGGTTTTGGGGGCGTGAAGTATCGTGCTTTTGCTTACTGCATCTTCCATTATAATAGCTATAATAGATTTTGCTATGGTTGTTGATGCCAAATGAAGAAAAAAAAATCCAATGGAGTACCAATTTTTCAGGAATAAAAGGGAAGTTTTATGAACCATTAGACAGTGTTTGATCTCACAAACTACTGTGGCCATGAATCAGAGCCATCTCTAGAGGAAATTTAGGACAACAACTCACATGAATGCTTTGTAGTCCTCAAATGCAGATGTAATTGTCAAACAGGTTTTCAGACAAAAACAGCCTTGATTTTTTAATGACTGCAATATTTTTCTATCTTGATAAAATACACATTTAACAGATTTAATGGATTGCGGGAGCCCCTTTTTGAACTCTGCGGTCCAGTGCACTCATTAAATTGACATTTTAATTAAAAACAATATCTATGCTATAAACACAACAGTATGCAGAGTTTAATTTAGAACCTCTTCTAAACCAAAGGAGCAATTAAAAGTGTCGTGAGGCAAGGTAGTGAGGGGGAGATAGAAAAGTTGAAAAGGAGCACATGAAAGACTGTGAACTTATGACTATGGAAAGATAGTCAGTTAAACTGAGGATATTTCCCTTTGACCATAAAATTATGAATGCTGAGCGTCACTGCAATAATAATTTTAATCTTGGTATAGTATAATCTTGGATTACCGTACATGTTTATTTAGCTCAGATCAAACACTTAATTCGGCTGCTGATTGAGACTCAGAGGGGGGCAATATTTAGTGTGATCACAGCAGGTTGCCCGCTATTAAAATGTTTGGAGTCTCCAGCTTGAATACCCATTACATAAATATGAGACATAATCCTCGTCATTAGTATGAAGACATCAATAATGCACTTAAAAGGGAATTCTGTTACTTTTCTCCAGCTGTTGGTATTTAGAAATTTCCAGATATTTTACTTAATTTTGACCTGGTGTGCATTTGGAAACGTTGCTTACATGACATCACTCAACTCCATTGATAAAAATGGTTGAAAACTAGCTTTTGGGTGGTCTTGTAAATATCAACATTTGGTTTAAATTTAATTCAATTCAATTCAATTCAAAGGGACTTTATTGGCATGAAAGTTTCCAAAACAATGCTGCCAAAGCATCAAAATTAATAATTATCTTATAATTGAACATGCTAATTGAAGGTGTGGAAAACATCACTGTTTAATAAAATTATTTTACCCAAAGCAAGAGGGTTTGATGACAACAAGACTCTGTTGTAGTGGAATTTCCCTTTGAATTGCTTTGGGTCTTGAGGATTATTCAGTGTTTGTTGTATCAATATGAGGACTAATCCGTCTCAACCAAGTGAAGACACCAATATCATGCTTCACACACTCATGGTCCCGAAAAAAGAGGGAAGAATGTATAAAAAAAAAAAAGAATAAATTCATTTCCAGGCGGTTAAAGTATTTGTTCAAATGTGTTGGACTGATTTGACTGACTGCATAACTGATGTTTATTCTTGAGAATTGAGAATTGACACTGTTTATTTGGCGTTTCTTTACCTTTTCCTAACTCAAAATATGTGAGGGATACCTACGATGTGTGAAGAGGGATTGAAAGACTTTACTGTCATACTTCTCCAGACTTCCTGTACAATATGTAGCTTTTATCCATACGTTTTTTCAAGGAAATGATTAAATTAATATTTTACAGTTTTCTACAAAAGAAAACGGTCAAACTAATATTTCTAACCACAAACGTCTGTACGGTGCTGAATATTGTGAGTAAAAGCATATAATAAGTTTGATTTATAGGCCCTCAATGGATTCTAACAGGGCTAAGCCCCCTTTGTTTTCAAAGCTATTTAAAACAACTCCTTCTTTACGATCTCAATTAACAAGTCCTTAGAGATTTGGAAAGAAATCTAACAGTCAAACCTACAGTAGGTTTGCTTGGGTTTTCATCCCCTTCTAAAAGCTGAGGAGACAAACAAGTTGTGGCAGACAGGATAACAGTTGTTTTTTTTTTTTTAAACCAAGGATTTACGTTACTGGCGGGGCCATCTGTATTTCTGTATCTGTATAAAAAAATGATTCTGTTTTTCCAGAAGGGATACAGAACACTGTGGAAATAAAGTCTTCACCCGCCTGCTCTCGTTCCAACCCAGGAACACCCAAACGATCCCTAAAAACCCACTGAGCCGTCCTCTCCCACATCCATAAAGGATTCCCCGGGGCAGAACATATCTCTCTCCTGTAGCTCTTGGCCTTGATCCAGGGATTAGGAGTGGAAGAGGACTGGCCTGTCTCTCCTCATATACAATATAACTGCTTCTACCATATAGGAGCAGATGGCGGCTGACAGACCCTAACTTTAATATAACCTATCTCACGCTCTACACTCATACATAATCATTTGTATGCGACATGTTGATTAAATGATGGTGTCAGCCATTTTAAATTATTTTTAATGGATCTCTGGCTGGCAAAACAGCAGGCGTGAGCAGCGGTGATAGAATCCACCTTGTCCATTTTAAGCGCTTTGTATTCCGCTGATCAGCTAGCTGGATATGTGAAAGTTGAAGCTCCCTTTACTGGTCGATGACAAAAACTGTCAGCTATTTTAGATGTTTGACGTAGGGATAGAGCAGTACACTTGCAAAACAATAAAAATAGAGCATATACTGTAAGTTGAAAGATATCCTAAAACAAAAGTTGAGGTAATGTGTTTCCACAGTGAAATATAGCTTCCCTAACTATCCTACGTTATAAAGCCGTCTTGCTAGAGCCGTTTACACAGAACTGAACATGATCTCAAGTTGGATATACTGTACATGTTGTAGAACAGAAACAGATGTCGTACTGTTTGAGTTAGTCCGCATATTGAATTTTGTGACCTCCATGCAACGCCAAAGACAATACCTGTCCTTGTTTCCCCCAAACCATAACTCATCGAGATAAAATGATCAGTTATTTAACGTCACCCGAGGAGTTGAACTGCATCTTTTTAAGTGGTGAATGAACATCTGTAGTCGTGCATTTCACACATATTAACAGGAATCAGTTTGTCTGCCTCATCAGTCACTGTGCAACTCATGATCACTCATGTTTCTCCATCCCCTGCATTTGGAGGCCTGAATTCATAAACTGACACATGTATAGCGTCCTATAAAACTCAGTAGTAACTTCAGTAGTTGCACATTTGTCAAGAATTTAGGACCACTAAAGCACAATATAAATACAGGCAGGTCCTGCTTTATTAACTACTGTTGTGGCTGTGTCTTTTAAAGGAGCACTGTGTCAGTATTTTAAAATCTTTATTATTTTTCTCACTTGGTGAGTTTTTCCTCAATAAAAAGTTGTATTATTTAGTTGTATATGCCAAAAAATGTTTTTCTGCAGGCAAAATATAATAAAGCCGCCATTTGTGCCACCCATGCCTGCAGAAACTTAAATCACAGTCGTTAGACATGGATCTCAGATTTTCGTTACGACTTCTTGTTTTATTTATTTTTCCCATGTCTAATTGCTCTCAATGGCATTCAAACCTAAAGGTAGAACAGAGCAGCAAGTTGGGATGTAGATGCAGTTGGCTTCAAAGGCAGTTATCTGTGTTGCAGATCGTGAGCTTGTGAATCTCCTCAGCTACCTCCTGCTGATGAGATGAGTTTTCCAAAGTGCAAAAGTTCAAGTATGTCTGTGTTATGTAGATGTATTTAACTGGAGGGCAAATACAGTGGCAGCTGATCAAAATACTGTCCCTGTTCTCATCATCGGGCTTTGGATCAGCATTCAGAGTGACAATTTCAGGCAGCCATGATGACCCCCAAGCAGAGATGTTCCCCAAGCTGTAGTAAGACATCCTGTTCTGCTCAGTGAGTGGTGAGAACACACATTCGTATTCCGCATAGCAGTGAAAGCCAACATCTTGTCTGTTGGTCTATTCACACATTATGAGCCAGACAGTAGAGCAGCTGAGGCGCAGAAAGATGTGACTGAGCTTGATTTTTCTCAGGTCTTTAACGGTTGTGAAGAGGGGAAAAGTCACAGCTGCGAGTTCTTCCAACTCCAGGTTAGTCTGGCAGAAAATAGCAGACAGCAGAGAAGCAAACCACTTTTCCACACAGTTTTCCAGCTGAATAGTTCACTTTATGTACTTGGCTTTAAAATGGAATTTGTCAGACTTTGAGTCACACAGAAAATGAAAACAATCGTAGTTTTCAACTCTGTTTAAATGGAGAACATTTACAATATGAGAACAATTTGAAAACTGATTCTGTTGGTTCAACGAGAATTTTGCAGAGCAACATCTTAAGAAAAGCTGGTCTAGTTCGATAGGAAATTAACCACTGTACCAGCATACACATGATGTAATAATGTGTTAAAATCATCAAACAAGGCAGATGCCATTTAATGTAAAAACAGAAGAAATGCTTTAAGGTCAGATGTGTGGGATTACAGAAACATGGGAACGAGAGAGAAATAAACAACACGGATGATGTCTGTTGGTAAGTGGATTATGGGGGATATCGAGACTTCTTTTCTGTTGGTCCCATCACACGATGTAAAATGGTGGCACCTACTGTTTTGCCATAAATTTGTAAATCCAACAAAATTATGTTTAAGCTTGCTGAAGCTTTTCAGGCTTTAAAATCTCTCTGTCTTTGTACCCAGCTGCATGTGTGTTTGTGTGCATATTCAAGATTTGGATTCTCCTGTGTTTGTGTTTCGAGTTTGTTGTTCGTATGTGTTTGGTCTCCAGCTGGGGCTCCTGTCAGGAGTCTCAGAGGCCCCTGAATAGACAGGAATGTCGGATTAGCTGCATTTTTACTCAACACTGAATGAAAGAAGGGTGTGTCTGAATTAACTGTTAAGTGAAGAGCAATACAGCAAGTCAAAGCTGTCTGTTCTCAATTGAGGGTCACTATTCATGTACTGGACTTTACACGCATACTCTTGAGGTTACATTTCTAGCAAGGCTGGATTAGCAACCAGACAATTAGTTTGTGATAATTTGATTAATTACAAATTTATTTGTTAAAGCACAATATACTACACTGAAATGATAAATGCCTTAAAACTGCATTAACAGATTTTTTGGGGCCATGTAGGGGAAGCGGAACAAGCAGAAAACGCAGCATCTAACATATTATCACCAAGGCAAGTTATTATTGCTAATGTGTTAGCAAACAACTGCCTATTCAGAGATCTAGCAGACTCAGAGCAACATTAGCATTCCTTTGGAGTTGTTATTTGCCACCTGGTGAATGCAAGTCCAGTATTTACACTTCTTTAAGCTCGGTGTTGGTCTTCACCAACTCCTGAGGGAAATATCTGGCTGGATAGAATGGAGTTTGTAAGGCAGAGCATTAAAACATTGAGCCAGTTTAGTGATAATTCTGATGAAAAGCAACCCCTTTGGCTTAACAAATAGTCATTTGATTGATAACTAATATAGGAAATATTGATTAGTGCAGCTTTGAGATGTTTACTGGACGGCCCTGTCCTGTAGAGCAAGGCAGTGTATCAAAGTCTAGCTTTTTATTAGTTAATTATATCAGTTCATATCATCCTTATATGGTGCATGTTTCTACATAAATACATGTTTTATTCAAATGATCACAAACGGGTACACAGCAAACCTGTTGCAGGTAGCACCTCAGCATACGAGCACTGGTCGGTTTCTGGGGCTGGGGGCAAGTTATAATGAAGCTGCCATGTGTACACGACAGGACACATACATAATGCACAGAAGAGTGGGAGGAACAGGGAGTCAACCATCCACCACCATCAACAGAAATCCTTACAGAATCTTACACAAGGCACGGGCTTTGTATTCACTGTGTGCTGCTGCGTACCTGCCACCATACATACCATCTGTGGCTCACACACACACACACCTTCGACTTGTCATTCTCACTCCTACACATTTCCAGCAAATACACATGTGCACATGAGCAAAAAAACCAACAAACACAGAGAAGCACCTACATCGAAACATAGCAAAGAACGACAAAAAAGACCAGCAAAGATACACACTATTGCACGACGTGTGCACACAGCATACATGAAGTCAAGTGCAAATGCATGCATACCATTGAACTCACACACACACACCACCCTATCAGCCTGTGAAAAGCTGCAAGGCGACGGCTGCCTGTTTGTTTGTCTGCGTCGCTGTTTCTGGTGTGTTTGTGATACAACACGACCGCGTTCGCCCCCTCTGAGGCCCCTTTATTCCCCCGGTGGAGATGAAATGTAATGGAGCTGATTCAATAAGAGCGCTGCCTCCTCGGGAAACGCGGAGAATCAAATCACACCAAATCCCTCAGAGCCTTCCCAGCATTCACTGCTGCCTTGTAGTTGGGAGGGAAATAAAACAATGGTGGATAATTCACTTGGCTCTCTGCACACTTACACTCATACAACAGGGATGGACAGTGATACAGCAAATGTTGAGGGCTAATAAAGCTATTCAGTAACACGCTGACTGCTTCTACAGTATGTTTTTAGTAAATTCAGCTTATTAATGTGCAGTGAAGGCCAAACAAACATGGTCACAGAGCTGGTAAGACATTCATTAGATATCATCTCCTGTGAATTTATAATTTACGGTTCTTAGGGTATTTAGGAAAAATAACACGGCAGCAAAATGTTACCAGATGCTAATGGTACACTCCAGGACCCCAGTGAGAAATATTTTTTTAGCTGTAATTGTGGGAAAACATTGGGGGAGATAAAAACACTAAGCTTTGGACAATATTTTGCTTGGCTGGTTGAGAAGGGAGACAGAAAGACCACCAGTGTCCCAGCAGCAAGGTTATGCAATTTGGTGGAGAGCCAAAACAGAAAGACTTAAAAAAAAAAGAATGTTCCCAACCTGATACTACACCGTACCTCCTACGCAATAAACCGCAGAGTAACACAACAAAAACATCAAGTGCTTCTGTGAAAATGTACAACTTCCAATTTACTGTCTTGTTAAAGTGTGGAGCTTCAAATATAAATAAAAGACATCTCAGAAACACGTCTAATCCTGAAAGTAAATGTTCCAGAGCAGACTTGAAACAAAAAAGCTAAATGTTGTTTCAGGCTTGTTGCAGCAGACTGGATGAGCCTGCAGTCCTCATGGTCATGCTCCTTAAAGCAAAGGAAACGGCAGACTGTTCCCAAAGGCTTCTGAAGCTCCTTCTAGCCTCTTTAGTTGTTTTTGTTTTTAAACCTCTGCAGTTAAATTGAAATTTCTGACAGCGCAGTGTTTGAAGGGAAAAGAGGCAATTAAAAATGAATTCCAATGGATATTTATGCAGCTGCGTGTTGTCTTTTTTTCCTGTTTCCTCTTGGACTGCCAAGCATTGCGGCGCTAAGAGAGGCAATTGTACGTTTTACAGCCCCAGGAGGAATTGAGAGAATACAGGGGCGGTGTGATTGTGGTACTGCCATTTGGACATTGAAGGAAATTTTGGTCCTGTTGTTAAATGGGTTGTGTAAGGAAGTGACAGTTGCCAGGGTTAAGGGATGGATTTCCTCTTGGCTGGCACAAGTTTGGATAACATGCTTCAGGAAGATCATGAGGATGATGTTGATGATTATCATTAGTAGCAGCAGCGTGTGTACCTGTTCACACAACTCTAAACTGCCGATGGTTAGCTTTGTTAGGTAACTACTTTTGAACCGCTATTGAACACTTACTTTAAAAAAAAAAGGTTTTATGTTCTTTCTTATGTACTTTTAGGTATTTGTCGAGCATTTTAATGTGTGCATTATTTTTTGTTGTTTAGTGTGGTGTGGTGCTTTGTGTTGTTTTACTCATGCTTGCTGGGCTTTTTGCTTGGATCAGTATTTTAAATTGTGCTTGCGTTTGTACTTTGAAGCCCCATGTAACCTTGTAAATATAGGTGCTATGTAAGATTATTATTATTATTATTATTATTATTATGTAATATACTGAAGCTTACAAATCTCTCTACCATAGTTTTGACCCCTTCAGTTTGATTCTGAGTCACAATCTTGTGACTATCACAACATGGCAGCACCAACAAAAGCGCTATTCAAACACCAACGTAAAACTGTGACCTTTTGAAAGCCATATCATGCTTGATTTTGGGCAGGAAATGATCGTAAAATTCTGAATTAAAGATCAATCGGCTTCACTCCAAAAAACCAAACAATAACCACCACATATTCAGCCAGTTAAACATCTCCTGATTTGAACAGTGAAAAAGGCAAATCCAGCACACAGCAACATCCTAAGTATCAAGCTGACTCAAACGAAATCTAAGACTGTTTACGTTTTAACTTATCATGGCATGCCTGCCATTTTAAAAGAACAAAATAACATTTTCCTTCACTCTCAGTTTCTATGGACATGTTATTGCTTTGATCAAATCTCCACAATGTTTAAGCTCTGATATCAGTCCGTGCTGCCATTCGAATCCCATAATAACAAACACTCCTGCCGTCGGGTGAGACTCCCTCCCTCCTGTGCTTGGCATGGCAGGGTCTAATTCACTTCCTGTTCAGTAGGGGGCAGACAGGAAACAGGAAACACGCTTCCTGGTTCTCTCAGGAGGTGTATTTTTCTTATGATTGGGGATCTGGGAGCGCAACATAATATCTTTAAGGAGTTTATGTCCCTGGCACCTACACTGCTATAATCAAAGTCTTCTGAAAAGAGCAAGCGTTTCAAGTCTGGGGCAGCATGGTTAGCTGTGGGGACTAGTTATATAGTATGAAAAGTAACATTTAAGTATAACTGCTGTGTCCATAATCACTTAAAAAAACATTATTTCTCCAAGCAGAAAAGTATTTGAACACATTTTGTGTTCTAAAAGCCCACAAGCCCACCAAAGTCAAAGAAAAGTGAGACCTGTTGCTGATATTAATTGAAAAGACCAATATTAGCTTAATATCAGCGTAATCTCTCTGTGGTGTAACAAAATGAAATGCAATAAAGAGTTATGTCTCTGAAGCCCAGTGGAACAGTTAGCCAAAGCCCAGAGTCCAGTGAAGCGCAATGAACTACTGAAGTTGTGTGGTCATGGTTATTCATTTCAGGGCTGCTACTGACAACTTAATTGTTGACTAATGTATCTGTTATTCTGCAGACAGATTAATGTAAACAAATACTGTAGTCAAGAGGCCCATCACAGGTTCCCACAGCTGAACATGATGCCTTAGAGATGCTTGTTTGCCCACCCAACCGTCCAAAACTTTCAAATTCAACTTACAATGATATAAAACACAAAAAACTCAGCAAATCCTGACACTTGAGAGGCTGGAATTAGGGAATACTAACAAGTTTGGCAAACAATTACAAAAACCTTCTATTGAAATCATTTCAGCGCTAATCCGTGAGCCTGCTGCCGGCTTTAGGGGGGGCAGCTTTCTTGCAAAACGTATTCACCCAAAAGAGGTACAAAAAAAAATGTCTCACAGTAGAGTACTGAGGGGAAAAAAATAAATTGCTTATGTGGTGAAAAGGCTATAAACTTTAATATAATGATGATTAGACTCTAAATCATGAGTGAATTCCCTCACCTAATTAAACAAGACTCCATATCTGTCATGCTAGCATATTATCTTCTGTTGTGCATCTGCATACCTCCACACAGGACCTCATCTGGGATTAAAATAAAATACAGTGACAACAGCAGCACAGTGAATTATGAATCAATACGAGCTACAGCACTCTTGAAGTACACACAGGCTGCTGGGGCCATCTGGGGATGCGTGAAAACTACGACTAAGACAAACCCATTCATTCAGCTGTGGATGTACTCGCCTGCACTGCCTATGTTTCTGCTACGCTGCAGGCTTTCCTCGATTGGCTTCAAGTTTCCCAAATCCATCTTAGGGCTACGAATCTCTCCATTCATTGATCGAGGGAGGATTGGGAAGCAACTAAGCACAGACCTGCAGTGCTGAGTACTGCTGCTGCTGACAAGACGCAGGCGTTCAGAACATTCTGGCTTTCATTTGGCTGGCTGTCACTGCAGTGGACTTTGCTTTGGGTAAAAAGTTCCATAATGCCACTTGGCTGCTGTATATGAATAGAAAGTAGATGCACAGAGAAAAAGTATCTCCATGCCAGGCCACGGTGATCATTTTATAATGACAGACAGCTGTCAATCGTGGCAGCAGGTCTGAACGCTGATACAGCCAACACTGATATCCATTTCAGAAGGTCTGAAATGTTGGTAGCTCAGGCAGAATGCTTCACAGCAAGGCAGGGAAAGGGGGGAAATGCAACAAAGTGAAAAGGTGGCACCAAGGTGAAATCAACAAGAGAACGAAAGACAGAAAGAAAGAGAGGTAGAAAGGTCAAGGGAGACAGAAAGAGAGACGGATATTCAAAGGTTTCCATTCACTCACTGCCTCCCCAGAGTAATCCTACATCCCCCTGAGAACGGCGCATTGTGCCTAGCAGTCGGCGAGCTGACATTTACCGCCTGCCTTCTGTTGCTGTGATTATTTTCTCCTCCAGGTGTGATAGCCAGCCTGCTGTCTCCGTGCAATAATGCTGCCTCAGAGTTACGAGAGCTGGGAATGCGAGGCAGAATCAGGCCCGGACAAACCTTTCACTGAAATACCATGAGTGGGTCACGCTTGTGAATTAGAGGTAAAAAGGTTGCTGAACCATGAATGGCAGCCCATCACCTGGCTTGGGCGGAAATGGCATCTGGGGACTCCAATAGAATTCATGAGTGTCGGTAAGTAATTAATTCATTTATCAAGGGAAAACAGAAGAAATAAACTAAATTAAATAACAAAAAAAAAAATATATGACCAAGAATGCAGTTGAGGAGTTTGTGAGAATTTAAAAAATTAAATAAAAAATAACAAAATCTATATAATTCTGGTTCCACTGATTGACCCCCAACAAAAAGCCGTAAGACATTTTTAAAACAGAACTCTTCAAATGCATAAATCCACCCCTACCTGTCTGCAGACGGAGGCCGGTCGTTGCGGGCCTTGCTGACTTGGGTGTAGAGGGAATCTGAGTGCTGGTGCTGGTGGTGTGGATGGATGTGGGGGTAATCGTCTCGGGGGCTGTGGGGCCGGCTGTGCCCGCTGTCTACAGAGCTGTTCAGGGTGTTGATGCCCGCGTACGGGTGCTCCTCCTCAGAGGACCTTTCCGGCGTGCGGCTTATGTCCAGGATTTCAGCGTAGTCCCGTTCCCTGGCCTGACGCTCTCTCAGCTCCCTGGTCTTGGCCTGGATCCTGATGGTGAGGATTGTAATAGCCATGTTGATACTAAAAATCAAGGTTTTCTGGCTCAAAAGACAATAATGGGTCAGAAAAAGTACCCATCTTTGTAGCATGGGACTGCCTCTGGAAAACATCCATGCAGTTTTGGTGCTGTAATGCATTCTGTAGGTTGCTATTAAGTATTGTTTGAATGGATACCGCCATGCCAAATATATCCATTTGTCATTCTTGCATTTATATATCAAGTACCACAATAGAAATCTGGTTTTCTATTGTTAAATAAACTAAATTGTCCAGCAAATGGCATTTGCTTTTAGCTAACACTGATATCCATAGTGACTGACAATAGAAAGACAAGGGAAAGAATTACCTTGAGCTCCTTCATTGTAAATATTATAACAGTGTTGTATTTTAGCTTTACAAATATTTCTTGAGCAGAAAAACTTTCATTTATTGAATTCAGCCTCAATTACTCAAAGTGCCATTAGACCGAAGCCCAAAGAAAAGGTTTCTGCTGCTGATTGGGTTCAGTTTCAATCTAGGCTGGCTACTTAGCCAAACTGACCATTCAAGTCTGGTTGGTTTGGGCCACTAGCCCTATTGTCAGGTATTTAATTCACTGGAGAACCAGAAACAGACATTCCCATCAGATTGTTTGATCAATAAATGGTTTCCATTTATTATTTATTGTACCATGATAGAAGGTTTAATCTAAATTTCCCACCCCAATAGGCAGTTTGCTGATATTCCAAGATCGCAAATGACACATTCATTCTTTGCTATTCAAGTTTTTCGAGTTAAACTGAGCTCACAAAAAAATGGTGTTCTTCGGCTCTGCCTTTTTAGGTTCAACGGCAAGCCTCACAGAAATGTGTACTATAAATATAGCAAACATGTCTGATTCTTTTTGGTTATTGATAGCGTCCAACAATTACTTGTAGATGCACTTTGAGAAGTAATTTTGTTCAGAATACTGTCAATTAACCAGATAACTGACTTTATTCTATATTGACAACTCACAGCATCACTACACGTCACATAAAATAGTGATGGAAATCACACAGTTTTACATGATACAGGGAAAACAAAACTACGTATTTAGTACTGTATGAGAAATGGATGAATGGCAGTGAAATTCTTTATGAATTATGGTTAACTGCTCCGTGGGAAATCCAAACTGCCACCTGACTGGTTTCCACTTTGTCAGGTAAAACCTTTATGCTGCTTGTAGTGTATACACGTGGGGCTGAGAGACGCTGTAAATCTCAGGTGTCACATTAACAAAACACCAGACGAGCCACTGCAACATCTGCAAGTGATTGTTTATTGTGCCTTTTTAACTTTCCATTACAGAAGAGAGAGAAGATGTGGAGTCTATTATTTATGCTTTCCCCCCACTGAATAATACCATAAACAATGCATAATAGTCTCTCGCCCCCACAATACCTCATACAAGGGAAGCACTTTGTTTTCACAGAGTGCTGCTAATGTATAGCTACCGTGCTTTTCTCTTTGTCTCTCAAACGCACACCTCTGACACCTCTCTGTCTCACATAAAGAACAACTCAAACACACAGAAATCACACATACACTGTTTCTCTTTAGGCCATTATCTTGTGAATAACTGGCAACACCATTTTCTACAGCAGGGGGACTACCTATCGCGCAGGCCCATAATTACAGCCTTGCCAATTATCAGAGCTTTACAACTACCAATTATCATACTGCTCTCTTTTCTCCAGGCCCCTTTTTAATGGCAGTGGGAAAGCGAATGGGACAGCCGCAGTGGTGACGAGGTAGGGGGTGCAACTTCACTGAACACTCAGCGGGCTAAAATCTGAAATGCTTCCTCCAGAAATTTGCATGCTGTGCATAATGAAACAATAAGTCTAATAAGGAGGGCTCCCCATTGGAGGGTAGGCACAAAATGTGGATTTAAAAGAAACAGGGAAAAATGGGTGAAAATACTTCACTATTAAAAACGAAGCTGGTAATGAACTTGATGGCTTTAACCGCCCCCTGTTGAATCTGGACAGCGGTAACAATCTTTTTAGCAAAATGTGCACTTATTCCAACAACTTAACCCATGTCAGATGAAGGCTTGTGGACTTGCAAGCTGTGTCTGTACTATTTGTGGACTCAGCAATTATCTAATAGCGCAGAAGGAAGCAGGGCCCTTGAGGGATCTATCTTTAAACCCAGAGGAAAAACAGTGTTTTCCATCAGAGAAAGCAGCAGAAGTGGGAGCAGCTACTGATTGTATACACAAGCGCAGTGGCTGATAAGATAAGGCCAGACATACCAATCCAGCGCCTGGCCTTCTCCGTGCAGCCCCTTCCCATAACGAGGCACTGGATGGGTCAACAGGGCCAGTTTCTGAGTGAGGAAGGATGCAGCTTTGAACCAGTTGTGGTGTGCAAGAAAGGACACAATCTCAATTCTTAAGAGCTGAGGTATTGAACAAAGGGCAAAGACGGCAACTTACATTTGTGGAATCAAAACAGGTCTGAAATACATATATATATACATATATATATATATATATATATATATATATATATGCACACACACATATGCTTAAGTGCAGAGATGCAACTAACAATTACTTTCATCATCAATTAATTTGTTGATTATTTTTTTGATTAGTTGCATTGTTCAATGTGAGAAAATAGCGAAAAAACAGCCATCAAGGTAACATCTTCAAATTGCTCAACCACCAGTCCAAAGCTCAGACACATTCAATTTACAATGACATAAAATAGAGAAATCCTCACATTTGAGACGGTGGTACCAGCATTTTTGCTTGACAAATGACAATTAATAGATTATCAAAATCGATTAATCTTCAGTTGATCAACAAATCTTTTCTAATAATATTAATAACAACAATAATAAAATTACCTACACTAAAATTCAAGTATCAAACATGCATCCTGTAGGCTCACATTTTCAAACTACTTCTGCAGCATACTCCACATCTCTGCTTTGCTACCATCTACATTTGTCATTCACTACACAAGCAGACACAGTTCTTGCTGCAAAAGTAAACAGCTAACTGTGAGAGCGACAACTGAAAGCTGTGTAGTTAGTCATATTTTAATTTCATCATTTTTAATTTAATGTAATTTATATGGATGGTGGAGAAGTACATTATGCTGCTTGAGTGGTTTCTGTGGTTGTTTTTTTTTTTTTTCCTTTTTGAGGTAGAACTGGGTAATCACTGGGATCCATTGTAACTTGGTGTGAAGGATGACTACAGCTTTTCAACTTGTCTGAGCCACCTTTTACGCCTGCAAGGAGTGAGTGTTCAGTGGAGAATTCCTTTAAGACAAAATCTGAGCCTCTATCTATGTCAACATGACAAGCACTTAAAAAGCAATGTTGCTAAAAATGTTGTACAAATACAATTATGTTGATTGAAATGGGACAGGAAGGAAAACCACACTTGGCCTAATCATTACCCTTTCAGTCCCAAAATATTTACGTAAGGAAAACCCTGTTTTCTTTCTAATGACTAACCTTGATGAGAGATGAAAATACTCTCAGCATGAAGGGTAAATGACTAAAAAAGCAACGACAGAGGTAGAAAAAGAGTCATAGGCTGAACAAAAAGAGTGAATAGCAGAAAGAGAGGGAGAGACAACCAATAAAAGGGTATAGAAATGGCAGGATGGGACATTATGGTAGAAGAAATGTGTTTGATGTGTGACCTTTCTACCACATCAAGCCAGAACAATGGTCCATTATGTGCTATTGTACCCACTGTGTAATAAACCTTCCTCTTAGCGGTAATGCTGACACAACTGATAGACCATAGTGAAAGGCAGGAAGTACATGAAAGGAGAAGGTGCAGTGGGATAAGATGGCTGCTGAAATTCCTCTTGAATTGATAACATTGGGTATCTGGAAATGTTTTATGACTTGGCAACAAGTAGCTTTAGCCGGTTCTTTAGCCAGGGCTTGCTATGCAAGGGGAATTTCTGCAAGGTTTTGATAATTCATAGTAAGCCAAACCAGCTACACAGAGGGCCCAGGACATAATATTGTATATGCTCCTCTGGACATTAATAAGAATCTCTCATTTATCTATGCCACTTAAATAGTGCAAAAATACAGGACTTAATCTGATACTGTTAATCTTGACCAAGAAGTAGTAGTACTGAGCAAATGTCTAGGTCAAGGGAAGTTCACTGAAGCAAATTACATGACATACAGCACACTGCCTGCTGTATAGATTGAACTTTTAACCTTTCGGCCATAAGACTGCCTCTTAAAACGCTGACTGAAGTCATACAGCACACTGACTGATTCAGTCACAAGCAGTGTTGAAACTAAAGCACTGTTTTAGTCTACAGATGGCTCTGGTAAAAATGCGGAGTTGCCCAGCAAAAAAAGTTTATCTTGACTCGACTTTTGCCAAAGTGCAGTCCAGTGTCATCTGGCAACCCGCTGTGCCAATCAAATAGGTGCAATTACACATGCACAGGTAGAATACCTTGTAGTGTCTGCTATGTTGCATTGTACAAAGCAAAGGGAAGTGTTCTAAATGTCATGACCTGATGTCTGGAATTGAATGGTTTAAATCTATATTTTTAGGGATCTGTCAACCTGAAATACATCAGTATTGGCCAGTGCCTCAGTTTTATTTAAAAGAAATCTGAAATTTTGCACTGGTGCATCCAAGGTAGTCGAAACTTTATTCAAATTGCTGTGAATGTTTCTAATCAATGACACTATCTGATTGACCATACATTTTCCCCCCCGCAAACATCAGTGTACTGTCTGAGCTGTCTGTCTAGATTTGTTTGTCTGGCTTGGGATTGAAGTCCACTGGGACCTGAGACTTAAACCTGCGAGGAAATCCATTCATCTAGTCAATCACAGCTGGATTAACCATAGCTTCTGGCTGGGGCCAATCAATAGGCGCTCTGCAGCGAGGTGCCAAAGCTCCTGGCTGAACCTTGGGAGAGCAGCTTGGTGAAACACAGCTAACTGGATCATTGTTTAACACCGAAGCAGCCACAGCCTTCCACATCCTCAGCGGGATCTCCCCGTCAATATCAGTGTATCTCAGCTAGTGGTTAAATACAAACGAGAAGCATGCTTGTGCTTTTCAGGTGCTTAGGGAGGAGGTACGCTTGGTTGGAGTGAGTCAAACACCCAACGCTGAACAAAATAATTAATGCATTGACTTAAGAAGTACTGTCAGACAATCCCACGATAGTTCCTGCTCTGTGGATGAACAGAGTAGCTACCTTAATTTGGCTGATTTTTGTTTGTGATTTACCATTTTGCCTGATTTCCCTTAGCTCTCCACGGCAAATCCATTACACACTAACAAACAAAAGAACAAATAACTGACACTTCTCAGCTCTTGCAGAGGCTCTACCTCGAAGATAAATCTGAAGAAATAGGTAGAAACACTGCATCTATTTCCACTTTTACTTTTAATGAGAGGCAGCCCCATCTGTTACAAATGGTATTAGATCCAATACTGTAGTGTGTAGTGGCTTCAGAAAGCATTCAATCCATTTTTTAACGTTCTCTGGTGCTGAAGGCTTAAACAAATCTGGATTAATTGATTTTTTTGAAACGTCCGCAATATTTCAAGATTGAAAAGCTTCACATACCGTAGGATACACAAAGAACTCAGAATGTAACCACAAAATATACTGCCACATACACAGGTGTTATGTACTGTGTTATGAAGTCACTGTAAATCTGCAAAATGAGTTCAATAAATGAAGAAAGGGGTGCATGTTATCTGTGTTACCCATATACCTGTATTGTTGAAATACAACAAAGTAGAATAGGTTTCAGAGGTCCAAAGTGTTTGAAACTCCATCATGATAATAAATGCATGTGTGCATGTGTGAAATAACAAAGTAGTCACGGATTGGATTAAGATACAAAAGGACCATTCTGAACTTTTAACGATATCCAGCGTAACAACCAAATCATCTGACGTGGCATTTGCGTTAACCTTATGCCAATTAAAAATAAAGACTTGGCTATTATCATATTATTGGACTATCTGCTCTGCAGGCGTAAAGAAAGAATTACAAACCAAATTTTCATAACGAGCAACAGCGGCGAGTAATGACTCTTGCCCCTACACCAAGAGCATGGGAATTAATTAGCTGGCAGGGCTGTAATGGCCTTGGCATTTATAAACCCCAAAAAAACTGGCACGGTGCCCGACTGACATTTAACTTGGTGAAGACAAGGAAAGAGTGATGCAGTGAGAAAGAGACTTGCTGCCTTGGGGTTGTTTAGTTTTCGGTGCCTAACAGTAAAAGATTCAGAAATGATGGGTTCTTTAACCATATACTCATTTTTTAAATACACTAATTCTTGATTTATTAAAGCATTAACACAGTGCTATTGCACAAAAGTGGTGATTTACAAAGTAGAACATAACCATTTCATTCAGTCTATAAAATGTCAAACAGGGAATTCCTTCAGTCCGACTGTTATGCTAGATTGAAAACACTTCCTGAACTATGTTCAGGATCTCCGAGACCACTTGTTTCCATCTAATCTGCCATTGGCCTCATCATGCTCCAGTAGCAGTAGCAAAATCTACAGTCAGACAGAAGCATGCTTTCATGGTTTAGGTCAGGCCCTTTATTTCCAATTGAGGGAATTCTTTTGCTACAGCATAGAATTATATTTTAATGACAGTGCACTTCCAGCACTGTGACAACAGTTTGGGGAAAGCCCTTTTTTGTTTAACATGACAACGCTTCGAATACAAAATGAAGTCCATGAAGAAATGTTTTATTTTTGAGTTTGGTGTGGAAGAACTTGACTGGCCTGCACAGAGCCCCAACCTCAACCCCATCCAACACCTCTGGGATTAACTGGAACACCGACTGCAAACCAGGCCTGTCGCCTGTTGGACCTCACTAATGCCCCTGTGGCTGAATGGGAACAAATCCCTGCAACCAGGTTCCAAAATATGGAATGACATTCTCAACAAACACAAATGGGGTGAAATGTTGTCCACATACGTTTTGTCACATAGAGTATATCAATTGATATTAGGACAAAAAAAATGAGAACACACAAACTAGATGTGTTTATCATAGCAGGGAGCAGTACTAGAGGACTCATAAGCCACGGCCAAAATTAATTTTGTAGTCCACCAACTTTAGAATTTTAACTTCAATGAGCAGACAAAGGGAAAGCTGAAAATGGCAAAGGAGGGGAGACGACCTAAAAGCTGCACTTTGTAACTACGATCAAGACTATTGAAAATATGTTTTTTTTAAAGCTTAAAAACATTGTGAGTGATCCCTAAGAGAAAATAATAATTTAATTAATTTGGTTCACAGTTATGACCATTTTCTCCTTCTTTGATATTGGATCCCAAAGTAGCAAAGCACATGGGAGTCCAGAAACAAAAGGACCTTTACCACTGCAGCACTGAGCAGAAAAACAAAATTTAACAGGTGCTACATCATGAAAAATTTACCTCTCCTGTTCCATCCTCATCTTCATCGTCTCCTCCTCTGAAACCTGCGTCTCCTCCGGCTTCCACTTGCTGGAGCCTTTACGATCCATCTTTTCCCCTGGCCGCTCGTCCTTACGGTGCTTCCCAAACCTGATATAAAAACAGGCACAATTAATATCTACTGGTACATTTATGGGACTATGCTGTAAGGTTTAACTAAAATAATAATACTACTAGTGTTTTTGTCATTTCTTTGTTTTAGCTGTTGTAATCAAATCATTCTTCCCAAACCACTGGTGCAGTTGCATGAGCAGATCAATTTCCTCCCAGGCTGAAGAAATGGATCAGAGAGTAGATGGAAAGTCAGAGGTCACAGAGACACATCAAGGAAATCTTTTAAATAATTGAAAACTAAGATATTCATCTATTGTGACTTAAAATGAACCAGCAGGTACGTGCATAAAATATGTGATATATCTCTCCACTACTGCTGCCCTCCAGAGCCTTAACAGTAACTCAAAATCAACTGATCTGAGAGAAAATGTTAGTGTGCCCGGGATCACAAAAACACCCGACAGGTATGACTTAACAGTCGATCAAGGCCTCAAATGAACCATTTGAAAAGTTCTTCTCACAAGTTCAAACCCAATTCAGTTCGTTTAATGTTGGGGAGTGGTATACGAAGACGGCATAGACGCGGCCCATCACAGTAATTATATTCATAGGGAGGGAGTGGCGCTTAACGAAATAGGAGCCATTGCAGAGATATTTCAGCTTGATTGACTCAGTATAAAGCTGCAGCCTGTTGAAGAAATTACTTTGGCACTGTGTTCGCTTCCACAATGAACCTCAGTGATTATTCACAGGGAAATTGGTCCGCAGAGAATATCTACGACTTCTAAAGAGACGCTGAGAGAAACCAAAGAGGTGTGTGTGTGTTAATGAAAGAGACAGAAGATGGTGAACAAGAGAGAAAAAAATGAACACGCACAAGAGAAACTCAATGAATGAAACATTAAAAGCGAAAACTAAACTACGGTGAAGAATATAAAGACAACCTCAAGATGTGTGTGTATGTCTGTGTGTGTGAAAGTGACTGAAGAAAAAGAGACAGTGTAGAGTGAAAAAAAAAGAAAAAGATAAAAAATAAAGTGAAGGGAAGTCACAGGATCAAACGCAAACCAAACATGTGAAAATCCCCAAAGTGAATGTGTTTAAGAATTAAAGAGAAAGTGTAAATTGCTTGAATATCAGTGAGAAATTGAAAAAAAGAAAAGAAAAAATACAGTCTCAGCTGTGAGGTGTGTGAATGTGCGCATGGAAAGCAATACAGAAGAAAGAGAATAGAAAACAAGAGAAATAAAGGAAAATCAATGAGAGAAACACAGGGAAAAAAGAACAAAACAAGCGAATGAATTTGCAGAGAAAACATAGTGGGGTGGGAGTGTGTAGGTGTGTGAGAAACACTAAGAAACAAAAAAGAAAACAGAAAACAACACTGAATGAGAACAAAGGTGAAAGAAAAAAAATAAATGAGAGAGTGAAATATATGTAGAAAGCAAAATGAAATGAAATCTAAAAGAATTGGGCAACATCGTGTGTGACAAAAAATGACCGGACGTGTGTCAGTCAAAGACAGAACGAACAAAAGATGACACAAAATTCACATTTGGTTCCACGTCTTTTCCTACAACTATCCATAACTATGTAGTTTGATATTCCTAACTTACAACAGAATGGATCAATTGTCTGACTTCCAGCATCCTGGTGGCCTAGTGGACTAAAGCCCAAAAAAACCGACGGAAACGGAGCACTAGCAGAACACATCCTGCATTGCTCTGGCATCAGTGCAAACCAAGAAGAGTGAACACACATCTCGTGCATGTGGCACACAGATGCTACCCAGAGGTTCAGCATCTGGTCTTTTTGTTGCCCACCATGTGTAGTTCTCACAAAAATATGCAAAGCAGACATTACAGTAGATGGCTACTGCTGAACCTGGTTTTCCATCCTAACATGTGCTGGTGATTTGTCAAACTGGGTAAATCTGTGTGCAGTTTGTCGGATGACTAACAAAATGGCTATTGAATAATGAAATTAATATTTTTTAAATAACTACTGAAGAAAGAGTTCTTCAAGAAAACCCAACAAGTGGTGTTCTGGTAGGCCAGGGGTCAAAGACACTGGCCTTGTAATCGCGACACCCCTGATTCAAGTCTGGCTGGGGACTTTTGTCGCATTTTGTTCCCCCTCTCTTCCCCCTCATTTCCTGTCACCTCTCTACTGTCTCAGATAATGGTAAAAAATACAAAAATAATCCACCAAAACCTATAGATGGATCTACACCAAAAGAGACATTTGGTTATGCATTCCATACACAATGTGTAGAAGCTATGACATAGGGTCGTTGATTAAAACTTGTGCATTAAAAGCATCTGTGGTGGCCCAAGTGTATTTACGATGTGTCGCAGCAATGACGGAACAAGCGGCTCCCAAGTTTCCATGACATTGTTAATTTTACAATTAAAAATGGCTACTAGTCTGTCCATTGGAAGGACCATTGATTAGGCGAAGGAGATTGTTCCACGGTAAAAAATATGCATTAAAAATCTTGTGATCAACCACAAAAACCTTCATGATATTCCTGAAATGTCATGACAAGTAGAAACCCACAGACGACAACAGATACTGATGCTGTGGAGTGTAAAAGACAAACTGAGGAAAACCAAGAGATGGGAATGGGGAGGAGAAACCGCAGTAAGCAGGAGGGGGGGCTTGGAGACTAAGGTCCATTACCTAATTAATTTAACTGCGGCCGCCTGAAATGCTCAGAGTGACGGCTCACTGTTAATGCTAAGAGCAGGAGTGATCTATCACGGCGAGAGACGGTTGACACTTTCTCTCTCCACGCCACTAACTTTCATTAACAGCCCCTGAAAAGACAGCCCAACTCTCCTTGCCACGCACACACCACATACACAAACACGTACACACGAAGATTTATGACTGAATGGGAAAACTTTGAAGAGGAGACAGAGTATTAACCATGACACCGGGGCATTTAATAATCTTATATTCCAGGCACAGTTAGGCCCGCCTCGTCTTGTGAGACCGACGCCATCGATAAAGAGGCTTTGACGGGTTTCTGTGGTTTGAAAAGACAACTTCAAAATGTCAGGGATTCAGCTAATTCAATTCAGCAGACCACCCGTGTGTCACTGCTAATCCTTTCAACAGCACAAAAAGTGAAAACAAGTCTGGTGGCGTTGTGGGCAGTTTTGGGTGGCATATTGGATATGCAGCACCCCTGAAATGTCAGTAAAGCATGGGGCAGTCAGTACCGTCAGGAATTAATGCCACTAAAATATGATCACAGCATGATGGCATCCATGAAAAATGCCGGTGATAATCCAGAAATGTCCTACCATTGGATAAATGTGACACCTAGTATTACAAAAACATCGCTGGGAGGAAAGTATTTACTTTATTTGCCATAACACGTTATGAATCTCTGACAAAAACCCTTAAAATGTTCCAAAACTTCAGAAGTCCATAACTCCTGATCGATGTAAGTGTTACTGAAGGATGGTGACAGCCGTCCATGTTAAAATTAGAAATACAACAAAAACAAAGCCCAGTGGATGTTTTTTAAAAGGAGTAGCTGCAGAGACACACCTGCAGCTGACAAAGTACACCAACACAGACTGTGCGTGTTCCGTGTTAGAGGCACGTTTGCGTCTCGGCTTTGTGGATGACAACGTCTGTTGGTCCAACACTTTGGTCACGAGCGAAAGATTTTTATGAAATTCATCCAAAGAGGATGAATCATGATGACTTTAGTGATCACCTGGTCGCAATTTTCACTTCTGTTCACGACAGGATACCTCTAAAATGAATGCCTATCAGCCTCTCTACTTTGTGATCAACTTGAACATAAAATGCTACAGTATCAGCATGCTAATATGTCGGCATGCTAATCTGCTATCATTTGTGCGTTAACATGCTAAAATGATTATGTGCTTAAGTTCAGTAAAGATTAGCACGTTGACATGCTAATTGTGCGCCATGTTAATGTACTACCATCAGCATACTAATGTGCTAAAGTTATGCTGACACTGGCATCCAGCTAAACGTACAGCTAAGCCAGTGTACACCTGGGGGATGACCAAGTCCAGTTTAAACTCATGAAAGTTGGAAGTCTTGACAGTGAAGAACTCTTGACAAGCAGAGTCTGTGACGACCTGTAACGTTTATTTTTTTCTTTTTCTGCTATATAATGAACATAATACTCTCACAGGGCCACCAGCCAAGTCTTAATTTGTAGGCACAGCTGGGACTACAGGCAATAAGTTACGATGAACACAACATTGTCAGCAGTTTGTTAACTATGACTATTAGCATCTCATCTCGCATCATTCTCTGTCCCTTGAACAGAGCATGATGCATGAATGTCCCACCATCCATGACGAACCTCGAGCAAGAAAATGTGTGCGAGTTTGTGAGGAAGCTCATCGGCAGACGGCGAGAATGGTCAAAAACAGGCCTCACATCGCTTCTTCTGCAGCACATCATAAAGCTTGTCACAGCGTGAGCCTTTTCTAAGTTCAGGCTTGTTCACTTGTTCATGACAAGAACACAGACACACACATGCACACACACCCCAACAGAAACACTAAAACCACTGCAAAATTAGCGCAGCTCTCGAATTTCTGGGCAGCGACCATCTTTGCCAGTGCCAAACTAACAGACTGGGTGTTGCTTCTGAGTCCAAGTGATGATCAGAGAGTGAGAGTGAGAGAGCAAGAGAGAGTGTGAGTGAGAGAGAGAGAGAGAGAGAGAGATGGATACAGAGTTGGCAGGCTGCGATGTTGGCAGGGGTTGATAGTAATGAGGCTTTGATTGGGCCTGAGTGTGAGGCCTTCGAGACATGAGAGGGTCAGTCAGTGGCAGCTCTGTTGATCACACACACACATGCGCGCGCACACACACACACATACATACACACATACACACACTCCTCTGACTTCTACAGGCCTCCCACTCCTGATCCTACACACATCAAAGCCTTCACTCACTCAGTCACTCACTCAGTCACTCACACACACACACACACACACACACACACACTCAATAATATGACACTCATCGGGAGCTCTTGACGTTCTGTAAAGCCACTCAGGGGAACTATCTTGCTCACATCACATCGGGTAGCGTGATAGGACCGCACTTACATGCGCTTTTAAAAAACAGTAACGGCGTTCTCGACACATCCACCCTCCGTGGTTTGGGCCAACACACACATTTGCATTCTGTTTCATCATGACATGTTGACACGAACACAAGCGAGGCATGCAAATTCTGATAACTTTTTTTTTTTTCCCTTTTGCTCACTGCTGTGGTGTTTGCTAAACTGTAGCTCCCACATATCACCTGTCAATCAAACAATGTGGGTGTTACAAGGATGTGCTTTTATTCGGATTTTCTGTTAATTCAGCTTTGAGCTTCTGAATGTGGTGCTTTCTTCTTTGTCTTTATTAGTTAATGTGACAGAACACAAAAAGGCAAAATAAAAGCTAACTTGACTGTTGGTCTACTCAGATTTGGAAAATATTCCAATAAGGTAATCCACATAGTTATTTTTTCTAATTGAACAGCAAATAGTAAGGTAAACAATACAACAATTTAAGGAATATACATGTCTAGATAAACCTGCCCAGGGTGCCAAGGGACAAAAAATGATTTGTTGTACACTCTATGCAGAGTGTACAGTTTTTCTATGTTAGAATACCTCCTGGCCAGGTTTCAAGGTTTGCTGTGACGCATTTTGGACATGAATACATTCAGGAATATGTACACAAAAGGGAAGGAAAACTGAAATTATGAAGGTGTTTGAACTAGATTTTGACACAGGGGCCCTCCATCAAGACAGGACCTCGTGATTAAGTAAAGGAGGACCCAACCAAAGACCCCTACCATGACAGCGCTTGAGTGGTGCATATTCCCAAATAAATGTTCAATCAAATTAGCAAATGGGAAATTACATTCCTTATGCCTGGAGCTTTTGGTGCCCCTGGAGTTTTTGGGGCTGGGGCAGTTGTTCGCTTTGCCCAAGTGAAAATCCAGCCTGGTCAGTATAGAAAAATCATGACATCATTACATCAAAAGGTCTACTCCACTCTGTTCCACTTGGAAAGAAAACTAAAATATGCAAAAAAGAAAAAAACAATATACATTTAATATCTAAAAAAAATACAATATAGGATTTACATAAAGACAGTGCACGGTGTAAGTACAAAAATACTCGTGATCGTCCTTTTCAGTTAATGTGTTTCAGGAATGTGTTTGACATATGAGGTCCATTAATAATACATCAGTGCCGTTTTAATGATTTATTTCTTATGAATATAAAGTTTTGTAAGTAATAGGAAAAAATGCTACTTGGTTGCCTTTCATAGATGAATATGCAGTTAAGCGACCATTAATTTCCTTGAAAACAAAGTGGCTTACTTAATTCCAATAAATTTGACAGTCCTTATTTAAAGTAATGAATAACAGTGTGTTTCTTCTCAACAAATATTGGATAAGTCAGTCAGCTAAATGGGAGTTAAAAGTACATAGATTAAGAATCTTTAAGTAAACTCTAACCTTGCCAAGAATACAGTATTTGGAGGGAATTAATCAGGCTTTTGTCTTAAGTTTATTATCAACAAACCAGAAATGTTAACTGCATCACTTCCTGTGCATCAGAGGAGTTTCTCTGGTTAAAATCTACCTTACATCAGGTGTTCAGATAAAAAACTGTTCTCAGGAGCTAACATGAATACCAAGTGTGCTGTGTCAACACTGAAAAACACATTTTTGTGGAGTATTCCTTTAAGTTGATTATGTGATCCAGAGTAGACATACAGACGGGTTGAATATATCTCATGTCATAATTTTGGACCACACAGCTGCCTGCCGGTAAACAGCGGGCGCGGATCAAAAAGGCAGTCAGACAGAGTTCTAATGGAGCAGATCTGATGTGGCCAATATCGAACCAATCGGAGCGCCATAACGCTGATGTTCTGACAAACAAAACACCGATGGTTATCATCTGGGAGGAGAACAGGAAAACTGGATTTTAGACTGTGTGTAGGAGAGAACAGAGGATTACTGCACTGTGCACTTGTTGGTGACCAAACTGTGGGTGTGGATTTGTGTGTAAACTGAGGTGTGATGTGATTTCAAAATATTTCTGCATGTGTGTGCGGTTCGTGCACTTCATACAATCCTCCCATGTCTGTGTGAGTACAATACATATATCTATGTACTGTGTGTGTGTGTATTCCCTACTAATTATTCCAGTGTGTGTATGAGTGTGAGCTATGCCTGCATGTACGAGTTTGCAGTATTGGTCCATGTGCATCCCACTGATTACTTCATTGTGTGTGTGTGTGTGTGGGTGGGGGGCCCTGACTGCCTTCCATGAGTCTCTCTGCTCTTCTGGAAGTAAGCTGGTGTCATCTGAAGCGATCCCACCTGTTTGACACAGGACTCTGCTGGTTCCAACCTTACGGCGCCCCTGAGGGCCAAATAGCTCAATTTCAGCTCCTGACAGCCCAGCCCATTGCTCCCATTCATTAACATGTCTCTCTTACTCTACTCTTACTGTCCTCCGTCCTCCCTCATTCTTTTGCATAGACTCTCTCTCATTCGCCGCTCTCTTACAGTATATGTATTTAAGGACATAAGTACGCCATAAAAATGCAATAACTAAAACATTTAGAGGTTGTATATTGTTACTTACTAGTGACACTGAATGTTTATTTTCTAAGTTCAGTTTAGACACGTTGATGTAATTGTAAACTAGCTTTTTCTGGAGCTTTCAGTTGTCATGCCGATGGCTCAGTAGTCATCATGTGACCTTTCTAATATATGTGACCTAATCACCTGAGGCTTCTCAATGACAGCTGAGATAATTCCATCTGCTGATGAAGACTGTGAGATGGAGCTGAAAGATAAAGCTAGTAAGTGGACCTTCAGTTGAGATTATTTTAATTTTCAACAGTAAGCTTTTACACTCTAATATGGCATTAGTTTAAAATAATCTTTCCCTTACAAGGTATTAGACCTCCTTGTTTTTCTTTCACTACTTGTTGCACCCAGCTGCACCTCCTTTTCCTCCATTTTTTATTCCTCTCTCTCCATCTCTGTGGACCTCATTACGTTCCTCTGTCAGACAAGAGTCACTGTTTTCCCCTCCCTGTCACCGCCACTTTGGCTAATATGATATACAGCTATATTACTGGCCGGGCCCAGAGGCATCCCAACCAGTCAGAAGGAGGGAGGGCGGACCAACTGACCTGGACTCCAATGGTAATGGGGATGGAGAACAGGGAGGAAAAGTATAGACTATACCCTAATGGGGCGTGTGTGTATGCGTGTGAGAGAGAGAATTTATGTCAGTTTAGATATAATAGATTGTTTGACAGGTAAAATGTTAGTGATGTTAGTGTTAGTGGCTGCAGAGAAAGAATTAATAACAGGAAAATAAACCACAAAGGTCAAGTTGTCTGGGAGTCTAATTAGCGTTTCCTCACACACACTTTAGTGTTGTGGCCCCTCGGCTCAGGCCTGTCCTGTTCATTTATCTCACTCACAGAACAAATCATATAGCTCTTTTAGGCACCTTCCAAAAGTGTGGTTAAATGTTGTATCCGTTTAAAAAAGTGTGTTAACAGACTTACCAAACTGGTAATTTAAGGGTCTCTTTCTTCACACAGGAAGACGGCACACAAAACTCACTAAATAAGGATGTATCAGCTTTTTGCAGTAGATATTGATCAGTGTGGCTTGGACAGATGCACTGATATTGAACACATCTCAGTCCTCGCCTGATCTCTGATTCAGAGTACACACGTATATATCTAGTTCAGGAAAGTTTTGTGCTAACATCGTGTAATGGGCAGATAATACAGTAAAAGCGTTAAATGAAAATCTATCTGCTACACAATGTACTTACAACACATGATAAGCTCTGAACACACTGTGTTCTTACACAGTTGCAAGTACATTGTGTATTTAAGTCCCCAAACTATCAAGAAAAGTATTTTTAGGTAGAAGTGAACAAGTATTAATATTCCATAAAGCAAAAACTACAACCAAATGACACTGAGCAACACAATGAGTCTTCTACAACTCAGGGAGACTTGCTAATAGGTCTACTGCAGACTGTTGTTAGCAACTGGCGTAAATTTCAAATGCCTCAATAAAATGTTGACATTAAACATAAAGAAATACCTTAAAAAATATAAATAAACTGATTTACGTAAATTTTTGTGAGGGCTTGTCTCGCTTTCTGTAAAAGCACTTTGCAACAGGCTGGTTTGGTAAAAACAAAGTTAAGAATCATTTTCACAAGTCTGTGTTTTACAATCTTACCTGAACATGTCCCCGAGTCCTTTCAGCATGCCCTTCTTGGCTTTTCCCTTGTCTTTCTCTTTCCCTCCATCCTGCTTCTTCTTCTCCTTCCCTCCCTTTTCTTTGTCTTTCTTCTTCTCCTCTTTGGTGCGATTAGTGCCGTTGACTAGGGGTTTTTCGGAGCCGGACAGCGGCGTCTGGTCGGCCACCGTGGACACAGAGTCTCTCCCTGATCGCGAACTCTCCTCTGTGTCTTCCTCCACTGGAGAGAGGGAAAGACAGGAAAAAAGAAGAGGGACAGAGAAAGAAACATGGGGGAGAGTGGAGAACATCTTCTTTTTAACCAATGAACAGGTACTTTTAAGTAGAACTCTAACACATATGAAACTCAATAAGTCTTATAAATGTGCAATTATGTCTCGTAAGTGCCAAAAGGAGCTAATGCAATTCAATTACATATTACAAGTGATTAAGAGCTCTGTTCTACAATGAAATAGTAATCTTTAGAGAGCATTAGACACAGGCTCTTATAAAATGATGAAAGGCAATACATAAATTACTATTTGATGATTCTATGGCATGTTCCTCTGACAAAATATGAGATCAGCTTCAGATAGAAAACATCACATTATTTGGGCTCTAAAATGGATAAAAAGGACTATAGATCCAAACTCTTTCTTTTGTGGTATGAAAGATTACACACTGCTGTCTCGTTCCCAATTCTTATTTAATGTTATGAGCGCTTGACATTTAAGTGAAGAAGAAAAAGAGGAGGAACAAGTCCATCTGTGTTTGGAACATTTTAAGCGAGAATCAGGAACAAGACAGCATTGAGAGGGTGACGCTGGTCTATCACCGACCTTTACCCATTCTCCCGACTCATCCTCTTTAAGACGCCTTGTATGGATAGCGGGATGACATCTAATGCAGTAGGTAGTTACATCCTGAGACAGCGTTATGCCATTGCCACAAGCAGTGATAAAACCAGCTGCCAGATATTGAGCATTAGTCAAAATGCTGTCACTGCCATGCATGAGTATGGAAGCCACATCCAAGTTTTAGTGGCTGGCCCATTATAAGTTTCAAGATCAATCCTTGTTATTGATTACCGTTGTTGTGTTAGTGTGATTTAGTGTCATCTCAGTAACCCATAATGCACTGTCACTGAAGTCATCATTTTACACTTTCATATTTCAGACATGTTCCAGAAGTTACAGAGTGACTGAGGCTGAAGTTCCTTGCTGAAGGACACTGACGGGACTCCCAACTGCTGATGGATGATACTTCGGCCGCTGTGGGATCAAACCTGTGATTTGTCAAAAACAGGACAGTCTTGTTAACTGTTCTCCGATATGCAAATGGGGGATATCTTACATGTCTCCATGCCCTCATCGTCTTCTTCCGTCGCGGCTGGTCGGTCGTAGGATTTGTCGATGGCTGCTCTGAAGCTCTCGTTGCAGCCACGCCCCCTGATTATACGGGGCCGTGGCCTGTGGAAGGGGAGGTCCCCATTGAGGGTTACCTCGGCAACAGCTGTCTGGAGGCTCTCGAGAGAGCTGGACTTCTTTAAGCCTAGTGATGGTCCCACGTCCTTTGTGGAAGAACCTGATGGGAGGATACAGAGTATGTACTGAAGGAAGATGAATGAACAATTTTGACCAAACCTACCAAGCCTACAATGATGGCCCTGTCAAAGCCCCTGTCAATACCATATCTACTGTAGTATAGTTTCTCTTCTACACCAACTTCAAACATCTGAAGGATGAAGGAGGCAAATTTAATTTTTCTCAAACAATTGCTCTTGGGGATGCAGCAAAAATCTGTGCAGCAGTAGTTCAGCAAGAATGCTGTAAGAAGTAGGATGCCTTCAGTGGCTCCATCTGTACTTTGAGTTTGGTAAATTGTCTCAACAAGTCACCATCTCATTGACTGAGTGAGGTGGATAAAAGGGAATTGGAAGTATGTATCGCTATGGTCAAAGTTTTAAGCAAATAATAAGCACATAACTGTAGAGAAAGGTGTTCTCAACCTTGGTCTCATTTATTATTATCAGTTTCCTAATCTATTCTGATGTTTCTTATCACAAAAAGCAGATAGACTACAATCTAGATTCACTTCCATACTGATTTTATTAAATTTTTACATAACCTTAAACTTTCCCCATTTTAGTTCAGTAATAAATAACAAAAGTCTGCCGAGAATCAATATGTACACATCGACCTTGGTTGTGATTAAAGCGGCGTTAAAACATTCTCAAGGATACGGATGATGTAGTGCACGAGAAGCAACATTATCATGAGAGTTATGTTACAATATGACTTAACAGGATGATTTAAGAGGATGGATTGAGAGGATGAGAGAGACTTTTTTTTCCTGACTAAGCAATGTGACACATATTTCACAACAAGCCGCTTCTTGCCAATTCCAAATGACCAGCAACTAAAGCTGTCCAAGTATGACCTCAGAATCTCCAGTGTTTAGTAATTTTATTTTATTTTTTTTGTGTGTCTGTGTTTGGTGGATTCTGGGATTTGCTCCAGCCAACCTCATCATGACCCTCAAGGTGAATGTCCACTGAAAATGTCATCAGCACTGTAAATGTGATAGCAACAACACAGAACCTGGAAATAAACCACGTCATTCTCAGGCTGCATCCTCTCTCTCTCTTTTTTAAAAAATTGTAGCACATTTATAGCTAACAATAACAAAAGTGAAATACCTGCTCTGCTCTGCAGAAATGTTACTTAAATGCTACAATACCATTTAAGAAATACTGTTTCGTTTTCTTCATACAGTGTGATGTAGAGGAAGAGGATTAACTAAAATTCACTCCATTTATTCCATGCTTCAATTACGCACACAGGTCTGTGTAATAGACTAGATGCATACATGTGGCACACCTGATGTCAGTCTCGCATAACACTCCTGCGGCCGAAGAACATTAAAACCGTTGTTTAAACCGGCTATGCATCAGTAATGACGCACTCACCCTTCAAGGAACCGTTGGCCTCAACAAGCAAAATTCTTCATAGTGGTCCCACTGTAACTACGGAGCATACCAGCTCAATGAGTGAAGAAGAAACACCTGGTCTACCTAAACATGCCCAGCCTCGGAGGACCAATAAGTAACTCTGACACAACACACCATATTTAAACTTGGATACTGTGGGTTTTTTTCAACAAGAAAGAAACTGATTGATTGTGTGTATTTGTGTGTGTGTGTGTGTGTGTAACATTCCTCCTGACTGACTACAAATTTCATTACAACATGTGGCTCTGAATGAAAATAACCATCAGCAAAATAGGAGAAACATGACAGTTTAATTAAACTAAGACTATTTGTACAGTGGTGCGGGCATAATTTTTGTTCCCATATGGCACCTTTCACAGGCTGAGAATGTGTATGGTGGCAAATAAATGTAAGAAGATAAGGTGAGGAGGTATGGAGGTAAATGGAAGAGTCCTAATCCCCTGGGTGGTGTCACTTTAAAAGCTACTGTAGCAGAGGGCTGCGAAATACACAAAACCTGACAGATTAACATGTGGTGCCGTGAGGGAGGACGGTGAATGAAAGAGAGAGATAGGGAAGGAGTGAGGAGGAGAAGAAGAACACTACGTTTGGAGTGAAAGGAGGGGTGAGTAAAGAGGGAGGAGACAGAAAAATAAATATCAGAGAAAGAAAGGAAAGTACATAACTGAAATAGAGGAGAGGTGAAAAGGAGTATAAAAGTAAATACTAACTACGCACCAATTGTGTATTAATCCACGGCTGAAAACAGTCCCCAACAAATGAACTATTTACTTTCTAAAAGCTGCAGTGCCCAGCTTTTTGAGGACGTTACTGCCCTTTTCAAAATGAAACTATACAGGTGTGACCCATTTTTTATAGATTTGCGTCTTCAGTTGGGGCTAAGGGACTTGGGGACCTATTTTAGTCACATTATGTTTACTGTACTTGCTGTTTTTTGTGATTTTAATCATTATTCTATGCATAATGGACTTGGCTTTCTTGAAACAAAGTACAGTAAAATGTTCATACAGTCAATTAGGGTAAAATGTATTGAAATTTATTCAAGTGACCTGCCAGGGCTGTAGAATAATTTCAAATAGCAAGTCTGGAAACAAGCTAAAAATATTTGCCAAGCTTCTTGTTTACAGTGAGACTGACAAAAAAAAGAATAAAGACAGGGAGAAAAAAATAGAAAAGGAAAATTGAATACATGCAGACTGAACAAGCTAGTGGGCTGGCGGCCTCCCATTCATTCTCATCAGCCTGTCCTGTTCCCTTAACGTCTCACTGAGAGCCGGGCTGATAGGCTTTTCACGCTGCACACCCACTTTATTTAAAGGCTTTGCCCAGCGCCATTCACTACAGTCACACTTCAGTGGCAGTCTTAAAAAGAGGATAATTTACACCGTGTTGGAGATCTGACAAATGGCATTTAGTCACAAATAAGAAAAAAGTTTTTTTTTTCTTTTTAAAAGACTTTCAAATAACCTGCTGATGAGGTTATGACGAGGCCGACCTAGCCACGGAGAGTGTACTTAGGAAATCTGGAAGAAAACACTTTCAAAAAGGAAAAAGTGTGCTCATCTTTTCGCATTTCTTTTTTGAGGTAAAACACGAAAAAAAATGCAAATAATCAGGTCTGGCAACGCAGCTCACAAGACAGCTAAATGGATTATTTCAAATCTGGCAACCAGTCAGTCAGTGCTGAATAATCTGTCAGCGTGTTTGGACAGTGACACCCCTACTCATCAGCAGATAAACATGATCCCAAGTTAAGCAGTGACAGGCTTACAATAACAAATACAGAGCTATCATGTAGCAGCTGGAACAAGGAGAGGTCAGATTGCTGTTGACACCAGACTCACCTGGAACTGGCAACAGCAGGGTTATTGATTCAGTTCACTATGTAATGACAAAGGACGCTAACTGAAGTTGGTTGTCCAGAATGGGGTATTTTGTGTTGGCAGTAGTGACACAAATCACAAAATCCAGTTGACCAAACTTTTTATTTTGCTCAAAATCTTTTGCTTTTCTAAAACTGTCTATTGATCAGTGTTATGATGATCCCTGATAGGAAGTCAATATCATGTGTCACTTCACTGCTGCTTGACAGTTTAAGGGCCGCTCCCCACCTACTGAGCAACACCAATCCCCAACACGATAACACTGAATCCTGTTTTAGGAATGGCAAATGATAAACTCCAGGAAATATGTCCTACTTCCCCAAATGAATATAAATGGACTCGTAATGTGAACTTTACAGGGATCACTCACAGGACACTTTCTCACAGGGATTAATGATGTATCAAGAAAGTCTGACAAAGTCTGCATGAAGTTCTGGACACTGCCAACAGTCTTCCATCCCCAGAGTGTCCTCGTCTAACATGTGGCAGCGGCCTGTGTCAATAAACCTCTCAGCCAATCACAGCTCAGGAGACGAGGGCTACTATATCCCGTCTCTCAGAGCTGTCACAGTCTTTGGTTTCAGCAGGATGGTTGTGTTTTAGCTTTGGTAAATGGACCATGGATCATTTATACTTACTGGAGAGTAGAGAATTTTTTAAAAGTTGGTAAAGTGACACCAGGGGCCCATGAAGTGAAAATAAGCCCTGGACACTTAAAAAAAACAGGGTGAAATCTATTAGCCCACAACATTAGGGAATTTGAATGGGTATTAGATTCCAAAGCGGAAAAATACCTTCTTTTCTCATAATGTAATTCTCACTAAATATCCACCTTAAAAATAATTGCAATCAGTATCTGCATAAACACAATCTGTCAGTGTGATGTGATTATTTCAGAACTTCAATGCAAAGGCAGATCACTCTAATTCAGATAAAACAATGGTGCTTAATTAAAGAACATTCTTTAATTTGCAGTGAAGGCAACTTGATTATCACCAGAAACAAGTGCTCTCACATCACTCGCACGCGTTTTCATTAGTTTGATTGGGAAATGCCACGGTGATGATAAAACGAGTTTCCTCTTAAGTCTCAGACGCAAAGGACGTTTTGTAAAAGAGATACTATATATCACTACCTGTCCGTATGACTGTTCAGTCATTAGTACTGTACCTCTTGACAGCCAAATCAACTCTCCACTAGTGCTCAAACAATTAGACCATTAAAAACTCAGTCAACTAACACATAATGTAAGTCAATGAATTATCTGATTACAACAAAGGGATTTGACAACAATTTTGCCTCTAAATTAATCATCATTTATCAAATAAAAATGCCAGTAGGTTTCTGTTTCATACCATGATAAACTGAATGCCTTTGAGTTTTTTTTTAGACAAAATCAGAAATTGATGGTTACTAGCAATGAACACTGCTCCTTATTTTCTGACTTTTATAGACCAATCGAATGGTCTGAGAAATAACAAGTACTATAGCAGCCCTGTACTTCACAGATGATTGCCTATTTGTGCAATGAAAATGGTATCTGCCCTTGAAGATATACAAGACTTTAAGAGACTATCCTCAACATAAAATGACAGCATTGGTAGTTTTTCCAAATTCTCGTACAATTAGAACAATCTTTGTTTGCGTTTCTTTCTTTGTAGGTGAGCAAACCATGACTGTCCTCTCTCAGAAGCAAGAGTGGAGCAGTGTGACGTTATACGAAGTGAGCGTCAGACTTTGATGCCGGAAACCACGTCTGCATTTTGTCTCCTACTAACAGTCAATATTTCTTTAAAATCATGATCTTTCACTAGCTTTAACCAAGTAGTTTTAGTGGCCTAAACTTAACCAGCCTTTAACCATTGAGGCGGCAGATCAGAAAATGCTCATATGAATCATTTTTGTAACTGTCACAGGGGTAATTCTGGATGGCACTGACAAACTACCTATTTTGCCATTTAGGTAACAGGACGTGATGGATTTTAGGATGCAATGCATGTTGAGTTGTTAACTTTTCCTAGTTGTTGTCACATTATGCAATAGTACAACTGACTCATCTGTTGCTGCCATTTGGCAGATACACCTTATAAAATATGCAACAAACAATCCCATCCTTGCCGACTCATGATATTACAACATGACAGAAAGTTGGAAACAATCTCCTCACCATCTCATGGTTGCCCACACAGTGTTAAAAGGTTTCAACAAAAGTATTAAAATACTGATCAAAGTATCCATTTGTACTTTTCCACAAGACCTGTGTCGATCCTCTTTTCACACTTTTTCTGTGTTTCTGTCTTCACACTTTATTATTGAGTGAGACTTCACAGTCATAACTTAAAGTTACTGTAATCTGCACCATGACAGCTTCCTTCTTACACTCTAAACCTCTCATCTCTGCCTTTCTCCTTCTCTACACGTCTTCCTTCAGCGGGATCCGTCCTTTTGTCCAAGTCCCTGATATCAGAGGCAGGCCTTCTGTTCAGTCGAGGCGACAGTGAAAATACACAAGACATGACAGTGACGGATGACTCGCTGTCAGCTCGCTGCCTTAACCAAGGACAGAGTGCTTTTTCTGCTTTCACTCTCCTCGCACACACACGTACACTCCTGACACACACACACAAAACAATTAGTGCTACAGCTGCATCTGAGGCAAAAGGGAGAAAATCAAATCTGCAGTCACCCGACTGCTTTCACAGCCATGTTCCGCAGCGACCTCAAACTGTGGCGAGGACTGCAAGTCTTCACTCTGCAGACTGACAAATTTGTCTTGTCAAGAGTGAGCAAAAAACAGCAAACACACAGGGAACACTACACAAATGCATAATAAGCGGAGCAGTGGATAAACCTTCTGAAACATAATCTGCAAGTTGGCCACTGAATTTATATTTGCAGATCAATATGTGCAATTTAATGTCTGTCATTGTTGTTCCTGTACAATTTGTGTCAAGTGTACCAGTTATGAATCGATCTGCTCTACAAAGCCACAGAGACAGGTTGCAGTTCATTTAGAATTCTTGGCACAAAACCACTTCTAATCCCGGCTCACCTCTGCGGCGACAAGTGTTTCCCAAAGTTGCATAATGTGTCATCAAATAAATAAACACCAGTCCTGTTTATATCTTACAATACAAAGAGTAAATGGAGAAAACATGGACTGCCAAGGTAGATCTGAAATGCTATGGAGGACCTGGGACAGAGAGGTATAAATTGGTTTTGACCAAGTGAACGCCAAAACTGACCGCCTACATCGATGAAGTACAGTTAAAGTTTTGTTTCCTACATTTATGTATAAACAGATTTTAAGAAAGGTGCTGAATACAAAGGATTAACTAGTTAAAAATGAAAGAATGTTTGCAGACTTTCTCAACGGCAAATTTGACATTTAATCACAAAAATGCAACACGTAACATTCAACAAATGACAAAGGAACAATAACCTTTGTCAGAGCATCTGCACATACTGTACATTTTCAATCTAGGCCTATTTCTATATTGAAGACAGGGTGTTATTTTTAATTTCCCCAATTTTGTAACTGTGCTTTATAATATTTAATTTGCTGTGGAAGCTGAGTTTGCTGTTAATGCAAACTCAGCTTTCTCTATGTTCACCAGTTGTCTTGGTGAAATCAGCATAATCTTTATTTCCACAGCAGTAATTCCATCAGTACAGCAACATATTGCTGTCATATTCTCTACTCTGCTGCACAGAGTTTCTCTCTATGACATGAACTACTGTTCTCGTGCACTAATTAATTCCAAATGGTGCTGCTTTGCCGTTCTCTCAACCGCGGCTAAGTTACTGTCAATGAAACTCTGCACTTCCGCCACAGGTATTTCAAATGAAAAAGCCTTTCAGCAGCTCATAGGGCATAATCATTCCCTTTTCCTAGTATGCTTTTCATTTGAAACCTCTGCAAGGAAGTGTAGCAATTTACTGATAGCAGCAAAAGAACAGCAAAGAAACCATCCGAAAAAAATTTGTGAATGAAAACAGTATTTTTCAGAGCAGCAGAGTGGTGAGTTTGACGTGACTCTCTTGCTGTACTGTTTAAATTAGTGCTGTAGAAAAAGAACATTATACAGAATTTGCCATGAGAGCCTTTGGCGTGCTCTAGACACAGACTCCATTATTTCAATACCAGCTTGTATTTGAGGATTTACAGTGAACAAGTTGGCAAAGAATGCGCTAAATGTTATCTGATAATAAAATATCATGTGGTATAACTTCACAAAACAGCAGTTCTTTCTGAATGAATCAGATCTCCTCGGGGGCTTTAAATTATAACATAAAAGTCAAACACCAATCATACCCCTCAGTCTCAGGACTTAGATATGCACCTTGAGAAGAAAAAGTGATGGTGATGGTGGCGAAGGTAAGTTTTCCATTCTACCTTTCAGTGCACCGGTCCTTACCTGTGTTGGTCTCGGGACGAGGGGTGAGGTTAATCTCGTCGGCTACTGTTAAAGGAAGGGGAAGGAAAGAGGGAAGGGATACAAACATTTGGGGTTCAGTTAGTGCTCATGACATTCCACATGCAACATCCAGGTAGCGCTGCAAACATCACAAACTGCTTCATCTCAATTAGGATCGGACGCCATGCGAGACAGGGGGGTGGAGGGGGGAGAGGGAAATGAAAAGAGGGTTCGAGGATAGCAATCAGACCTTGTTGTGATATCAACACGGCACCGAGCGGCAATCTGGTCGGGAAGATTAGATATGATTATAGAGAGTGCGAGCAGAGAGACTGTTGCAGCCAAAGCAATCAGCGACAGTTCGAAGCCATTTCAAGGTGAATCAACACAGTGAAGTTCCTGACTTTGGCGAGAGATGCAGAGTCTGTTTTCATACAAAGAGGCAAGGGGGTGGAATACATTTAAATACAAGGAACATGTTTGAAACGTGGGGGCCGTGCAGGGATATGTGCTCAAGGTTACATGAAATCTGATTTTCTTAAGGTTTTTACCGAGTTTGAAGTAGTTGAGGTGCGCTGAGTATATCAAATGACTCTATAGAAATATGTACACTAGCCTTAAATGCTTAATTTTCTTAATGTAGTTAACCCAACACATCTCATATTGTAAGTTTGTTGGGGGTAAAAGCCTGGGTTTACTATGTGTAAATCCCCCAGGACATACTGTATGTTTCGTACTGAGTGGTTGGGATTTGGATCACATTCTGAGCACCAACAATGTATGGCTGAGAAGTACTGTACCTAAAGATTGCTTCAACTGACATGAGAAGGAAATATGCCACAAATGTCACCAAAAACAAACCAGCAGGCAAATGAAGGACACAATTACCTAAAAGATATAATATCTTAACCTTTTATAGCTGATGTGGATATGCCACGTTCACATTGTGGGGAATCAAAGGTAGTATCGGGACTGTTTCCTTCTTTAGGACTTGCAAGCATTCACATCACAGGAAACCTCAAGATGCTTGTATGACTGCTAAATACTGTGCATGGTCAATATAGCACCATATTCATTGAATTTGTGATGTGAAGTACCCTGAACAATGGACTGAGGCTCACGTAAGGTGTCCATGTTTGTTTCTTCAGGCACTTCAGTGCTATTTAGCACAAAATCCGATATTTTGTAGCTTTAAGAAAAATCTAATTTACCAATTTCAACTTGGATCTTGACATGAACGGTACTGGCAAGTCAGAAACTGATAATTACGGTAACTCCCATATGACATGAATGCAGCAATAAAATGTAATAAAAATCTGGCACGGAGTCTTGACTAGAGGACATAATATTAAATACTTTCTATCTGAAGATCTTATAATCTGTATGGATTTGATAGACAGATATTTGACAGGTATTTTTGGTGTCTTATAAGTCCATGAGGGCAGGGCACTTGTATGTGCATGATACAATAAATAACTAACTAACTATGAGAAAACTTAGCATAGTCCCAGTGACTGAAAGAAGGTGGAGGTTTTCACATTCCACCTCAGTCCCTGCTCTTGGACAATATGTCTTATCTCCCTGAAATCTAATGAATGTCCCAAATTATAGAAGGAACATGGAGGTTTTGAAAGTGGTACCTAGATCCATGCTCTTGGACTTGCGTGTCTTGATGATCTCGAGTTGAGCGGCGTCTCCAAACTGCTTGGTGCGTTTCTCCGACATGCTCTGACGTCCAAAGCCTTCTCGCTGGAAAGCGGCATCTGGATGATTTTCATCTGGACTCAGGGAGCTGCATGGATTGTTGAAGTGGGAGACGGAGAGGTAAGATAACATTGACTTTATTGATCCCACACAGGGAAAAATGTGTCACAGCGCTAGTACAAGAACACATGAATAGTACAGGCAACTAACACTTCTAGCATCTTCTATAGAAGATATGAAGACTTAAAATAAATAATAGAGGTACTAGGGGAAGAAGAGAAAGAAAAAATAGAAGTCACCAAAATGGCATGGAGACAGAGCTGAATGAGGAGCAAAAGTTATTAAGGTTCAAAGAAAGCCTCCTCTTTGAACTCATGGGGTTCAAAGAAGGAAAAAAGAAGGTGAACAAGAGATGGAGGGAAATCTAGAAAAGAATTATGAGAGGTGGAGATGGGAAGACAGCATGGTGGGGAAAAACGAAAGAGAAAGACGTTGTCAGAGAATGTAAGCCTGAAAGGAAGGAGAAGAAGAACTTTAGATAGAGGAGGGGGTAAAGATGGCAGAGAAATAATGAGAGGCAGTGAAAGAAAAAAAAAACTGAGACCAACAAAGAGGAAAAAGCAAAAAATAACAGTATTAGAAAAAAAGACAAGGCGGTGCGGGACAGATGAGAACAAGAGATAACACTGGGGAAGAGAGTTAAACAAAAAAGGAACAAAATAAGATACGGAAATAGAAATCAGGTCAAGAAAATAAGAAAGAAGAAGAAGAAGAAAAAAATGATGAAATTAAAAAGAGATTGTGGAAGGAGAAAGCGTGAGAAAGGGAGGGAGAGAGAGAAAACGACTGTCAGGCCCAAACATAAAAAGAAAGACGCAAAGAGAAACAGACGGATTGCTCAGGGAGTCATCATATAGAAAGATTCATCAGAGAGTTGGAGCCTTCATCTTCATCACTGACAAGAGCACACATAAATATATACGCTCTGATAGCATTCCCAACACGATGGCCCTGATTTAAAATTCCATGCCTTTCATTTAGCTATTTCAGAAAGAATCCACCACCAAAGAGTGCCTTCCTTCCTGGATTGTTGAAGTTTTACAGCTGTGAAAATGAACAACGGTGAACAGTTTGGACTCTACCGCAGCCGACCTGACAGTTGAGGATGAAAATAGATAAAAAGCTAATGCTGCGATGTGTGGAAGAGGCTGGATATACTATACTGGTGCTAAAACTTATCACTGGTTGATTAGTCAATAGAAAAAAGAAAACATTAGTTGTTAGGTGCAGCCCTACACTCTACTGTACATTCATTTGTTGAATTCCCTGACATTGACATGCAGACACACAGTGAAAAACATAACAGGCCCTCATCAGCACTGTGTCAGAACAGGGGTCCTTCACATCAGGCTGAGAGGCCAGTGCAGAAGAGGGCTGCCCCGGTGAGCGCTGCTTACAGTCAGAGGGCAATCAAGGAAAGAACACACTTACATACACACCATACACATATACACCAGCCGATAACATAGGAGACACACTGACCTTGTTCAAATAACGGTAAGTTTTAGAAGGTGAAATTAAAAACAATGTATTTGCTATGCAGGAAATTCAAGGCTTGTCCACAATTTAAGACCTAATTCGAGGCAAAGGCAAAGTAAGTGCTGAGGTGAAGGAACAAGTCAAAAGTGGTGCTACAGTTCAAACACAAATGACAAATTGACCTTAAAATACTAACTACATTAAACAACTCTTAAATTCAGCTTCAGTGTTTATACAGTATTATGTTTGACAAGCTGAAGGTAAAGGAGGTACATGAGACTTTGAGGTAGGAAAAATGAAAGTTTTTGCCCACCTGTCATTCTGACCGGGCAGCTCTTTGGCCCACAGCGGCGTCACGTCAGCAGTGAAGGCCACATCGTCGTGGGAGCTGGACGATGACTGGTCAGAGAGGTGGGGCGGGAGGAGGGGCGGCCGGTCATCCTCTATGATCACAGTGTCATCCTGCGGCATGTTGACGGTCGGTGAGAGCTGATAGTTTCCTGGAGGAGACGAGATCATTTCACTCTTCTAATCACCGTCGACTGTGTCTGTGAAGTTTGGCTTCAAATTCACAGAGTTTTCCTGCTCTTCCTACTCTGTCAGCTGCCACACACACCCTCACTCTTATGGTTGACCACACAGACATGTAGAAAACAATAAATGGTTAATGTCTCTTGTTAGTCCTTCAGAATCAAGGCACAAAACTAGACTTGGCCTTCTCAAGTCTAGTTTTGTCTGATGCAAAATAATCATACAGTGAGAAATCCATCATACTAGAGATAAAAGGTCCAAAACACAATATATTCAATTCACCAGAAAAACAATGGAGGCTCAGGATGTTACATTCAGGGTAAGAGATGAAACTGTCACTTTCTCTCTATAAAACTCACTCTCCTGCTCTTCCAAAGATATTGCCTTTACTCCACATACACCTAAAAGCAACAGTTGGCTGCAACAGCTTTACGACAGTTTTCTGTGCTGTGGAAACAAACTATCTTTGAATTACACACCAATTATTATTATTACCAAACAAGAACAATATCGGGGAAACAAACAAAACAAGCCAAGTTGAATTCAATTAAAATATCCTTATCTGGGATATGAACTGTGTATTTCTTTTTATGCACAGTTCTCCTGTTTTCGGTTATGCAAATAAGTGCAACTTTGCCCAAAATGAGTTGTTGCACACAAAAGACACAGCTAGCCTGGTTCTTTTCATGGTTCAGTTTGTGATTTTAGAGGGAGTTACATCATCGTGTAACTATTTCTTGACGAAAAACTGTTTATCCATCTGCCCAGCTCTTCTGTGGTCTGGTTGCCTGGCAACTTCATGGTGATGGCAAGACTCCAGGAAGTCACTGCTTCTGGCGGCTGTTTTGCCAAGAAATAGTTATATCACCGAACTCCCTGTAAAACCACAAGTTGCTGTTTTTACATTTCTCCTTGTGTACAGATTAAACAAACGAGGTAAAACATGTTAAATCAGTGAGCTGTATAGGTGTTGCTCTGCGTATTTTTGAACTTGAAGGCCGTCTGTTTTTGCTTCCGGTCTTTATGCGAAGCTAAGCTAATCACCTGCTAGCCCCAGCTCCATGCTTAATGCACAGACATGAGAGTGGGATCAAACTTTTCATCTCACTCTTGGCAAGAAAGCGAACAGTATATTTCACAGAATGCCGAACTCTACCTTTAACATGTCGTGAAGCTGTCGGAATAGATTTCTAACCTGAGTCTTGATACCTGGCTAGCATCAACACACTCTTTAGTTTAATGTTCCTATATGAATCAGATTCATTCAACCTTTGTTCTGCTCAACATTTTCCCTCTTAGTCATGTGCGCATGACAAAACCACTGTTATAGAGTGAATATTGCCAACATTTGAACAGTAGCTAAGAGGTAGATTTTCATTTAAGGTCTTGCTTCCTCTCACTGCTCAGTATCATGTATATAAAAAACATGGTTATCAATGATGAATCCCTCCACAGCTGCTGATTACTCTGCACAACGACCACAATTACTGTCAAATGACATGCGATGTGCGCGTCTACATATGCATTAATTATGAGTCACTAAGAGATTGAGCAGGTTTGTCAGCACGAGTCACACTGACACCACCAGTCTGTTTTGCTGCTGATTGGGACCTTCGTCAATGTGATTAGAAATAACATTTAATTCAATTTGGAGGCCATGTGACGACTACCTCACCCGTATGTGCTATGTCTAGTGTCTTACCAGTGAATGATTGAAAGGATTAAGATATGAGAAAGTAAGACTATGGTCTCACAAAGTAACGCTTACTTCTTTCAGCTCCTAGGAGGATAATAGAAAAATAATATCATCGACATGGAAAAAAAAAAAGACACTTGTAAAAGCTTAAACAAAGCTGGTCAGTTACCCATCTCTCTACACAACACCCTCAGGAATTAATTTATTTGTGACAACAGACAACTTCTGTATCAAGCATGAGACTGCTGTTTAATGGGCCAACTGCAGCAAAACAAGTTCACAAAAAAAAGAAAAAAGAAAATACAGGGTAACTTTTTAAACCACAAAACATATCTTGAAGTTTAAAAGCAGAGTGAAACTGCTCCTGGCTAATCAGCTTATACCAAGTGGAGTTTGGCAGCAGGCACAATGGTGTTCCTATGTCAAAACACTATGATTAATTCAAGCTGTGCCCTCGCAAATAAAGATAAAAAGTTCCCCGTACTGAGGCGAAAAAATAAAATAGTCCCCTTTCTCTGCCTCTGAAAAGCAAGGCTTAAAAACTCCCATTGATATGCAGCGCATGACTTTGTCTTTAATCTGTATTTTGAAATTGGGAGCGGGGGGGCTCCTCGCCATCAAAAGAAGGGCAGCTTCAATGTTTCATAAAAGCCTTGTGTACTGAGCTCGGGGAGAAGTTTGTTTGTCTTTAGAAAGCGTTTGGGCTTTAAAAACGGAGACCTAGAGGTCTGAGCCAGACCTGCTGTTTGTTTCTCATAACCAGGCACGGAGGGGATCAATGTGCTACTGGGTGCTGCTGCTTCCAGCCAGCGTGGGTGAATGACCTGATGTAAATGGAGCTGAATGGAGGAAGAGAGGGAGGGCTGGGTGGTGTGGCAGTGTGAGTGTGTGTGTGCATGTGTGTGTAAAGGTAGTTTAAAAAGTCATCGGTCACTGTTCTTTGTTACTTTCCTTAATAATAAGAATAAGAAGCTACAAGGTGACCTTTTATTCAAATGAACTCAACGCACTTTGTACTTTCTTAACCCTGTTTTGGAAAAATACTATAGTAATGTGGCTTGTACTAACTACCAAGTTTTTTTTGCATTTGTGAATGCAACACAAAACTCTTGTTTTGTGTCATAAGTCTTTTTGAAAATGACAACAAAGGCTGAAAAGTCGAGAGTCTAATTCAAAAATATTCATGCAACTTTACATAGTCCTAGCAGTCTGCGAAAGGTCTACATAGTGGTATTGTCCAGCAGGCGGAACAGTGGAGGTAAAAGGATCATATGTATATAGACATTGTTGGTCGTGCTTAACTGGTTAGCAAACTGTTGATCATAAAAAGGAGAAGAAAGTAATGCATGTATGCGCATCAGATAGAAGTATCTAAGAATGCCTGTTTGTAAATGAGCTTTTACCCACGCATACACTACAAGTGTGTTGGACTACATCTGCAAAAGTGTGCGAGTGCATGCCCTTCACACAGTCAGCCCTTTACCGCATTAACTAGAACTGTTACAGCGGTTTCAGTGTGTGCGTGTGTTTGTGCTACTTCAGCCCCCTCCTGCTGTGTGTGTTTGTTATTCGCTGCGAATTTGGGAGTCCGGGTGAGTCCTCTAGCACAGCATGGCCACTTCTCTCTCTCTCGGACCACACACACACACACACACACACACACACACACACACACATTTTATACACAAATACACACACATGCACTCACAGAACCACTTAATCCCATTTCCCTAAGCAGTCCAATGCACGACACTGAGAATCCCATCAATGTCACAGTTTGAATCACTGCAGTACAATCAACTGGCAGCTACTGAGTAGAAAACCAATGAATCTGTCAACTCACTAGCCTGGTAAAAGGAGAAAAAAAGCCTCTTTGTTTTAGTGCCAGCACCCAAGGGCAGCCATCCGCCAGCAACAATAGCACTGCCATGTGGACGGAGTGCATACGCATCACCTGAGAATCAAACCAATAAACACACATTATCTTTCCCAGTGGCTATAATAATTTCTGACTGGGCTGTAGTGGAGCAATAGGTGGCGTTTCATTTGAGATTCTCCGGGAAAGAGGCTATTATTACCATTAGATGCTTTTTGTGCAAAATACTGAATACTTTAGGGCAAAGGGGGAACACGTAATGGCCAGCAGGGAAAGAGGGAGTTTAAAAGATTTTCTAGATGAAAATGGAGATAGCAAGAGGTGAGAATAACATGAGGTGAAAGACATGCAGAGGAGTTTTTTTCCCCCCTCTTTTCATTTTGTCTTGTCTCGGTCTATTTGCATAATTAGTAAGGAGGTTATTGCCAGGGGTGCTGGGCCTTGAAAGCTATTGGCCTGAAGGAATAATTAAGTCTCTCTCTTATCCTTGGCATCTTCAGAGTGCAGAAAGCCAGCGAGTGATCCAACGGGCCAAAACGCAAGCTGATATGTTCTGAATGGGAATGATGTTGTCTTCTAAGAAAGCCTAATGCATGATTTATGTTTTGTGGCGCCCTCACTATGAGAGAACAGAATTATTCCAAGCA
>NTHP01000452.1:102753-118011 GCA_003416845.1 Oplegnathus fasciatus
CCCCCAGCACTCACACACACACAGTTTTACTTATTCAAGGGAGGTTTGCTGAGCACGCAAAGCTCCACTTCGTATTCACACATGCTCACATCTGGGAGCTGCCAAGTGCATCTACAGTCTTCTACTGTTGGCTTCTGAGCAGCAGCACTGCAGCAGCTGAGAGTCGGGCGTCTGCTTTTCCAGACCATTCCACAGTGTTTAAACCAGTCATGACACAACTGTTTATGTTTTTGAATCACCGCATTTATGCATAATGCACAGGAATGTACTACATGTGGCAACAATAAATTAGCTCCAACTGTAATTTCCACTTGAGACCACACAAGTTAAAAGTTACAGACCCTTCAGCAGGTCTATCATTATAAACTGTATCTATAATTCTGTCATCCTGATTGTCCATACTGTAATTTAACGTTGGTTTGCTCTGTACACGAAGAGGGATCCCTCCTCTGCTACTCTTCCTGAGGTTTCTTCCATTTTTTCCCCAGTTAAAGGTTTTTGGGGGAAGTTTTTCCTTATCCGAGGGTCTAAGGACAGAGGGGGTCACATGCTGTATAGACTGTAAAGAGGATTTGAAGAAGATTTGTCATTATTTTGGGCTGTACAAATAAAATTGACTTGACTTGAAACACAAGCACTGCCCCAAGCATTGGTCAAATTGCCAAACTGTATTTTAAAGAGTTGGTTCACCCAATTTACACACAAAAAAATCCTGGTAGCCACGCAGATTTTGGTTTTAATTGTCCATGTTTTAAGATATCTGTCTCGGAAATGTGCGTCCACCTCAATGCAATGAGAGTGAATGACATTTTATTTTGTGGCGCAACAGCCTTTTAAATGCTAGAAGTTAGAAGAAGAAGTAGAAAAGCAGTTACAATAACGAAATTTACAGTGGAAAATTAAAGGAAATCATGCAAAAAAGAAAACAAAAAAGCATCTGTAAATTTGCTGAACCAAGGCACGAGAAGGTATTGGTTAAAAAAGGCCAGTGGTGGTTAACTTAATTGGCAGATCCTTTATTATACTCTCAAAATTACATTTTATAACGTTTCATATGAAGATCTAGCAAACAGTGATTCATTTTATTAATCCATAGGAGAGTTGTGCCTTCACATGAGCAAATATCTTGTAATGTGTGTAGGTGTCTCAATCTTCAACTGGGGAACTCGTTTTAGAATGAATCTTCGATTAATAATATAAAAAAAAACACCTATAAAAAGTTGACAGAAGGGGGATGCGAGAATGGCATCAAGCAGAGTCAACCAGCTTAAACCACGAGCCTGCTGGCCTTTATCCTCCCTGCTTAGCCCACAGAGGCAAATTAAACAACGGTTCAAATAAAGCTTTAATCCTTTCCCTACCTCTCCAATCTCACTTTGACACAAACCCGCAGAGTGATGTTCTCAGAAAATGTGCTGCTTTGATATCCCGGGGTCACGCTAAGCGTATGGAAAAATGGACCAACATTCTTCAGTTTTATTACCAGCTTGATTTGAACCGATCCAGAAACCACATGGAGGAAGAAGATCCAAAATATTTTACATGACAAACTGGGGTTGAAATTTCCCCTTAGGTGGTCAGGAAAAAAAACACTCCATTGGGCTGATTAAGTGTTTAATAAGCAGGGAAATGTCTCATGTGTCTGTGATAGTTAGTAATTATATAGTGCACATCTCTCCACAGGCCAACCTCGGAGGTTTCTTGCATCTGGTGTCCCGTCTTGTTGAGGTTAGGTGAAATATTAGAAGAAACAGGCCACTCTAGCCAGCCTGACATCTTAGTTTTCCTGCTTAACCTTGCCAACTTGGAGTGAAAACGCAAAAACACACGTGACAGGGGATCAGAAAGCAGCAGGTGTTGGTTTTTGATGAGTAAGGGGGCACACACACTGTTTTTGTAATCCTCAGAGGATGAGGGTTAGATGTTACTAAACACAAGGACAGGTGAGGTCATTCAAGGTGAGCACTGCCATCTTTTGTATAATCCTTCGTGTTGCTGTTGAGGCTGATGATTGTATACTGCTCCACATTTTGAACAACATTCAATTTGATTTAAGGGAAGGGAAGATTGGGGGCAGAGGGATAAATACCAATAACAACTTCGCATTTCGTATATCATATTTTTCTTTACATCCTTCCCGTTTTGTCCTGGCAACCGTAATCCTTCACTTTATCTTTCTTCAGTCCCACTGTATCTACCAACCTCTGTCTCCTTCACCAATATACCAAACTTGCATTGTTACCGTTTTACTTGCCCGTCTTCCTTCCTAAATGATTTCCTTCCTTTCCCTGTGTCTTATAACCTACAGTTGATTTCTTCTTTTCAATTTATCTGATCTCTTGTTCAAAAAGGTACAGCAAGTTGCAACTGGTATTAACTACCACAAAGGATCTTCGGATGAGTACAGACGCCGGCCGCAGCAGAGCACTTCAACCTGACAACACACAAGTGTGATTTTGGCCTAATCTAGTTACTCACGGTATTAAGATGAATGAATTGATATTACTTGCCACCACCGCCAAGCAACGGTCAGTGGCGGCTAAAAAGGTGAAGCTGCTAGCTGAATGTTTTGTACAATGCTCTTTGCTGATGAACTGAAAGCAAAGCTCAGTGTCTGAACTGAAGTAATTCACTGGTGTGATCAAATACGTGCAGCAAAAAGCTCGCACTGTAGACTGTTGTACAGGAGAGCAGAGCTGCAACACTAGCAGGCTGAGGTGGATTTACAGTATATATATCATACCTCTTTTGCTCTTAATCTATATACCCTTCTCCTTTAATCTGCAGATTGTGACGCCTCAGTTCAAAATTCACTTTTATTCCCCATCTTTCATGTCGTGTTGCCACTGTACGTCTGGATATGTCCATATATGCTTGCAGCACCTTGTTGATTTTCTACTGTATATTTACTGTAGAATGATTTACTGACTCTATACAGCACTTTGATCAACTGTAGCCGTTATAAAAGCACTGGGCCTGCAGATACAGACATCAGCTCGTCTGGTCGGCTTACTGACAATGATCTTGTTTGCCACTGTTGAGCAAACAACTGCTGTATCTCTACATATCTGCCTTGTGCTTTCACTCCCGACCTTGTAGCACGCTCATTATAAGCCCTCGCTGTTTGTTAAGCATGGATGAACGCAGCCACTGCGGCAGCCTCCTGGAACTTCACCTATTAACACTTCCTCTGTCAGTCATAACTCACACTTTTTTTTTTTTTGTTTACACTGTGTCAACAGTGTCAATGTCAACCAATTTGCATGTAAGGAAAACAGAGTTCACACTTTCACATTATGTTGCATTGATTAATGAGGTAAAGCTGGTATCATTTAAAAAGAAAAAAACACATTAAAAGTTGGTGTACCAACTTTTTCAACTCTTCCTCTGCTTAATTAATTTACATTTAATTTATTTTGTGTATGTTCTTTTCTGCTCAACTCGCTTGTGTAAAATTTAATTAATAAGTACAAAATGACCCAACTATCTCTGTACCTTTGTCTTCTACAATTGTTTCTTTGCTTGACGTTTCTCAAAAGACCAAAATTATCCATGTGATTTAAGGGATACAAAAATACTATCTAAAAATCTGGCATCATACAAAATAACAATTCATATTACACAGGATTTCATCATCAACCACAAAAAAAATCAGGCTATTTACTGGACAACTGAAATGGCTTGAATCACAGCCTTCAGAACACGTTAAAAGTTTGTGTACCAACTTTTATTTTGTGTATGTTCTTTTCTGCACTGACTTGCAATAATTCAGCAGGAGAAGTGTTCAAAGTATTTTTGTATCCCTTAAATCACATGGATAATTTAATAGGTCTTTTGAGAAACGTAAAGCAAAGAAGCAACTGCAGAAGACAAAAGGTACAGAGATAGTTGGGTCATTTTGTACTTATTAATTTGATTTTACACAAGCGAGTTGAGCAGGTACACCATCTGGTGTACAGGAGACTTTCTTTGACATTAGGCAACTTCACCACCCGTCCATCAATCATTCAAGTGCTACACACATGCAAACCTGTACAGATGCGTGCAGAGCTCTCACACACGGATACAAATATGCTTGCTAATCTCTTTCACTTAGTCCAACACACACACACACACACACACACACCGAGTCAGAGCTGGTTTGAGGAACGACAGACAGGTCATCTACAGAGAGACTGAAAAGCATGCAAACTAACACAACACACAAAACACACACACGCACAAAAAAAGAATCAATCACTCGCAGCCCGTCTGCAGCAACAAACTGTCCAGGGGCCATTTTTCCATCTCTGTCTCTCTCTCCCTGACATTTTCTGAGACATTAAAAGCCACTGAGTCTTGACATGAACTGAGACCAGACGACACAATTATCCCATATTCTGTGTTGACAAAACCTGGCAGGTTAGACCATAGAATCGACCAGGAAGACACACACTAACAGAAGGGAAATGTAAATGCTGCCCTATTTTTCAAAAGTTTGCTACATATTACTAGTCTTATATATAGTATGTGTAATTGATTACAGTCTTTACTGAGTTACTGAGTTAGTTTTTCTGTATCCGAACTGAGGGTGTCGTATGCCGTACAGATTGTAAAGCCCCTTGAAGCAAATTTGTGATATTGAGCTATATTAAAAAAATGACTTTACATAGGAACATAGCATGGCATCAGACTGAGATCCACCTCACAATGCACATAAACCTCAACCAGGGAGGAAACGCTATAATCAGTAACAACTGGAGTACAACAAGCCAAAAGGAATAGGTTCTGACAAAAGATATATATCAATCTTACCTATTGTGCGTGGCATCATGCCTTGCCGTGGCATCAAGTTGTCATCAAGGCCCTCCAGGCCACCGTACAAGGAGTGGGAGATTCGGCGCTCGTGGTCGTCCAGAGAGGTGTTCATAGTCTGCTGAGGTCCCAGCGGGCTCCCTGGTGCCTCCTGAATGAGGAGGTAGGTGATATTAGAATAATTATTGTATTTGCTCAATCTTTGTTCTCCTACAGTCAAGTAAATGAAAAGAATCACCCTCTCTTTTGCTGCGTACTGCGACCTGTATGTGTACTGTGCACTGAATGGTTTATTCTCTCTGATTATGCTCACAACCCTTTGTAGGTTTTATGTAGAGTTCTGGGCTCTGTATATGCAACAGTTAGCAAAGGCTAACTTTTATTATATCTGTTTTGACCAGTTGAACCACTTGTGAAGCACTCTGAGAGGGCATAGGCCTTTGGGTCGATAAGGAATAAATAACCTTTGCACTTGAGTAGAAATTAATTAAAGGGCTACACCTCTTGTCACACTTACAGCACAATCCAAACTGGAAAAATATCCACGATCTGTACATAAACATGAGACAGAAAGAGTCCTACTGATACGATATTAAAGTCAGATAATGAGGCAGAAGGGAACTCGCCATGCTAACATTTGCAAAACAGTAATGGATGGACGCAAGGGCAGCTATCCATGTTAATGCTAGCAGTGTGATAACCAGGATAAATGAGCATGGATTTCCAATAGGCCTGCTGAGCCACAGGCTGTTAGCGAGCTAGTGTTCCCCCACAGGGGATGGTTAGCTTGCTAGCATCTTGACATTTCCCCCAGGACCCATAATGACACTCTCTTGTTTGCTGGACAAATAAACTGTTTGCTGGCCCTGTCACCCATAAACACACATCCACGGCCTGAGAAGTTGTGTGTGACCGTGTATATGTCTTCACCCTCATTGTTTGTCCATTGGATAGTTGACCGTATTGATTCGCTATGGTTTCTGCATTTATTGCTGAAGGTGATGACAGCTCTTACCATAAAGATAACCATCATTGCTGGCATCACATAACGAGCGATAACACTATCACACTCAAGTTAATTCTGGAGCTGAATTGCCCTGATCAATGACTATAACTAGCTGGGCTGGGATTCGATTTTGGCAGAAGGTCCATGCCCAATGATCCTTTCAGCACTCTAAATGGTTGATGTGCTGTAATAACCACCGCCGAACAGATTCTGATGTAAACAAACAAGTCCAGTTTACAGGAGAATGCATATGTGGGTACATTAGGAGGCTGGCACGAGTGTGAAGTGTAATGAAGTGGATTTCAGACTAGAAGGCTGCTCATTTCTAATTAAGTATTTTCACTTTCTGGACAACCACAAATTAGATTTCCTCAGTGGTAGAAGATCCATAACTTAAAAGTATCAATACCACAAAGTACATAAGTATTTTAAGCAAAATGCACTTAAGTATCAAAATGATGATGATGCTGCATTGACGTGCAAGCAACATTTAAATGTTGTCCGCTGCTCTGGAGCCAATTTTTCATAATTCATATACTGTTGGATATATTAATCTATAACAACATATAACAGATCAACCATAGCTACCACTGAGGACACTGAATTCCTCAGTATTGCTTCTGGGCATTGTAAGGATTTCAGGAGGAGTTTGGGGGATAGTCTGAGCTGGGGCAATATGGACTCATAAACTCAGCATTTCTAAAATACTGGACAAGGCCCTGAAGATAATTACGTGTTTGGTATGCAAAATCCTGCTCGGTAAGGTAACTGGCAAATATTTGTAGTTGAGTTTAAAGTATAACATTACCAGACCAACATCTTATCTAAAAATGTAGTATTGTACAAAATAACAATTCATATTACATAGGATTTCATCACCAACTACAAAAAAAATCAGGCTATTTACTGGACAAACGAAATGGCTTGAATCGCAGCCCTCAGAACCAATCAAACCTACACATGGATACAACAAATCTTCCACGGAAACAAACTAATTTCTAAGGTCGCCATATGGTGCTGGGACTGTTGGCATGCGGCTGCTCTTGACTTTAAATGAGATAGTTAATAAATTGGCCAGCTCAGGGGCCGAGGTGAAACGCTTCAGTAATAGTCGAGGGGATTCGCCATACTGAGCACGCATCGACAAATCACACTGCAGCTCATTGCATATTCAGATTGATAATTGAGCTTCGGGAAGGTCTCGATCCCATCGGGTGCCAACGGTGATGAGGAAGTCAGCTGCTCTGGGTTCGCTGTGTTTCTATGGGGATGGAGGAAGGAATGGGAGCAGTTGGGCTTGTGATTTATGCAACGGCAAACATTTGAGATTGATTTGAGATTGGCTGTCAAGGGATGGAGACATGGGGAAGAAAGTAAATACAGGATTATTTGATCCCATATGTCAGTATGGGTATGGCAATATGTCAAAATGAGCCACAGCATCCTGTGTAGTTAGGTATTTAGATATACAGCTTGTTATGAGGCATTAAGAATCCATAGTGATTCTATAGGGACTTTTTAAATCAGTCCTGAGCAGTCTCTTCGACTAAGAGTGTATTAAATTGTTGTTTTCCTCCTCTCTGAGTGGCTTGGACACCATTTCTTATAAATAGCCAGATACTTGGACAGCCTCAGGCCATGCCTCCAGCTCTGCATGTGAAGCAGAGATTGACGAGACTCCCAGTGCTTGAATTTTATTCATCCACCATGCTGTCTGTGAAGTCTCACTGCCTTGACATGGCCGCACTGCACACATAGACACAGGGTATCTGTTTGCAAACGAACACGCAGAAAGATCCTTGAAAATAAATGCATACATGCATAAGCAGGATGTACAAAAGCCCAAACTACACACTCATACACACATGCAGCATGTGCGCATGTACACACAGAGAGACACACACAAACACAAAACACACCTCCAGGCTTAGCCTCTGCTTTCAATTACCAGATGGGCCGAGGGGAAATCAAAACTTTGACACACCAGGTTGGAAAAAGGAGAGCAGGGAAGCCAGGCAGTGCCAGAGGCGTACACGTGCACGCAGACGCGCACGCCCATATACAGACACATGGCAGCGGTGCACACAGGCTCAGACTTGGCTTTCAAGCAGGCGACAGGCCAAGGTGTACAGAGAATGTAAAAACATGACATTGAGGGGAGGAAAAAAGTTGTGTAGCTCCGTTCACAGCCATGTTCTTTTAAAAAAAAATCTCCAGCTGCCTCAAGGGAGGTGAGCGTGCGTGGGAGGGGTGGGTGAACTACTATGACCTAACTACTTACTTTTATTTCATGAAACGATTCATGGCTGCTCATGAGGGGATTTCCCAGTGGTTTGCTTTAGGTTGTGTGGTACAGTTATCACAGAAAGGGTCTTACTGAAGTGGTGCCTAATGACTCCATGTCCACACAAGTGTCTTTATTTAGGACAGCTGTGTCATGTGAGTTCACGTTTTTATCCGGAAAACAAACAGAAACTTTAATAACGACCACTTTGACCTGAAATAGGATCACCAACAATCCGAATCTTGATCATTTGATGAAAGTTATTAAATTAGATATGTTACATCTAGATATGTCCACAATGGCAATACTAAAATAGACGAGGTAGGACATAACAACCTCTACGTTTTTCAAAACGGCCACATCATTTGTCTCAACCTCTCAAGCCTTGCGGACTGAAAAAGAGAAGTTCTCGACCGAACTGCAATCTGGAACTCAAATCCCAGATAAACTGGTAAAGAAACATCTGAACCGTAACTGTGAATGAAAGCAAAGCCCCACTTACTCAATAACAAATGCTGACATGTCCTTGTGCAGGGCGTTTACCCCCCACTTTTTCCACTGGAATTGCTCAGGGGTCAACAGTCAACACTTCAGTAATGCAGTTGTAATACACAGCTCTGAGGTGTGAACGTGTGAAACTCAAGTGTGAAGCAGGCTGCTGCAAAAGGTCACATGTGCTCAGTCAGGATAAATAAAAGAATGAATCATTATGTTGACATGTGCTTCAATATTTCCATACTGACCTCATTCAAAATAAGACCGTATTTTGATTAAGCGGTTACACCAGTACTACACATTTCATTTCATTTCATACATGCATTTATTTTCATAGTAGCGTCAATGTTTAACTTATTGGTTCAGTTTCTGAGAAGACTTTGACACAGCTGTGAAGAGTCCAGCTATGACATTATTCAGGTTCGGTGATAAGAAAAAAGTCTGTATTAGTACTGTATGAATTTGACTGGTGTTGATATAATGCATTCACAGTATTTAGATATTCACTGCCAACTTTATCCTTATCAGACGTATATACCAAAGTTTGTCAACTGAAAACAGTTGTAAACCTGTGTCTTAATCTAATCAGCCTTTCACCTGGTTCATTACCTCATTTCTTTTGGCCACTCGTCTGGCCACAATGAGCTGGATCATCCCACGTTTGTTGCCTTCCGTTGACATGGACTTGCGTAATGTCTCCATGGCGTCCTGGTTGGTTTTGCCCAATAGCGACTCTCCATTGACAGCAATCAACTGGTCGTTTACTCGAAGCCGCCCATCCTGTTGGTGGACAATAAATCACAGATAAAAAAAGAGCACCTTTTGGTGTTTAAACTCTTAATAGCACAGAAAAAGTTGAGATTGTATTTTTCCAACTACCGAACAGTACGTGCCGTGTGATAAATAAAAAGCTGTCATATCTTTAACTTAAAAACAACCTTTATCTAATCAGACAGTCTCAGCCACAGTGTATCCTCTTTCTAGTCATGATCTAATCTCTAACAGAGACGTGTGCTTATAAGTCCATTATTATGTTCTGTCAACACACGCTTGTTTGTCTGAAAAACAATCAAGTTGAAAGACTGGAAAATGACTGCAGCACAGCACTACAGACAGCAACAGAAAACAGGGCACTTTGTGTTAATAGATTTTATCACAGATGAAGCTTTTCTTCATAGTCGCTGCGGAACAGAAAAGTAATTTTACTTCACTTTCAATGCCAAGGGTATATGGAGGGATTTAAAACAGGTGACCGTGAGGGAATAAACTCAGTCTGATGCACCCACTTTGTTGCATGACATCTCTCTTTTATTCTGTCACTTTCTAACAGATTGTCTGCAGACATTAGAAAGTTCTATCTAATGCCTTCTATGAGCTTTTAAGTGTGTTTCTCTCCGTGTGCAGGTCATACTGACCTGGTCTAGAACAAGTAAGAGCAGCAGCTCACTATGAAGGGAGGTACATCAGGTTAAAGAGAGATACGTATTTGATCTGAATAAATCAACTAATGGTGGTTGTAAAAATAAATAAAACCAGAAAATGTTTATGTTGATATTAAGACAATATACATTATATTAACAGTAACTGAAAGGCAGTCTGAAAAGCAGTGCTTTACTGACTTCTCTGCTTGAAAGTTTCGGATGTGTGCACCGTCGGACCTGTAACCACACCCTGGAGTACACTTCATATCAGTGCAACCAGAAGAGAGGTTAAGCCACTGGACGTCAGCATAAACAAATGTTTTTTAGCTAGTGATAAGTTGTTCAATAAAGCCTGATATTTGTAAAATTGTATTTCTGATTTTAAACTCTTAAAGCATCTGCATACAGTCTAATGCAAACTGCATATTAAGGGCAAACGCCAAAAAATAATTGTCTCCAAAAAATCCTAAACTTCTGGAGAGCGCCACTCAGTAAGAATAAGATACCTATTAACAGAAACTATTCACTCATTCATACAAAACATGGATTCCTGGAATGATACCATCTCACCTCTAGCTAACAGGAAATCTTTCTTTTATATTTCCACTGAAACCCTCTAATTAATTACAGCAGAAGGTATTGTACCTTGCAGGCTGCCCCTCCATTAATGATTGATTTGACGAAGATGCCCAGGTCAGCGTGGTTCTCCTTTGAGCGATTGCCTTTAACGCTGACACCCAACCCAGCTGAACCTGAGTCACTGAGGGGGATCTCAAAGGTCAGGAACTCTCTGGTCCCGTCTGGAGTCAGGACCAAGTCGTCCTCCTCCGTCTTCTGTAAGAGGGGGAACAAAGAAAGACAGAGGAAGACAGATTTAGATTCTAGACCTCCAAAAATAACAAAACATAAAATACCATAATAACCCAACCAGCAACAGCAGCAGAACAATGGGCATATAGTCCACACAGACACAGTTCACAATTAATTACAGTTAAATCTTCATATACCATAATGCATTTTTTAATTATACATAAACATTCATGCATTTATTCCAGCCTAAAGCAATAACACAAAATCCAAAGGGCCAAAGTTAAAAGGACATTCATTTGGCCACTTGAGGTTAATGAAAAGTACTTGCATATAAATTGCAGCCGGGCAGATAGCAGGGAGGTAAATCAGAGTGCGAGCTCATTAGCTACATCAGATATATTAGTGTTAAACAGACCAGGGCTCCTAAGTGTTAAATCAGGTACTTAGTATAAGCAGGCAGGGACTTAGCTTCTATAATCAAGGCACAATGCTCTGGTTCACCAACATTAAAGCATGTAGATGGTTCTTTTAAAACATTTAGGAAAGCATCAGCCTCAAATGAGAAAGGGATTTTATCAGAATCAGGATGTGATGTGTTGTTGGCTTCAGTTTTCAGCGCTGCTGAATTAGAGGTTGGGTGAATCAGTACTGGAAAACAGTCAAAGTAAGGCAGGATGACGATGATTGAGATTGTAAAGATCAAAAGTAATGCATTAATATGTGAAGCTCCTAATCTACATATGAAATGGACACAGTGTTTGTGTCTGATACGTAGTCTGAAGCTAGTTTTCATCAAATCTTCTGCAGTCTTGCAGCTACACTGTAGCCCCGTCTAGTACAGTTAAAGTTGACTTGTACAACTAGTGCAGTTGTGATTGTAGCCAGCCCCACCAATCAGAAATAATACAACACTAGCCTGTTTCAGGTCCACCAATCAGAATGAATGCATTAACACTGGAGTAATTTGTGGACGGTTGCAATATGAATTTCCACAACATGCACATCACAAAGAAGTGAGCGACCACAATGACAACATTCTTGCCTAACTAAACGCTTCTATGTGTGTCGTGTACAGGAAAAGCCACAGGGGAAGAAAGCAAGGCATGAAGCAAAGCGAACGGAGAGCTTTTACTGTGAAGCAGCTGCAGGTACACGACATCCTGTACATTTAGCCCAGAATACAAACTTGTTGCTTCACAAAATTGGCCTCATTCTGTATTTGTACGTCTGTCAACACATTTTTGCTGGTTACATGCCATTATTGAGTGCATACTGCAACTAATGTTACTCATATCTGGTGTTTATAATAAATTTAAAAATGATCACGATAATCTAGTCATTTGAAGTAACTACGGTACAGACAAGTATGGAGAAGTTAAAAATTATCGCAAACCACACAATTTTTTTTTTATTGTGCAGCCCTAATGAAGTAATGACAACTACCTGCAATTTTAGACCAGTACCACATACTGTATACTGTAATGCTTAAATGAAACAAAAACTCTAAATATGACCAAATGTATGGATTATAGTTTAATTAAAAATGCTAACTCAACTAACTCAAGTCAGCAAACAAACATCCCTGACTATTACACGCCTAACCTTAACCCCTTTTGATTAAGCCTAAGCCCACGTCCTGAACTTATTTCAGCCCTCAACAAAGTAAAATTCTAATATTTATCTTTATATAACAGTAAACACACTTCCCTAAAACTCAGAGCAAGAACAAATTCGACACGCCATGCACCTGGATCGGGATGCCAAGTGCGTCAAACAGGCAGTAAACGTCCCAGTAACCCTGCATGAACACAGCAGCCTAATTGACATGCTGAGTGCTCTCTCTCTTCCCCTCCACAACAGGTGCTTCTCTCACTCTTTCTCTATATTCATTCTCCCTCTCTCTTCCAGCTCAACAATAAAAAGCTATTCTCTCTTGCTTGTTATTTGACAGCTGTCCTCTGAATAGATGGGTGCGTGCACGCTCACGCCTGGCAATTATTGTGCACGCCTAATGAATTCAATCATCGGGCTCGGTGTCAGCATGTCATTAGCTCCTTTTGTTTGCTGGGAGAGAGATGGAATTGCTCTGGGTGGAGCGGAGGGGGGAGAAAGAGGGATGGAGGGAGAGTCAAAGTGGGGAAGGAGCTGGGGGGGGAGACAGAAGAGGAGGAGAAGGGTAAAACGAGGATGTATGGAGTGAGAAGGAGAGGGAGGGAACAGTAGGAAGGAAGGAGGAAGATAAAGGAAAAGCAAGCATGGAGAGCACTGTCAGGGTGTGGATGCTACCTGGAATAAATCTGAGATAGAGTTAAAAACGAAGCAGGGAAAAAAATTTGATATCAGACACAACTTATGGGAAGTGCTGAGGATTAATAACACATAAGACAACAGGAATTTAATTATTTTGGAACCTCAAGTTCCAAATTCATTCTTCCTGGAAATGAATTTAAGGCTAATTAAAAAGTGAATAAGAATGACATAATCCTCTTAAACTGCAAATGGCCAGAATAAGAAAATTAAAAAAAACCAGGAAATTAATTATTACTGAAAAATACAACTGATCAGTAAAGTAGATGTGATTTCAAGGTTAAAAATAAGACTACATTAGCATTAGGCTAAAGGATTTATTAAAAAATGTGAAGCAGCTCGTGTTATGATTCTGTGACGCTAACCTAGCTTCAGCTGAAGCCAAAGCGCAGACCTGACATCTGCATCATCATCAGGGATCGCCTACTATTAAAGCTCGGGCAAAGATGGTTTCCACAAGAAAGAAACACGACTCATTTTGATGTCTGAAAATCTTTTCACCTTCCAAAAAGACAAGAGTGGTGAGTCTGGCTAGTCAGACAGGTAGTCAGCAGTTAGCTTGGTAATTTATGAGCAGATGACAGATGGTTGATAGAAAGTGAACGGCAGTTATCTTCCAGACATCTGTATCATTAGCGATATCAAATTGATCAGACGTGACCTAGCAGAAATTAAACAGTTGTATCACTAACACTAACTAAATGTGTGCAAAAGTTTCAATAGGAAACAGGCTAAGTTTACTTGTACTTTGGGTTTTCTGCAACTGACTGTCTTCTTGTGTTTTTGACCTTTAAACATAGCCGAGTCGAGACATTTTCAAAGATTTTAAAGGACCTGATTGATGATAATGAAGACAGGAAAGCTGAAACACGGGAAAAAGAGTGGGTGGAGATAAATACGACGCAGGCGGGAGAGGGAGGAAAGAAAGCTCAAACTGTACAGTAAGAGAGCGTAGTAAGAGGAGCTGAAAGAAGGCGAGGGGNNNNGGGAGAGGAGTGATGGGCTCGAGAGGAGGGACGGAGACAAATAGAGCGAGGGTGAAAAGGCGAGGAGCCGAAAAGAAAAGGGTGAAAAGAATGAGAGAGTGCGAGCATGACAATGACGGAGTGAGCGAGCGAGGGAGTGTGAATGAAAGGCCGACAGAAAGGGATGAATCCATGTGGAACACAAAAGGAGACAGACGCCGCCACCTCTCTCACTGTACGTCTGCATCCCTCACTCTCCCTCTCTCCATCATTTTCTTTCTCTACCTCCCACCTTTTTTTTTTACCTGTCTCTTTATACTGCTCTCTACTTTCTTTCACTTCTTTAAAACCATCTCCCACTGCTCATTTCCTTTTTTTTTTCTCTCTGTGCCGCCTCCCCTCTCTAACCCTCATTTTCTTTCTCTAGCTTCCACCATCTTCTCCATCTCCTCCTCCTTTTCTCTCTCTTCGTCATCCTACTTGTGTGAGAAGAGTCTGCCCGTACTAAACCAGCTAAATCTGAGGAGCCACCGTTTCCTCTTTGTCTTTGGCACTAAGCTGGTGTTTGTGCCACCCGAAAACTGGTCCGCAGAAAAGATAAATCTGAACATGCCGGCCTCAAGTTTCAGTGTGGACGAGGTAAACACTGCTTTTGTAAAACCCAAGCCTGCTCAGTGACGTTAAGAAGACAACTCTGTGATTTCTCAGTGCAGCAACATAGAAAATACTGTCCATCTGGTTAACAGGTGGCATCGACAAGCCAGGGTCAAATTATTACTTTCTTGTTCAGTTGTCTGACAACAGAAACAGACAAATAAGCGGATGCGAATGACTAGATCATGAGTTTGGCTGTTTTAAAACACAGTATAGGTGATCACAGACAGCAGGAGGGGACTGATCAGAGGTTCAACAAGCTGAAACTCTTGTCTTCACTACTCCTGAGCAGGTGTCGGCTGTAATGCAGTTCTAGTTTGCCAAATGAAAGAGGACTAAATCCAACCTTAAAACGCTCGTGTGGATGCAGATTGTTTTCACATGTAAACAGCGTTTTCAGATTTAGCTGGTTAGTATGGACGTAGTCTAACTTTCACATTATCTTTCAATTTTCTTCTTTTTCCTCTTCATCTCCCACCCGCTGCTTTCTGTCGCTTTCACCGCCCTCTCCCTCTTTTTTTT
>NTHP01000452.1:128962-141453 GCA_003416845.1 Oplegnathus fasciatus
AAAGTTCAATACTGTGGCACATGACCTCACTGGGCTGCTCATAGTTTTGGTAAAGCTCTGTTATGGGGGAAGAAAAACACAGTTTTAGTCTGAGTGGAGGGCTGAAACAGAGAGAAAATGTTTTAATGTGGACATTCTCTCAGCCTGTAAAGACAGTTTCATAATACCCTCTGTGGGTCTGTCAAGTCTGGCCTTGAGAATTCAGCCTTTTGACGTAAAATCTGCATTACAATCAGGGCATAACATTTTAAATGTGAGGGCATTTAAACAGGTTTAATGAAAGACGTTACTGAATTGCATCATGGGAATTGTAGGATCCAGCGTTTTTGAAGCTTGACTCACATCAGGGCACAAAATTCAGGATTTCTGCTTTGATTGTGACCGTTCGTTTTAACTGTCCCTGGCAAACCCCCCTAACTTTATGAAAGTGCAACATTAAATCAGCAGAGTTCTCCGTTAACCTTGTTATACTAACAGTGCATGTTAATAAGCCTGTGAATATTCTCATTCATCCAGGTCATAGTTATCTCAAGGAAATTTAATCGAACGCAACTGGATTTTTGGTTTTGTCTGTGAAGACGTTTCACCTCTCATCCAAGAGGCTTCATCAGTTCGTGCTTGTTTAACCAGGCTAGACTGGTCCAACTAGCTGGTGTGGAGATCTGGGNGGCAATCTGAATATATACTTTGATTTAAAGCTGACAGCTACCATTCTCTTACCGATATGCTGTAAATGTACATCAATCAAAACTTCTCATTTCTCCATCAATGAAACTAAATGTGACTTTTGCCTCACATGCGCAGTGCATTAATAATATCATATTAGCATATCTATATCAATTTACATAGCAGTTCTCATTATGTTATTAGACTACCATTAATATGGAAAGCTCAATAACCAATTTCATCATATTTTATTTGCAAGACTGATATAGTTTCAGATGAGCGATGTGGAATAGCTAAAAGATCTCTTGTTTTATACCTGCTGCGTGTGGCAGCTGTACAAATGATACAACAGCTGTTGTTTTATTTTTTCATTGCACTACATTAGGTTTAATAAATAACGCTTAGTAACTGACATATTTAATTCATACTTGTGTGCCAGGAAAATGTGCTGTTTAGTCTTGAAACTCTGTTTTGGTTAAGCTCAATTTAGCCATCCAGTTAGTGTCTTTATTGATATATAATGTGTGTTACGGTTATATTTTTGTTAACTGACATGCTGTTTAGTCTCCCCTATCTCTAAAAGCCATGAGAAAATGCTTAGCCTTGCTCACAGCTGTGAAAAAAAAAAAGGCTGAAGCTGCTCATTTTGTGCACTGGACCTCATCTCCCTCGAGTCCCATCTCAACCCTTTCACATCACCCTCTCCATCCTCTACAGCTGATAACCACAGATCAAATAAATCCTACCATCTAACTACCAACTACGCAGAGTCAGCCGGACTCAAAAGCCTCGCCTCTAATCTAAAGATGAGTATCGACCGGTATGGCAGTTCCTCTCATCTAACTTCGCCCGTGGCGACAGCCAGCCAATAGCCTCCTCTGCATCCCTCGCCGTGATAATTGTCACCAATCAGCCATTTGATTGACACTACTTGCCAGCGAATGGCTGCTTGTGCCTCTAATGGCCCCGGTGACTGCTGAGGGTGCTGGGAGAGACCATTTTTATGACAACAGAGGGGGAATTTAAGGCTGTTTGGCGCTATAACTCATGTTACTACTCGATAAGGCGCGTGTTAAAGCCAGCTTTTGGAGCTAGGGAGATAGCAGAGAATCATTGCCCGCCGCTGTGGAGTAAACACCAACGTGATTTAAAGCTCGCTAACAGCCTCCACTGTTCGCTCTTCCCACATGAAAAAAACAACTACAATTAAGCCACAGTGTTCTTCTGCCTTGTTTTCATCTTTGCCATTATGAGCTCACTTCTTTATCAAACGACTTTCAGGTAACTCAAGATGTGCAGTACATCAAACCTGATTTTCTGCAAAGATAATTAAGTATAACATCTGGCATCATGTAAGAACACAACCTTGAGTAAAGCGAACAGTTGTAACAAACGTACCAACTAAATTAGCAACATTTTGCATGAATCATTGAAGTTACAAGCTGTGAATGGCATCTGTCCAGACTGAGTGACAGCAGCAGCATCCAAAAACAGCACACAAAGATTTGTAGTGCTGTTTGTATAGTGTAATGTGTGAGCACGTTGCCTGATTGATATTCAAGCCAAGTGTGTTTTTCACTCTCTGCCTACTACCTGCCCTGCGTCTGTCTGTTCATCCCCACATCCATCAATCTAGTAAGTCAGCTTGGAGGCAAAACACAGCGAGAGAGATGGAAATGCAGAGACAGAGAAGGTAACCTAACAAAGCGAGGGGAAGAAAGGGAACTGGTGAATGAGAATGAAAGGAGCGGGAGCGGGAGGTGACACATGAAGAAAGACAGAGACGGAGTGAAAGCGAGAGGAAAGGAGAGGGCGAAGGAGATAAAGAGAAAAGATTGAGCTCTACAGGTTTCCTCTGAGGCTAGCCGCAGTTTGATAATAGAGAGGAGTGCAGCGACGGAGCGGGACAATCAATCTGCATGCTCGGCTAGCGTGTTGTGTTAGCTGGGAAATGAGAAGACAACACTGCACTCACTGTGCGGATTAACGGCACTTGTGACAGTACAGGAGCACGCACAGACACAATCTCACACGTATGCCTGAGAACACACCCATAACCTTTACTTATCCATATCCATGCACGGGGGACTGTATATAAGTCATGATGTGAAAGGTATTATGCTGACAGGATGAAGAGCTGAAGGAATGTTCCAAGGGAGGTGGAGAACGGCAAACGTACCACTTCTCGAGGGAGGAAAGTGTCCTCCTGCCGTAGAACCACCAGCCCCACAGCCCCACCCATGGGTGTGGCCCTGAGCAGGGACACCACCTCCTCCTGGGTCCGCCCATTCAAGTCCACTCCATTCACCTGAACGGGAGACAAAGTGACTGGGTTTAGTTCTAAATAGGCTGCATGGGTTAATCTCTTGGCTATTTTGTGAGCCCAAGGTGCTTATTGCAATGTTTTAAAACAGCAAAAAGCAGCAAATCCTCACGTATAAAAATTTTTTGTAATCAAAGTTGTCAAATATAGTGATCAACTAGTCATTTCACCACTAGTTCAAAGAAAGTTTAAAGTGAGAAAAAAATAAACCTGTGGATCAAAGGATTCAACGTTTGGTGCAATAACCCCATAGTTTCAGCGTTGCACAGTGTAATCCTTTATGCAAATGGTTTGCAATGTGGAATAACACAACTTCAGAAGCTGTGCCATCTCGCTGCACAAGAGCATGAAAACATGTTCTTTGATTTAATTCCAGGTTGCTCTATTTTCATACAAAACATTGGCTGAAATTAATTAGTTACACTTCGAATTCAACACGACAGGTATTTTTGATGGATTAAAAGTGTGAGTACTTGGGGGGTCTTCACGCTGTGACACATTTCACACTAGGGTTTGTCTAATTTTGGAACAAAACCACAACTATTGCTCGGTGCATGTTTACTGTCGAGATAACACAATCAAATCACCATCGTAGATTACACTAAATGAGTACATCAACTCCTGAACACATATGAACTGCTGTGTTAAGTATCACTGCGCTTTCTCACCTCCAGCAACCTGTCTCCTGCCTTGAGGCGGCCATCTTGGATCGCGGCTCCCCGCGGCAGAATGTTCTTCACATAGATGGGTGCCGAGCCGCCGATGGGAACGTCCCGTGATGTTATACTGAAGCCGAGCCCCTCGGGACCTGTGGGATGACCAGTAAAGAGAGGGGGTCTTATAATGGGATCTGGTTTTATCCTGAGGCACAAGCTGAAGCTCCTTTAATCCCTCTTCACCCCTGCAGCTCAAACTACTGTGAATAAGTTCATATTCAGTTGGCATGGTTCTCCTGGATCTGATGTAAGTTTAGGCAATAACAGGTAAGTGTTATTTTGGCATTTGGCTCAGATGTTACAGTGAAGTGGGTTGTTTGATCAGGAGTAAAGGGTTACTGTTCAGGAGTTAACTTGCGTTTCCTGCAGCACTGTATAGCACACGTAAGGCAATTGCTATCCCAAGATGCACCAGGATCTGTCTGATTCAGCTTAGCAGGCAACTGATTGATAAATTACATCATATGCTCCCTTGGCATGTCACAATGTCGGAAAAAAGAAACAAACAGTCAAATCAGTGCTTAAAACATTTGCTTTTACTTTCATGGATGAAACCCTGACATCAGCATTTACAACAGCAAAAGTTTGCCTTTGCCTTTACATAGAGTTCACGAAAGCCGAACTATGTGAATCTGCGGCATTGACGAATTGCTCTGTCTCGACAGCGCTAACCTTTGAGAGACGGGAGAGTCCAAAATGCAGGAAGCTATCTTATTAGCTGTGTTGCACATCCTGTTTTGGACGTCCTTCCTACTTCTCCCCCAAATGGGAAGCAACACTATTTGAGCTGTCCTTTCTGCATCTATTTTGCAACAAACAAAACTAGATAATGTACAACCAATAGTAACCAATGCGCAACGCAAAGTAGTCCCCACTTACCAAGTTTCCAGTCGTACCTATTTGGAAATAACATGCTAATGATTCTCACTCCGCTCTCTAGTGAGACCTGGCGCTTGTACTATACAATATCTTTAATGTTGTTGATCTGTCTGTGCTTATTAATGTATGTATACGTGGGCGGATGTGATTTTGTTTGTGTACATTTGCAAGTTTTGCCTGCAGCCCCTTAAGAGTGTATCATTATGAACCATTAGGAATACAGGCCCGTATTTCATACCATCAATAATCCTGACAGACAAACAATTTCCGACTATTAAGCAAGTTAAATACAGGAAATGAAGAGAAATCCTGCATCCTGTCAGCAGAGAGCTCAAGTAGGTTTACAGTGAATAATTAAAAGTAGGATATATTGTGAGGCAAGGAAACTTAGTTCTTTTAAAGTAAGAAGTTGGACCATTTAATAAGTACATTCAATTACATGGTGCCAGTAAGTAAGTTCAGCCTGAAGACTTTTAATACTTTTGCCTGATATTTAATTGAACCCAGGAACTGAAAAACAACCTCTGGTAAGAACATATTAAACTGTCTAGGGTTATGGAGAGGTAACTAAATCCAGCACGTCCATCTCTGTCGACAGGGATGATGATCAACATACTTAAGTCTGTCCTTGTCCACGAGCATCACATCTGGCCACATCTTGCACTCTGAGCGCTCTGATTAAGGTATTTCATGTATGTGTTTTAGAGAGCTTTGTAACGCAACGGCTCCAAGTGACAGTCAGTGTAAGACTATAAAACAAAGTTAATATAAGAACAATAATGAGCATCCTTGCAGTATCAGAGTATTGGCCCTAATCCACGCTGCCTGTCTGACTGAGCTGATGCACCACAGAAAAGCAGAACACTTAGCTATTCTGTTTCACATCCTCTGCCTAATCCCCCACATTGATGAGCCAATCAACTTCCCGCAGGCAGACGAGGTGCAGTATTATACTCACCGGTAAATGCCTATAGCGTTCCTGGCTTTAAACAGGGAGGAGGATCTTTTAAACTCCCATTAGCTTGATTAAGACATACCTAAGCAATTTCCTGTGCAGAATGGGATTCTTTGATTGATTTTGATACTCACCGGGATTTGCGAGGAGACCGGAGTCTGATTCAAGCACATAAACAATACGGGGGTTTAATCTGTGCTCAAAGCTGTGGGCTAAAGTCGGTACTCAAAACAAAACAGATGAGCCAAACAGCCTCTTGGGAGTCGCTGTAATCCCCGCAAGTGTCTGCTCCAACAACAGCAAACAAAAGGTGGAATGAGAAAAGATAATATCTTTGACTGAGAATATTACAGATCTCCTGGCATATCATACGCAGGATGCAGTGTATTCTGGGTATTATGACTAAGCAGAGATGTGAGAGTGAGAAGAAAAAACTATGATAGAGGAACAAGTGGAAATAGCTATCAGCCAGGATGGAATATGCAACAACCAGCTGGGTGTTTTTATGTTTTATGTTCTGGCTTGATTCCGGCCCCAAGAGAGGGAACAGATTTGGGTGAAAACTTCAACAGGCATATGGTGCAGCCCTGTCAGACTCTTTGCTGTGGCATTTGACAGCACACAGGGACCAGCGGCTGCTTAGCAACAAGCTCTCTGTCCCTGAGACCTGGCACCGACACCTGGTATCCTGTTGGCAGAGGTTTGCACCACCTGTGCCAGCTGTCAGTCAAAGCCTATACTGAGGAGATGTCCCCAAAGTTTTATTCCCAACATCGCCTTTCATTCAGTATTTCCACCTCCCAGGTTCTGCACAGTTCATTGGACTCTTCACCCACTGTTGGCTGTTCACATCAGTATGGTAAACTCTGGATGTTTTTAAGCCTGTTACATCATTGTTCACATTGTTGTTCCTACACTTCTTTTCTGATGTGCCAGTAATGCGGAAATTGCTTGTTTATTCAGTTGGAATGGAAAGGCTAGGAACATACAAAGCATCCCTCTCATTTTTAAAAAGCCAGAGGAATGCAAAGCATGAGGGGAGTTTTTTTACAGACCCTCTGGAAAGAATCAGATGATACTTCAAAAACAAAATGATGTAATACATCATGTAGGGACTGAGACGTTTTCCCCCAATAACAATAAAGAGCTTTTATGATAATGAAAGTTCCAATTGTGTTTCTAGGTTTAATTTTTTTTCACAGAGTCTACTGACTGTTCAGGCTCCAATCAGACAGAGAAACGCAAGGTAGGTGCACACCTTGCGTCAAAAGATAAGTGCATGAGAAGACTGGGAGAGTGACCCACTATGCTAAAAAAACATTAGGTGTCTTAAATCACTGTATTCCCCATTCGGTCATTGGCTGCCTGTTGCAGGAGATTCCTCAGTTTGTCAAAAAACACAACTCGCAAGGCTTCTCGTGCCGCGCAGGAACCGACCAATTGCATCTTTCTATTGAAACACATGAAACACGTTTTAATTTTAATTGAGCGTATCCTCTCTGGACACCAAAGTTGTTTTCTATCCCACATTAAGATAGAGATAGAACTGTTTTTGCAGGGACCTTCCTTCACCTCACCTTTCTTTAGCTGGATGTTGAGCCTCCTCCCGACTTTTTTGGTATACCCTCCTGTTGGCGTCGAGTTTAGCCCCCTCTGAGGCGAGTGGGTGTGTCCGGTCGGAGGCTTGGCTGCAGAGACCGCAGGGTGAGTCAGAGGGGGGTAGCCGTCATTCTGGTCTGGGTGAGTATGGGAATGAGGATGCGGATGGGAGTGTGGGTGACTTTGGGAACCGTGTCGGGACATCCTCTGCGGGGTGTGGTCCATGCCGGTGCTGCTGGTCAGGGAGTCGGGGCTGAAACGGCCCGAGGCGTACGCCGGGTTCCTCTCAGCGTGGGACAGCTGCTCGTAGTGGCCCTTCATCGATGATGGCACCACATGGAACATGATGACAGGAGAGCGCATGGCCTGACGGAACATGTTCTGGGCTCTGGGACAAAAAGAGTGGGAGCAAGTTTAAAGGAGCGATTTGGAAGGAGGAAGAGGAGAGAGAGAGTCGATTATTCGACTGATTTTAGCCCTAAATATCTTTCTCAACCATTTTTAATCATATACATTCATACTTTTCAGCACGAACCTGCCTATAGAAGCACTCCCCCTACCCGATGTATCTCTCTAACACACACACACACCCATATTATATATATAAAATCTATCTTCGCCCACCTGAACATTCTGACATGTTAATTAATACCTATTGCCAGTGTGAGCAGCTCTAAAAAGAGACTGAACCCTCCCCGACAGCTCCATCACATAATCCCCTCATTTGGCTCCAGATGAAGGAGACCTCTATCCGTCGGATAGTTTGCCGAAAATCCTCTTTTAAACCCCCTCTCGGTGTGAGCTCCTGTACAGTAGGTGTGAATGGAAACTTATGTTGGCTGTCAGCACCCTGTAACAGCGGAGCCTTGTTAGCACCACCTGTTTCAATAAAGCAGACTTTGGTATGGCTCTTCCCTCGCCCTCTGACAGCTGCACAGACGTTCGGGAAAATGCCGGGGCCCCAGAATTTCTATTGCTACCCCTGCCCCCCCCGGAATGACAACTAAAACTTGGCCCCTCGGAGAATTTCGTTGCGAAATTCCAGGCCCATTTTTCCCATCCACTAATGACCTTCCCTGAGGAGGTCTCGCCTCGGCATCTTTACGATTTCAGGCTGAATTGAGTGGCAGACAAGATGTAATCTGCTGCCTTATAAAAATACTGTTAAATAACAAGAGCAACTGTTGATGCTCTTGTTACAACACTATGTATGGAAGCCTTCTTCCCATACGTTACTTGACTTACGGCTCGACAGCAGGGTTGGCGGGGACACCATTATATGCTTGGGATTAAAGGATTGGTTCACCCAAGTTACATAATTTCTCACTTACTCATAGTGATAGCTTGGTTTAATTGCCTAGTGTTTACCTAGATTTCTGCCTCCACTGCAATACAATGGAGACAAGTGCTGAAACTATTTCTAACAAAGAAATAGTCCTTTTGTTGGAACTGTTGACAGCATGTTCTTTGTATTATCCAAAATACAGGGACACGGTTTCATAAAAATCCTCATTTCAAAGCCTCAACAAATAAAACCAAAACTATCTGCATGGCTAGATACTACAAGTAAATGGAAAAATGTTTGTTTGTTTGTTTTCATTTCTGTTTTTTTTTGGTAATTTGATAATGGGTGAACAGACCGTTCAATAACTGCATGTTAAGTCCCATGACAGAAATGACACCTATACGTACCAATGTGTGGGTGGTTCTTTGGAGGATAGCTGTCTTATAAGTATATGACACATGAACTGCACACTGAAGTTGAAAACAGACATATCCAGTATACATTTATGCTGACAGTTGAAAATAATATCAAACACATATATGCATCACTGGATTTTCGTAATTATATTCAGAAGGTTACATCATATATGCAGCATGAAGGCATGCATGCAGCATATAGCATCTAGAAAAGAGGGAGGGGAGTTAGCAGGTGGGTTCGGTTAGGCAGGTAATGAAAGCATAAGATGCGAACAGAGCTGAAAACCAGAGGCTATGAATGTTAGGAGCCTTATTCCCATTCCTTCCTATGGAAGGAAGAGAAAGGTGTTACAATAGGAGTCCAGTGGAGCTGTTACAGAAACACAGGGGAATAAAGGCTGAGAAGATTGCAGGGACTACTTCAGCGATTGAGGGTGCGACCTACAGGAGTTTAATAGGGAAAGGTTAGCTTAGCACAGTGACGGGCAGCAGAGGAGCCCGTGCACTGGCAGGAGTGCAGAGAGGAGGGTAAAAAAGGCATGAGGACCGCAGGTATAAGAATAGGGAAGAAGCAAAGGTCCAAAAAGCCAATCACACAGGAAGTCCAGGGACCACCAGAGCTCAGCAGTGGGTCCTGTGAGCTGCTGTCTTACTGTTCAAAGCGGATGTTTCTCAGGTCTCCGTTATTGATACGGACGATACAGTCGTTCTCCTGGAAGAGGCCCTGCTGCTCGGCCTTGCCTCCCCTCTCCAGACGCTTGACCAACAAGCCAAGAGTCCTGAAATGTTCAAACGTTCATGTCAACAAGATGCAAGACGTGGATTCAATACGGCTGCTTTGCTGTGGCCTGGACAGAGCTGAGGTGGAGGATACACTTTGTTATCTACTGAATTATAATCACTGTGACTTTCTTCAAACACAGTTACACTTAAGGTTTCTCTGTCAAAAAGATACTTAGGCTTTGTGTACAGAGTAAAACAAAAATCTTCTTATAAACCTGTCCGTGCCTAGTGGCTCACTTGTCAAATCACTCAATTTTTGAGGCCTATAAAATCTTTGAATTTTTTGACATTAAATGCCTTGTTATTCTGTGGCTTTTGTATCATTGCTAGCACAAAAATATGTTCTTGAATACAAACACCCCTGTTCCCATGGTCAGGCGGCTATCCAAGAATCAGTCTGTGTCATGATAATGAAAAGCTTTTTCGGCCCAAAGAAAAAAGACCCATGCCTAATTGCTGCCTCTGCTTCATCATGCGGTACTTGAAAAGTGTGTACCAGTGTGGTCCTGCCATTTGCATCATCAGTGTACCAATGAGGCTTATGAGAGAAAGCAGTCACATCACATCAGGGTGCTTCAGAGGCTGTGTGGGGGAGGCATCTATTCAAAGGCAATCAACACATTCAAAAACTCGACTGTAGTTCTGCCGGGGTCGATGCTTTGCAGGTGTTAATTTTCTAACCCCTAAGACTGCTGCGTCCCTTTTCTGAGCAAAAAATAAACAAAGCTTTCAGAGAGCGACAGAAAGCAGCACCATTAAACACTGATAGCAGGCGGGTTGGAGAGAGGCTGGTCTATCGCACTGTAGCACTTCAACCGTGCTGTGCTGCAACCGTTGTCGCCCTGTAATCCGGTGTGGCAAACTGGCTTATGCCTCCCCGCACAGCCGCAGCGAGAGGCTAACTTCACCTGAAAGGGCGCTTTGCGGATTATAGATCCGAGTCTGAGGAAGAAAATCAACCGCGGGTAGGAAAGATGGCACAAACCTAATCGAGTCCTCTTCGGTATATAGTCTGTGTCCGTGTGTATCGAGGCTTTTTCTGAGGTAGTATGAGCGAGTGTCGCCTAGGTAAATTGGGTTGATTTTAGGGTTTAATACTCACCCTCGCCTAAGGCTTATAATTCAATATGAATGGGAATGTGATTACAGAGAGGGCAGAAAAGTTCAGGAGTTGAAAAAGTTCAGAGACAATTCCACTGATTGAATTTGAGTGAGAACACAATGCGATTTGCCGTGGAGGGGCTATTTCTCTGATGAAAGCTGGGCATCTTAATCTTGGGACAACGCCTACTCTGACATTTCCCCAATAAAAGAAAAGTGCATTATAAATGTGCTTTTAGGTTGATTAAGTCGGGCAGAGAGAAAAGTGATATGATCTTGATTTTCAATAAAGCGCGACAGCGAGTTTCTAGTCACTGATCATATTTGCGAGTCTCGGGGCAGAGTCACGCATAAAGGAAGTCTGAGCGTTCGTGGGGCTGCAGCTGGCTCTGTGCTGGTGGCAAACTAACTGTGGCAGAAAAAAGCTCAGCACTATAACATGAGATCAAGCATTAGACTAAAACTGATCTACACTGGTTCTGTAAAATTTTAACATTCTTTCAATAATGAGAAGGGCCTCCAAGCAAATGTCAGGTTTGAAAACAGTTTTATTCACTCAGCTATGCTGAGGTTTTTAACTGGATTCTTGTAACTGTGAAAGGCTGCATGACTTTGATCACGACCTCCAAAAACTTGCCTCTCTGGGTATATTCAAACCAGATGTGAAATTCCTTTAATTCCTTCACAGCTTTGTTCCAGCTGCGTATGTGTGTTCCTGAATGCGTTGAAGGTTCGTGTGCATGTGTGTGTTGTGTGCACTGCTCAGTGTATCCTTTGAATCATGTAAAGCTGATGTGACAGCAGCCACAGAGAAGTATGACGGTCACCTGCAAACCCTAAACAAGCATGATTGATTACTGTAAACTGGCAAATGGCTTCATGATGCCGACAATGCAAACCTGTGTGTGTGTGTGTGTGTGTGTGGGTGTGCATGGCATTGGGTTTGTATGAGTGATGAAGTGATCACACATGGGCACCAAAGAGGAATGTCCAGTATGCATGTGTGTGGGTGCGTGCCTCAGGTGATGCAGCACACTTCTCTCCAGGGTTTTTGCAGACCTCAATAAGCCAAAATTTATACATTTACAGACATTTTTTTTGCCAGAAACCAAATTTAACAAAAGCGAATTCATTTTTATGAGTCTATAATAAGGCTGACAAGTCATCAGCTACAGGGGGTAAGTGGGTAATTTTCTTTTTTCTTTTTTTTTTTAATCTAAAAGCTGTCAGGTGTGTACCAGTGCAAAACTTAAAAAGTTTAAAAAAAACAAGAGCAAAGATCCATTGCTGGAAAAAGTAGTCTTTCTCTATTCAAACACAGTTAGTTAAAGTACAGAACTGTAATTGTAGAGACTAAGTGGATATAATGATGACAAGGATTGTTTTTAATAAAGCACATTAGTTAAAAAAAAAACTACACAGTACTACTACCCTGTCTTGTATAACTCTAAACACAAAAAGTAACTGATGTCAAGATATTTTAATAGTATTTAAGTTTTTTATTGAGACCTGTTTTAAACAATTTATGACCTTTCTAGATGTGTTTAAGGCCCTGTGGGCACTGCCTGTTCCTCTCCTTTACACTCTTCTTGCCTGTTTGAATCGCACCATGGCTCTCTGCTCTGGATATTTTTACCTGCGGTCCCTGCCACTGAAAGGCACCACGTGGATTCCCAGGGGCCCACCGTCGTTTGACACCTCCACCAGTTTGACTATGTCTCTGGGAGTCGGTGACGGACGGAAGACGGAGAGACAAGGGTGGATGGGT
>NTHP01000452.1:146453-156557 GCA_003416845.1 Oplegnathus fasciatus
AAAAAAGGGCAAATCCATGTGCTGATGAATTTCCTGTGATATGATCAAAAGCATCAGAGCAGCCACCAAATGGACCTTGCAGTGATTTTTCAATCTGCCTTTCATTCTTCGTACTTTCTGCTTTTATAAAGAGTTTAGTTCCATTTGATCTGGAAAAATAACAGCCTGCTCCTGTTTTGTGCAGTAAAGGAATCTTGCTCTGTAGAAAAACAAAAAAAACTGTGTGGAGGCTGTTAGCAGTGGACAATGTCCTGTTTGATGGCCCTGTTTGTGTACAGTACACCTACTCTGCACCTATAAGTCAAATGGAGCACAGCATGATTTATTCACATTAAAATGTAGACAACATGGTCTGTTGTTGGTTATGATTGGAGGACCCACAGTTTTCTCTTTGCTGTGTCCTTTTGATATTTGAAGAGAAGACCAACATAGGGAACATAATAAAAAACTAAGTGCTATCAGCTGTGAAGAAACAATACTGGCTTCCTCCCAGGCAAACATTAGCAACAACTCGCGCTGACTCGAACAGTCTGATTGACAGATGGACCAATCAGCTTTTACTTCAACTTCCCCTTCCAAAGTCCAGAAGGAGACACTCAGAAAGGCATCGCCACACTTTCCCCAACCACACCATCAAGACGTCGCCCATTCCCGTTCCTGGGAGTGGGCAGGTCGAGCAGCGAGATAGATAGCCGCATTAATAATTCAGGGCTGAGCTGGGGGGTTAATGGCTAGCAGGCAGGCAGACAGGCAGGCAGGTACGTGGACGAGCAGGCCGATGTGTTTTCCAGCCGAGTCATTGTTTGTTTCCTGGATGTGGAGAAGGAGAGGCAGGCGGGCAGTTTTCAGGCCCGGGGGCTCATTAAAGATTAATAGGAGAATCCATTGGGGCCTGTCCTTTCTATCTCTCAGACTAAATGAAGTGGTCTGCGCCTAGTGTGTATGTGTGTGTATGTACGGGAGAGAGTGTGAGTGGAGTAATGCTGCACTTTAATGAAGTGCTGCCCGCTCCCCTTTCCTGCCACTTTGACCACACTGTCACTTACAAACTGATGTGGACGCCTGCATACAGACACACAGAGCCAGGGACGGAGAGGAGTGAGCTTCATTTGCAGGAACGGAGCTTAGTTTTCTTAAGATGCTGACAAAAATCTTTAGAGACAAAATGCATACATTTTGATGTTGGATAAATCTTAAACGAGACAGTTCGCATAAATGTTAAAAATCTGTAATAAAAGAGAAGCTACAGACTATTCACAGCCGTTTGTAGCATCGTACCTGGATCCGATCATTACTCTAAAACTGCATTAAAATTTTAAAATCCAAATCTGTTTAAATATGAATGATCTCCAAAACGTTACGCTACGAAAAGTTTTTAATCATTAGGTTTGATGCTGAAGTTGCCCATCTTCAGACTGACAACCTCTGTGAGAGACTTGATAGGGTGTTAGTGAAACTGATGCAGCAGTGAGAAAACGTTGAAACACCTCGTCAAGTTGACTGTTGACGGTGCCAATTAAGTCAATTCAAAGTTCAAAAAAGCACCATCACACAGAGCGATACGTCTCCTAACAAGCAGAATTTCTCACAAACAAAATAAACACGAGCTGAGTGGTATCACACTTTGAAACACTGGCAGGTTTTTCAAGTTTAGCAAATGTTTACTCAAACAAACAGCTGGTTTCAGTCAAACCTTCACTGGGTTTCCCCTGAGAATAGCTGGTTTTATGATAACATGACATTTTGTGCTACTTGCCATTCGAGTAGGGCTGTGTATCAACCCTCAGTACTTTTTGGGTACCATCCGAAATGTGTCCATACGATACGAAGTACCAAAAGCTGTCCAAGAATTTTTGGTTGTCTTGTTTACTTATTGTTTAATCAAGTAGTTTCAAATTTAAACCAAACCAAATGGCAGTTTTAGACCATTTTAGGTTGCTTGTGTTTAGCCAAAGTTTAACATGCTTCTTAAGATAACATTTTAAAACTGGTTTGTAGAAAAACATATTATATATTCATATTCCTCAAAGTAAGGTTTCGGTTTAGGGCTGTTTAGGAAAATTTCAAACACCGAGCTAAACATTTGAGTGCTGTCTGCCTCTAAGAGTTTAAACGCAACCAACCAAACAAACAACACCATCATCTTCGTTTTGGTTGAAACATCATTTAAATCACCTGTCGACAACAAGATTTTAGCTTTAAAGATAAAAGAAAATAACTGTTGATTTCTGTTTTTTTGCCTGTGCATTACAGTTAGTACAGTTAGTAAGTATGAAATTGTGCATAAAAACAAATACGCGCATTTCTTTCTTACAGAAAACCGCACAAGCCATGAAGAAAAATAACATGCATATAACACATGTTGAACTTGAATACACATAACATTCACAGAAAGAAACACACACACACAGACAGACAGACAGACAGACAGACAGACAGACAGACACAGACATTCATCATGGTTAACTGGTGTCTGTGCCCTCTCCAGCAGAGCTCCATATGTCTATGACCGGATGAAACACTGAACCAGAGGCTATAAATTAACCTTAACCTCTAACCCGAAGACTACAGCACACCATCTGGGTCTGAGTTTGAAACAGAGAGAGCTTGTGAAGTTCTACGATTCCACTTTTATTCGGGTCTTTCGCTGCACTAGACCATACTGATGATTGACACCTCCAAATTAAAACAAAAACTTTGAAAAACTTGATTTTAGTACTTCCAAGACAAAAANAAAATCTGACCAATTTCGTGGGAGGTGAGACGACACACACACACACACACACACACACACGGCTCCAAGTGTGCTCATCTCACAGACGGCCTATCTTCAGATTTCCACAAAAACACTCGCTGAAAGCACTCAGTAGGTTGACTGCAGCCCGCCTGAATGGACACAAACACATTTCATTGTGTCAGAGGATGTAATGATCAAACATCACTGCACATGACCTCCTATGTCTTATTTACTGGGTCAGTCACTGAGGTCAGGGATTTTGCCGTACTGATGCTGGTGTAGGAGGTCAGGCTGATAACAGCTGCGAAAGGGAATCAGTTTTTGGGGTTTTTTTGCAGACTGATTAACCACAAAAAAACAAAAACATACTAGATTTGAAAATGCCAACCCATAGGGAGTATAAGGCACATATGGCTCCACTTACTGAGAAATTTAGGTCAACTGGTTTCAAAGTTTTGGTAACAAATGCTATTCTTTGCCATTTCTTAGGATCAAATAAACTTGATGCCCCTGATAATGTTGATACTGCGGTGCACAACACAGTCCAATCTGTCACGACGGAGACGTTTGATTAATGTCGACGCCCGGCTCAGCGCGAGACCACAATGCATCATTAAAAGCAAGCTTTCAATTACAGATCCCAGCGCTAATTCAATTAGTCTCCTTTGAAGACACTTTGATAATGGGATCCAGACGGGCGGACGGCGTCATCAATAACTCCGGGATTCATTGAGCTGAGAGGGACGTTATCTGAGTTTATATCATCCTGGCTGCCGGTTGGGCCGTTACACATGAAGAGGAGGACGGTATATGTTTGTGCGCGCGATTGGTTTTGCAGAAGCGGCATGTAGAAATGGAGAGAAAAGTGGAAGAAAGTGCCTGTGTCTGCATATGTGTCACTTTCGAAGAGGAGTTATTATCTGCGCGCATTTCTGTGCGTCTACGGTTGTGCAAAACATGTCTCATGTCATTTTCTCAACACCTTCTTGTCCATTCCTTCTACAAGTCCTAAATGTTTGTTCATCATTTAACTGGAGCCCTGACTTCAACCCCATCCAACACGTTCGGGATGAACTGGGACGCCGACTGCGAGCCAGACCTTATCACCCAACATCAGTGTCCAACGCTCTTGTGGCTGAAGGAGAGCAAATCCTTACAGCCAAAATCTGGTGGAAAGCCTTCCAAGAAGAGGGGAGGCTGTTACGGCAGCAGATTATGATCAGCCATCACATGGGAGTGTGATGTTCACGTGTCCACATACTTCTGGTCATGTAATACACCTTGCCCTCTGTCACGCTCGGCCAAATTAAGTTTAGAAGCTATAATCCGGTGTGCAAAAAAACTCCACAGCTTGTCTCCACACATACAGTATCTGCAGCACTGCGTCTGTGTACATCACAGAACGACCAGAGGCTGTAGCAATAACAGCATGAACAAAATGAGACTTCCAGCACTTCCCTAAATTACCACGGTGCTGCTGTAGCGATCCACTTAATTCAACTGCAATTTCTGCGATCCAATTCAATCAAAGTAGATTGGGTTGGTAGAGGGGGTATCGCCGCAGCAAAATATGCATCGCAATTTTCTCAGAAATAATAGACAATGGAGTCCTCATCAGGAATCTAAGCAATTTCAAAACTCACATTTTAGGAGCTGACGTCCCGAGAGCTCAGTCAGTTTCACTCGGAATGGAAATGCAGAAGGTGTGAATGACACTTATTTTTCCATATGTGGGGGTGCGTTCGATTCAGCACACCGAGAAGGGCGGCGCAGGATGTTTACGACTTGATTCGTTTTGATATTTAATAGAGATATCTTCTACGTAAAAAACTGAGATTAGCGTTCCAGATACTATTTCTCCTGAGAGCGGAGGGGAGATGAAGTGAGTGATGGGACGGAGAAAATGAAAGAGTGGAGAGAAAAAAAAGGAGAGGTAGACAGACGGAGGGACTGACTCAAAGAGAATGACAGAGAGGCAGATAGCGAGACGGACAAAGACACATTACGCTCAGGAACAGAAAGCCATGACAAAGCTCGTTCAAAGGATGACAAACGACGCTTTGAAAACTCCCAACTCAAAACCTGAGGGGATTCTGACATTTTATACTCTGGGTTTTGGCTGTCAGAGAGAAAAAAAAAGTTTGAGTTTCATTCACTTTAACAAAGCACAAATTTAACTGATCCCTTTATTACAAAATTCCATTAGTTGCAAATTTCCTAGAATATCAGGGAGGCCATTCTCCAAAAAACGCTTTTTTCATCATATTATATGTTCATATTATTCGGATACATATCTGTGATTCTACTTCAAAGCCTCTATACAAGGTAACACTTCCTTATGAGGCTGAAATTCACCTACAATATCCTCCTTTTACCCCGCTCAGGTCCTTGCCTAGCCCTCTCAGGCTGTCTGGCATTCCAGTGGTGTGGATGGATTATTTGGACAGTAAATCTGCCAAAGTCGGGCTGAACGTTGATGTAGGCCGGAGTCCAACACACACTGACAGAATCAGCTTGACTTGGCTCTCCTGACGATGTCAAACATGACACAGGTGGAGGGAGAGCGTGCGAGTGAGCAAGGGAGTAGGACCCAGTGAAGGAATACAGTGTGAGGAGTGTAAGAGAAGAGAGATGGAAAGGAGTAGGGAGAGGAAGGTTTGCAAAAAACATGTGCGTGTGTGTTCATACCACATGTAACCCATACGGGAGATGTGTGAACTGGAATGGATCAAACATGCACACACACAAACTATGATGTTGAATTCATTTACACACAGAAAGCAAAAGCATACCGCATACCGTATATATTGAGTGACAAATTAAAGGACAACTAACATAAGGTGTTACAGTACAAGTGCTGGGCCACCATGACCCTCCAGAACAGCTTCATCATAGATTCTCCAAGTCTGTGCAACTTTACTGAGGGTATGAACACCATTCGGGTGTTTTGATGATGGTGGTGGAGAGCGCTGTGTATCATGTCACTCCAAAATCTCGTAAAAGGTACAGAGCTGAAACAATGAGTTAATTAATCAACTATCTGATCGTCAGAAGATTGAGCAGCAACAATTTTGATAATCTATTAATCGTTTTAACTAAATTTTTTAAGCAAAAATGCAAAAATTCACTTGTTCAGCTTCTCAAAACAGCTCCAGAGCAGCTGCTGGATCTCTGAGGACCTTGAGGTAAACCTCAAATACGTAATAAATATTTGTATATACAGCATCACTGTGAGCATTGTGCGCAAAAGACACACGTCTGCACACATGTGAAAATGTTCAAATGTCTGCTCAGACAAATATTTTGAAAAGGGAAGTGAAGGAGGAGGAGGAGGATGTGGATGCGGAGGAAAACCTGTTTTCTGGACGTTTTGTGGTTTTTGTTACACTGTTAGTATCATAAAACATTTACTATGTTGATACAAGAAATATTTCACCACAGCCACCTGTGGACAGAGGAGGGCTGGGGTGTTGAGGGCATGTGGGATGTTTCTGTGTGTGTGTGTGTGATTTTTCAGTTCAATGAGCACATCAACACCAACCACAACAAAGAGCGGGTATCACAAATCAACAGCACAATTCCAGATTTTTCTTACCTAAAAAGATGAAAATAAAGAATCTAACTACTTCATGGTGTTATATGATTTATCTGGTACTCTATTAAGCTGCCACATTGATGGACTGAGGCAAAGATACAAATAGCATTTTCTAAACCAAGAGACAGTCACATATATTTTTGAGTCTGGGGAGCCAAAAGTTAAAAAATAACAAATAAAAATAAGCCAACTTTGCTTGACTTTTCTATGCATGTGTGGTTTCATCAGATTCACGGGAACTACTGTGGTTCTAAACCTCATAGTGCATTCACTGTACGCCCTGAACACAGAGGTGACCAGGGGCCGGTCACACAGCTTGTTATGTGATGCACCGTTTATCGAGATGAGACTCCCGATGGAGCTGCTGCTATGGAGCAAAATAAAGCCGACCAAACTACCCCCGTGAGAGGAAGGGAGCTGTAGATAATGGTGACAAGCATCAAGCGCACACACACACACACACACACTGATGTGGGGTTGTCAGATTGAAGGCCATTATTCTCCAACTGTAATGGCCACTGCTGAGAAGAAGAGTGTGTCTGTATAAACAAGTCTGGGAGAAATCACAAAAACTCACACTCACTCTGTATCCTCGCCATCTATGACTTTTTTTCCCCCCACTTCCTGCTGCAGTGCTTTGCAGGAGTGTGTGCTGCACCTTCAGCCGACACACCTCCACAGCTGTACATCCAACAGCATAACCAGTGACTCACAAGCTTCACACGACCTAAGACTGATCGTGCAAACTGCTAATAAAACATAAAAAACAAACAAACATTTTACATAGTCATTTTTTTTCTAGTTACAATTTGGTTTACGTAATCATGTATTTTAAGTCACCATTTTGTAAGCTATTTATCTAAGCAGTGGCCTTCTGAACAGTTTTTTGAGTAATCCATAGATTTGGGAGACAACAGAGGGAAATACACCAAATATGAAATATGATTAATTCTTTAAGATGGGTGTGCTGACTCTTCTGACAATTTCAATTAGGTCCTAACTGACCTGTTGCTCGATCATCTTTGGTCTTATCAACTGGTGTTGATGGGATTTTGCATTTATTATCATGTGCTGATTGTGTTTTTAAACTTTTTTTTTTTTGGACAACAAAAATTAAACTAATTCACAAATGCAAATTCATCTTTGGCACATTGGCCAGTGGGGGCAATGTGGGTAATTTTGGAGTGAAGGTGCCAACCACCAATATTTCATCCTGAAACTCACAAAGCTTTGTGCCAAAATCTTTCAATAACAAGCAAAAACGTTGTGTTCCTGCAAGATATGTTTGATGGTTAGATGCATTTTTATGTGAATAAATCTGAATCTGGCATTAGAATCAGTGCAAGACGTTCAAGGCTTAATGATGATGATGATGATTATGATCCAAAGACGCAGAAAATTGCTTCATCACACAAAATGAATCATTTCTTTTTTGTCAGAATATTATGGGATATTTTAACAGTATCCCATCGACAAACTGATACATTGGCCTGATCATAATTGTCAGTGCTTAAATTTACTGGTAAGACAACGTTAGGAAATTCAAACCTCTGACCTTCCAGATACAGAAATATCTCTTTGACTGTGTTCCATTTACAGGATTTCATTGTCAGAGCACACCATACCTCAATAATCAGCCCTATCCCTCTTCTGTCAAATCCCTCAGATTCTCCTCTGATAACAGCTGACACCTGCTGTTGTCATCGTTCTTGTCTGTCTTTGATCGTTGTATAGACCTCTGATAAATCCTCCGTAAAACACTCTTCTCCACTCTCGTCTCCTTTCACCTGCCAATGTCTCAATCTCTTGTTCATTCTCTCTGCACTAATGATAAACCTGTGGAGCGCAGCAGGTTTCCGAAACTGAGATTCTTATCTTTGATTTGAGGCTGTATGCGTTTCTAACCTTTCCTGTACCTCAAGAGGTGGATTAAGTGTGAGAAAGAGCTCCCATCTGTCCAGCCTGATCAGGTCTATTTTAGGTGTAATTAGATTTTGGGAGCAGGTGATGAACAGCAAATTATGTGCTTGTGTGTGTGTGCAAAGTCCTGATGGCAGGTTGCACCCCGAGTAAGAGATCCCCTCTGGGAATCTGCGAACCCTCAAGAGGGGGGAGAGCTGTCTTTCATCTTCCCTCCATCAGTCTATTCCTGCTCTCTCACCCAGTCCCTCCCAGCTGGAAGAGATCTGGGCTCCCACAGCTCTCTGTCATATTAAAACCTAAAGATCAAAGGCGATGAGGAGCGGAGGAGAAAAGGGGGGAGAGAGACAGAGAGAAATGAGAGGAATAAAAATAAAGGAGATGATGTGAGGAGGTGACGAGACGAGCAGAGAGAAAAGAGGGGATCAATAGCGAGAGATGGAGAGTACAATGGAGAGGAAAGGAAAGACAGCGAGTAAAATGGAAAGATTTTTATGAGTTATGATGTGTGAATCTAGAAAGGCTGAATGCTAAGTTCACTCTGAACTTCTAAAGGTGTTTCTACTTCTGCTTGAAGCAGAAAATACGTTTTTAAGCGAAGAATATGTTCAACAGTGACGGAAAGTATGTCAACTAAATGATTATGGATAGTTAAGATTGGATTTCGCATGTGGTTTTCACATGTCCACAGATGGACAGTGGAAACCTTGTAATTATTGTTCTTCTGCAATGTGTGAAATGCCATTATAATAATACAAATATGAGCCCTTATCAAGTTACTCAGAATTACATTCACAATTTCGCTTTCAGAATGAAGTAAAAAAAACGCAAAACAACCAAGATACAACATTTTAGATAAGCTGAACTACCACTGGACTACAAATGTTCCATGTGTCATACTGTATCACTACAGTTAACGAGCGGTCGTTTCATGGGCACTACTTTTTGGTCACGTGCGCCTTTTTTACAACATCAGCTGAAAATGTTTCCAATAAATTGTCACAGTTCAAGTTTTGAGGATCGTGTGTTGGAACGTAAGCCGTGTTCAGACCAACATAGGCAATGCATGAAAAAACAGAGCCCTCTGATTTGTTTCAGTAAGGCCACTGTGCTGGCAGAGCAGAGGTCTCAAACATGAAACAGGTTTGTCTGGTAAAAAAAAACCCAATGCAACGTCATCCGAGAACACGTTGTACACATGCAGTGGATTTGTAAACTGAACAGTGTAGTTAACCCCATGATCGTTGAGATGGAGGATAAAATTATTACCAGTATGATAACTAAAGCGGTTTTAGAAAGCGCTGTTTGCGCAGTTTTTGGTCTCTGATAAGCCTTCATGGATGTGCAACTCAAATTGGACTTATATCAGTAATGTTAAGACTGGAACTGAAAAAGTAGTTAATTACATTAGTTGCTGGGAAATAATGTATACAATTACTAAAAGGTGTGACCAAGCCATGTTTGACAACTGGACATCAGATGCAGCCAATGAACATGGACAGACAAGAGTTAGAGTGATTATTTACAGAGTGTTTGGACCTGAAAGAGAGTGATGACGAGAGACAGAAAGAAAGACAATAAGGGTTACACTGTGAGAGATAGAATAATAAGGTTCACAGAAAAATAATACAGATGGAAAAGAGAGAAGGCGTCAGACTAAAGGCTTATAATAGCAAGATGACTGCAGATTAACACTGAACTGTTCTCACATCTGAAACACAAAAACACACCTACAGTATTTATCTGTACACCCATTCACACTATACTCACATAGAGTACAGAAACAGAAGGACAACACACACACACACACACACACACACACACACACACACACACACACACACACACACAC
>NTHP01000452.1:156712-171515 GCA_003416845.1 Oplegnathus fasciatus
ACACACACACACACACACACACCTGTCTTACTCTCTTCGTTCTAAGCTCCACAGCAGCACCTACTGGTCATTTCTTCACAATCTACACTGATCCTGCTGCTTTGAAAGAGGTGGACTGTTCACTTTCATCTGCCTTATTAACACCAACACACACACACACACACACACACCCTCACACAGAAAAAGATACGTGTGCGTACACACCTGCATATGCACAAAAACAATTCACACACTCAGACATTTACACTCGACATAAGTTGAACGTGCAGGTTTCAGTGCACATTATGCATGCACATACGAACACACACTCCACACTGAGTCCGAGGTGATTTATGAGTGTGCGGCTCAGGTTTGCATGATTTATCCTGCTAAAGCTGCACTGTGCACCTGAGGGACTCAACTCTCCACTACACACACCGCATGGAGGCTTGTTAGTTACGAAGCACTGGAGAAAGGTGTGTATGTGTGTGCGCTTACACGGTCACGAAGATTTGTTTCGGTGCATATGCTTACGGTGTAATTGTGTTTTTATTGTGTGTGTATGCATGCACACACGCTTGTTGACTCTGGTTTAAGTATGCTTTGAAACGTACTGTATACAAAATAAATGTGTGTGTGGTTTTTCTCTCTCTGCAAATGCAATCCTGTGGTGTGTTTGAGTGTGTGTATCTGTGTGTGAAAAAGTTTGTATATTTGTCTCTGTGTGACATATACTGCATGTGTTTTATCAAACTGGCCGTTCTGTTAAAATGTGTATGTAAAGCAAGAGTGGTTGTGTGTGACTGTGCTCACGGTGCACACATGCATACGCCAGCATTAACATTCCAGCGCAGGTATGGAGGTGTGTGTGAGAGTGTGTGTGTGTGCTGACCTGCCTTCTGTACGTCTGTATAACAACATCCCCAGTGACTTGTGTGAAGCCTCCATCCCACCATGAAAGATAACTCAGTCCCTCAGCAGTCTAATGGCTGAGGACACACAGCAGCAACACAAACCACCACTGTGTTCACTGTTTCACACACTGTACTGAACTACATGCTGAATGCTACCAGTGTTAGTGCGGTGAAAAAAGCACAGTAAAGTCTGACCTCCAGTAAGTTATCATCATTAACTGCACCGCAAAAATCGCATTTTTTTAATGGCACAAACCCAGTTTGATGAGGAGAACTGTACTTGTACTGTAATTGGGGGAAAAAAAATGTTATTCATATTAAAGCTAGTTATGAGTCATTCTAGTCTTTCAAAGGTTACACTGCTTAAATGCAAAAAATGCCCTCAAAAACTCACTTTAATCTGTATGAAAGTGAAGTATCTCAAAATAAGCATCTTATATTTGGGAAACATTTCCGCTGCTTGGCTGCTCTTTCTGTTTTTGCAAAATCTCACTTGTCAATCCATCAGTGCGTTCACTGCTGTGACATTTGTTTGTCAAAACATTGACTTTCTGTTCATGGCGCTGTTTTGTCTCCTCAGTCAAGGTAGCTATGGCTTTTCATACAACAACCCAGTTCTTCTGTTACCTGCTCCATAAATAAACGGACTTGACTATAATGTATGAACATCATGCTGTAAGAGGAGAATCCAGGTTCTCTGTGTTAATGCTGTCTGGCTCCAGCTCCAGGTAGCAGGAATAGAAGTGTTGTCAGACCTCAGGGGAAGACCTCCAGGCGTGATGTGAACATACGGAAACAAACCCATCGCTGTCCGGTTGCTACGAAAAGCAGCCTTGCTTTAAGCATTGTTACTGTGTACTTGGGGTTTTCTAGCCTCAGAATCAGAGAAATATAGTCTTCTTCATCTATAAAGGTGTATCTAATCTGGTAGTGTATCTGAAAATGTTCAAAAAAAAAAAAAATCATCAAATAGGTGGTTTCCACTGGATAGCGAAATACACACACACACTTACACATAATTACTTATACATAGTCAGAGAGGGGTACTATTAAATAAGAGAGATCCTCACACAAACCACACACATGTATCTCTAACAAAACACATATAATAGATTCAATACAACAACTACCAGCGCACACACACTCCATGACAAGTCCTCAGAGATTGTTGTCTCCCCTCAGAAGTGAAGACTGACCCAGGCAGGGTACAGGCTGTGTGTGTACGTTTGTGTGTGTTGTGCATGAGGTTCAGCTGTCCACGCTCACACTGCAGGCGGCTGGGCGGCTTGTGGCTTTTCTTCTTAATTGGTTGATTTGCAACCAAGTCTGTGGCTGCCTGGATTTTTGACACATGCTCACAGCTGACACACGAAACACACACACAGCCAAAGTCGTAAATGCGGAAACACACACTCATGGCGCCACAAACACATTAATGGAGGGACACTTAGACACACACAGTCACACACACACACACAGAGATGCATAAATGCCCTCATGACTCATGGATATGCACACAAACACACAGACAGTGCAGTGCAGACCTCGATTTTCTACACAGCTTCAGCACCTCCAACCAGCTCTCATTAATACACACTCGACTGACAGCTCACTGTTGCCATGGCGACCCCCTACCTGTTGCCAAAGGGGGCTGGGAGTTTAGGGGCTTGTGAACGCAGCTCAAAACTATCGCAGTTCAATTTTCGCTGTGTGTCAGGGAGCCGCCGGTGCTGCTGCAGGCACGCACAATTACCCACTTGGGAACGGAGAATAGTTTCATTCATTTCAATGCGATTCAATCTGGCTCACTTCAGTGCAAAGCAATGCCCTGTTCTGTACGTTTTGTTATGAGAGAAGCCGAATTCTCCACAGGAGTAAAATAGGCCTACTTCATTATGTGATACTCTATCCTAATTCTTCTCTTCATTTCATACTCCTCTGTTCCATGTTATTCATTCTAGGAAGATAAGATGAAACTAACTTGGCACTAAATGGCATTGCTTAATTCATCATTCCAAGCTGTTCTATTCTAATTAAATCACTGCATATTCTATTCTTGCTATGCTATTTTTCATTCCCATACCATTCTTTTTTACACTCTTAACAAAAGGTTTAATACACTACTGGAAAATGGCTCTCTAGCCTAATTGCGTCATAGCAGAATTATTTTTGGTGCCGTAACGAACTGTAGAGAAGAAAGTATACAGAAGCTGTATGGCCATTAAAGATGCATGAAAAGCCCCCAAATCAGCCCTATTAACAGAAGTTGACGCTTTGTTTTTATTTGCTCCTTATTTCACTTTTTTTCCCCCTCAAAGTACAACCTTTGTTGCCAGAATGTGTTAACAGCTTCTGTCTCCACAACCTTAAACTCTAACTCCGTGTGTTTCTATACAGAAAGGCGAGCAAAAGGTCTCCTTTGGCTGGTTCTGCATTCAACTCCATTCCAGCAAAATGAAACATAGCAATGAGGGGGGTTATTTGACAGCCCCAACAGCAGAATAAGATAGAAGAGTAATCAAATGCATTCAAAACATATTAAAATAACAGTAACAGTCTACAATCCACAGTGGATACTAATCGAATTTTGCTTCTAACAAAAGTGATTTTTCTTAATTCTGGTGTCCCCTATCTATTCTTTCATTTGATTATCAAGTCTGGATGAAAAGCAAGGCTTTTCTCATCAGAGCAGAGCTGCAACATCCTTCCTGGAACTAAGCAAGCTAAGTGGAGCTTAAATCAACGTGACATAAAACAGTGACAGCAAGCAGAGAGATTCCATACACGAGACTGGCCAACAACAACAGCTCATGAGACCTCAAACTACAGTGTGTGCGTGTGTGTGTGTGTGTCATTGACAGGACACCTTACATTACATTCACTCATGTAACTTGGATTCAGACTATTTAACTGGGTCATTTTCTGTACCGCCACACATATATGCAAACACACACACACACACACCACCTGTACACTTACGGAGCAAGAATACACAACGTGACACTCAGTCAGCAATCTGTCTCTCACTATCACACAGAGAGGAGCAGCATTAAATAAGACAGAGACACACACACACACACACACACACACAAGGACACACGGACTGATGTAGCTGTTCATGTCACTGTGAGGGCTGTCAGCAGAATGAGCTGATGGTGGTATGAGTGTGTGTACATGTGAGCTGAGCAGAGCAGATGGCCTTCAGCGGGTCATTAATACGACTACACCATCCTGCAATGACCTCTACCACTTAACCCCCTTCATATTAAAACCTGTTGTAAGACAGATGAGGAAAGCGGTGCGGCTCCACACTCCGATAGGTGGCGAGAACTCGGTGTACGCTTAACCCTTCGGTGGAAGAAACTGTTCACAAAAGAACTTACATAACAACAAAAACAGTAACAAGTTTGGGTTAGATGGCACTTAGTAGAGTCGCTAAGAGCCTAAGATGATAAATCAAAATATACTGTATACTGTAGTATACTTATAATCAGCTTGCATGTTCAACTTCAGATCATTATCTCAATATTACACTTAGATAATCCCAGTTCATTAAACCTAGAGAGTAATCCAGATGTTTTACCACAGCACAGATGTTAGACAAACAAAACCAACAGCCCATAAAAAGATAGGATAGCGATGCCCTTTTACACAACATTGTGCTTCATGTTTATTTAACGTATTCAGTAATATTACGAAAGGGAAAAGTTCTGACTTTTTTGTAATACAACCAATGCAAAGATCAAATATGAGCTGAATGATGCATGTGGGTCGTGATACGTTATCATATGTTCTGATCATATTCTAACAAAACTTTGGCGTGCATGACCCCAGTGGGAACAGAGCCCGTAGCCCCTGCAACGTTCTACATATCAACTTAAACAGGACCATATGTACTGTATGTGGCTTATGTTATTTACTGAATCAACATTATGTTATGTCTCATTCCATGACTTATGCGTCATTGCGGCTTTATGGTGGTAATTCCTCACTTTTTAACCTCTTCACAGAGGGCCAAGGGAGTGATAGAACTGGGTCAGGCTCTGGACTGGATCTTGGCCACTCAGACAGGCTTTCACAGAGCTTAGGGCTGATGGACTCTGGTGGGTGAGACTGGCTGTAAATCTCTGAACGCTGGATAGTTGAAGGTGGCAGGTGTCCATTTCGTGTCCACACATATAACAGAGAGATGCAGTGTGTGTGTGTTTATGTGTGTGTGTGTGTGTGTGTGTGTGAGGCTTTGTCATGAATAGATGCTTTCTGTTGTACCTCTAATGAGAGGTGTTTTAGTTTTCTGTTGTACGCATCTTCCCAAAGACTCATCCTATTGTACTTCAGTTTCCACACACATTTCACAAACCTCAGAGAAAATATGCTGTTTTCGATCTAGTGTCGGCACATAATTACCAGCTGCCAAGCCAGTTTTTGAACGCTGATGCTCGGGCAAATTTTGTGGGGAAAAACAATGGTCTCGCGGTAGTGTACGGCGCTACATGAAAGCATCCTCCGCACTGCAAGAAGTATGTCCAATTTGTCTACCATTTAGTGTATACACAGGTCCTGAACATGGTCCTACCTGTTCCTGTCTCTCCAACCAGCGGTCCACCATGGGGTGATTGGCGCTGAGTGATGAGCGGGCCGTCTCTCTCTGAAACTCTCTCTGATTGGCCCATGCCCCTGCATCCCGTGGCAGACTGCGGTACGTGTCCATACCTTTACCCTGGAAAGAGACCGAAACCAAGGTTTTTAATCAATGCCAATATTGTCATGTCTAACATACAAGAGTACAACCTTAACCAAATAATTTTATCCTAGATACATTGCTTGGGCTCTGACAGAAATAAAAAGGCATTGGGAGGATTTGTACGTTTACACTCCATCAACTACAAATCAAGAGTCCCAAGTTGCTAATTAGCAGCTACAAATGAAGTGACGTTAATATGAAAGTGAAATTAACGGTCAGGTCTACAGGCGTATAATAGTTCACTTTGGGAGTTTTATGCTGTATGTTAGTGAAGACATTGACTGAACCGTTGAGAAAATGCTTTTTCCATGGAGGCCCTCAGCGCCTCTGGTGTGCCACGTTGTAGTTGAATGTGCACCGTTTCCTCCATCAAAATCGAATCATTTAGAATTAGCACTTTGTTGGAAAACAATCAAAGCCGCCTACCTTCCTCTCGAGGCTGTTGGTGCCAGAGGAGTGGCGAGCTTTCAGGAAGCCAGCGGTGGTGGACCAGCGGGTTGGGTTCTTCCTTGATGGTGGCTCTTCCGTCTGGACCCGTGACTCGCCACTGCCAAATGGCCCATTGATGGTCATCAGGGCGGGGTCGCTGCTGCGCCGGACGTGAAGGGGCATATCTGAGAGACAGGAAAGACAGCAATGGTGTTACAGCAACTTTTTTCCCCCCTTACCCTGGGCTATACTCTGGTGGAAACAATATCACTGCACTTTTTTTAACTTGTTTCTAGCAAAATGCCTTATTGGCAATGTATGCATAGAAAACCATACCCCATGCTGTAGTTGATAGGACTCGAGACAAGGGATGATTGATGTAAATAGGCTGGAACTAATTTTGTTCCTCAAACATTGTGGGCTAATAAAGGCAATTAATCACAGAGATTCCATTATCGTCCCACAGTGGAATAATCTGATTTATCACTTAAAGTCTAATCAGGCAGCTCTAGTTTCTACTTTACTGTCAATGTATTGCCTCATAACACAGAACAGAAGATACTGTGTGGGAACAACAATATGAGGAAGAGCCTATTGAGAAAGACCAGTGTAAGTGGATGCCCTCCATTAAAACTCTTCACTCTGTTTAAAAGTTGCAGTGTGTGGGAAGTGGGCCAAGGTCCAAATAACAACTCCAACAAACGGCAGTGCACACAAAACACCACAGCCCGCGCTTGTACACAAGACACAATGTTATGACATTAAAAATCTCCCACTTTCAGACCTCTCCATCCCACAGGCAGGTTTGATTGGCTGAAACGTACCCAGCGGACCACACGAGAGATGGTGTGTAAACGAAAAACTAAAATTGTTTGAAAAGCTGGAGTGTCTTCTTCAGATGACAATGCCAAGTGTCATGTTCCCATGTTCTCTTCCAGGACGTTCCGCTGCTCAAACACTGTCAGATGTTTTGGACGGTGGTGTGTGTTCATACAGGAAATACTGAGATCTTTCCAAAGAGATGAGTGTGTGTCTGAGTCAACAGTTACTTGACTTTGTGCGTGTGTGTGTGTACTGTGAGACTAAGTGCACGACAAGATAAAGTGTGTCCGCCTGCGTGTGTGTGTCCCTGTTTATGTGTCAGTACTCTCTGATAAACTGATGAGTTTGTAGGTCAGCGTGTGTGTCTCTCAACACTCAATATGTTTGTTTAGACGTATGTGCATTCATGCAAACTGAAGTGGCTCTGTGAGTGTGGAAAGTTATCAGCGCGCGTGTGTGTGTGTGTGTGGGTTTGTGAACCATTATCAACTGTGTGTAAGAATATGTTAGTGATGAGTCCACTGGTTTTGTGAGCACACCAGTGGACATGTGTTTGTATTTGGAAATATCCGAGCCAACAGCTACAGTATGTGTTGAGATTCTGGAAATGTGTTTGTGTGTGTTTGTGTGTGTTTGTGTGTGTGTGTGTGTGTGTGTGTGTGTGTACACACTCATTTATTTGGCTGACTGGTGTTGCTGGGTCACCCAGAGCATGGAACCTAAACAGCTCTGAGTTGTGGGAGGCAGCGGCACTCTGGGAGATGGGGTTCAGGAGGGGTCAGATTGCAGACTGTCCTAACAAGTCTCAACACCACCTACACTACAACTCCCAGGAGGCATTAGGACACAGGACACCTCTTCAGCTGAACTACAGCGACAAGTTAACTCTATAAACTTTACACTGTGTACTGACCTGCACAGTATACAGTCTTAGGCCAAGTCAGGCTTGTTTGTGAGAGGCTTAGAGAGGTCTATTAATATTGTGCAACAAATATAGTTCAATAAAGGTCAACAGTTCAACTACAGTTCTAAATCAGTGTGCACTGCATATTAAATTGTAGGTAATCCTAGCAGGACCTCTGCTGTGAAAATGAAATAAACCTGGTAAGTGGGATCACTTATCATTTAAAAACAGCAGTAAAGTTGACACTGACAACTTCCTTCCAAATAAAATGAAGAGTTTTTGCCTACAAATAGTTATAATAGTTGTGAAAAGCAACATAACAACATTAACAGCACAAAATTAAAAAAAAAAACTGCAGCTCTTCAAAGGAGTATCGAGGACTGCGTTACTATATTTCAGAGAAAAACGATTCAATTATGAACTCCAAGTATGACTTTTCTCCCTGAATAATTGTTGCACTTTGGAAATCGACTTTTGGTATCTAAAAGCCTCACATGTTCACAACAGTGGCGTCATCCTTTCATCAGCATTTCCATCTTTGCAGAGGTTTTTGAGTTTAACAAAGCTACGAAACTATCATCAATCCATTTGGGAATTTCAATAGAGCTCTCCGTCTGATGAGCTTAATCACTTCTCTTTTGAGTTTGTGGGCCGAACAAGAAAACTGGCAAACACCAACAGAGTCCAGCGCCTCTCGCCCCGTCCAACATAAATCAGTGATTGAAAGCTATTCTCATTAGGCGCTCACGAGGAAAAAAAAAAAAAATTAATCAAATTCCTTCTCTTCAATGACAGACATTTCTCTTAAAACCCCATAAAATTCAGCTGATGAGATTCAGTGTCATCAATTAAACAGGGTTAGAATTTATTATAGAGACGGTTAAATTGGACGTAACTGGCAGGTGTGATTATGCCCAAGATTTCCATTTCTTACTGCAAATTCACATTCAGCATCTCATCCAGAAATCCAATTAGGAGTGGAGTGACCTCCCTCACATTTTGTGTGTGTGTGATTGTGTGTGAGTGTGTGAGATAGGAGATTTTGGTGGCTGCTGTGTCAATCAATGCCAGCTTACAGGTCATTACTGGATAAGCCATACTCCAACCACCAGTGGGGTATTTTTAGTGCTAATAAAACACGGTTATTAAAAACTAGTTTTAACTTTAATTTGTTCATTGGAGTGTGTGTGAGTAGGGGTGTCTGCTAATGTGTAGATGTGTTTGAAGAGAGGAAAGAAATAAAAAGGTCAGGGTCCGTATTTCTTAAAGGTCTGAAAATAACGCTTTAGGACGCTCCATAGAAACCACTCAGGAGTCTTTCCTAAAAGTGAAAAACAAGACTTAGTTATCAAGGGATTCACTCCACAGGTATGACAGTGAATCTCTATCAACTGATAATCAAACAGGAGAAGGTAGTGGAGAGGCTTCAACCACTACAGTGTGTAAAATGCTGTTGGCCCATGTGACATTTTGTTGACTTGCCGCACAAGCCGTCAATTTAATGGTTAGATTTTCGAAACCATGCCCACCGGTTCAAGCCGGCACTATGCCAGTGAAACATAGTTTCTCATTAATAAGTCTTGAATATCTCCAGCAGCAATTAACACGCAAAATTAATAAGCATCCTTCAACCATATGAAAAGGGAAGAAATGATAGACAATTGGCCAAGATGTAAAGAAAAAGAAACTCAAACTAAAGCATGGGAAAGTCAGCTGATGGTACATCAGAGAAAACTTATAATAAGGACAATTTAATGTAGACAAAATACGCATAGAAAGAGACTTCTAACAAAATCGATGCCAGCTGCAAACATCACTCTAAAATTACCCTATTCTGAAAAAGACATATTGCTTTAGATAACACATTGTTCATCATGACCAAACCTACATTACAAGGTCATTTCAAAAGTCTCACCCGTCTCTCTCCTGCACCCATCTAAGACCCTAACAGCCTCCTGACCTCTCTTACACACAAGAGTATTTTTATGTCGACAGAAAGAAAACAACATAGTTTTTCTTCATTGGCTTGCACGTAAGACTAAGAGTTAATGGTTTTTAAGTCAAACTTTCACCTTGAGCAGTTTGATAAATACAGATCCAGAGGGACACGGGAAGACGGCATTAAAACAGACAGAAATATTTGAGAAGGAAGAGAAAGTGAAAGTGAGACACAGAGAGAATGTGTTTGTCTCTATGTCTATCTCTGTGTGTGTGTGTATGCTTGTTTGCTTCTGCTGGTGGTTGTGTGCAAAAGGTTTTGCTTGATCCAAATTGACAAATCACCTACAAGAGTCAGTTTCCCATCCAAACTCAGGGTAATTACAGTAGAAGAAGCGACTTGGCCGGCAAAACTGCAGAGGTGGACGAGCTCTGCGTCACATTTGATTTAGGAGGCAGCGAATAGAACCAATTAGCCACTTTGGCCGGGGATCAAACGGCTATCTGTGCCTGAAAAAAAGGCCCTCCTGTCCAATTAACAGAATTTATGGACAGGGCTAAGGTACCGCTGGGCTGTGATAAGGTAATTTGTTGGGTTTGCTGTATACTGCAGCAGTTGCTGACATTTGACGCTAATGAGGACGACAGATTTGTAATTTAAGAGGAATATAAGAGGAATTGACTCAATTATTAATCACCTGTTGAGTAAATTTAGTTCCTGATTGTATCTTTCGATAATGGTCCCTCTGTCCAAATAATGAATACTTCTACTAATCACCCGATGGTCTTCCAGCCACGTGTATCCCTGATTTCTTTGGGGGGTTTTCTGGGACTTACTGGTGCGTAGGGCGGAGGGCGTGACCTCGATCTCGCTGGCAGCCTGGTAGGGTTGGAAGGCCGAGGCTCCACTGCCAGCACTGAGGTCTGCAGCAAACAGGTCTGGGCTCTGGGTCCCTGTGGAGCTGGCGCTGGTACCGTCGCCTCCATGATGGGGCTCCTGTTCGTCATACACTGCTATCAACTGGAGGAGGGAGGGAAAACAGGGGATCAGAGATCAGAAGATGTTGAATTTCAGAAACATGTTGGTTTATATTACATAAAATGCATATCATGAAAAGTCAGAAGGCTCAACTTCAGTGTGTTCTCAGAAAGAGAGGGAGTGGTGGAAGAAGTACAACAAAGAATAGTGAAAAGTAGATTACATTTAAGGAATTTGTTTTCTTGGTATTTGAACAAAAAAGCTTAAAACCCAAACAATGATAACACTGGGATAATCTGGAATTACGAGAGAAGAAAAGGATCAGAAGGTGATTTCGATATGTGGAGAAAAGTACTGCTTTTGCAGCTTGTGTGGAAATGATAACTGTGTTACAGCACAGCTGCTCACTTCTAAACAAGTGTATAAGTAATATGTGGTAAAATAATCTTTACAACAATAAGTTGGGTTTATTTTCTATATCTGTGGCTGTAAAAGGAGATTTCATTTTACACAGAATGTAATAACAACAACTCAGTTAACAGTTATCTGGGACAACCACTGATTATAGTCAAATGTACCTGTCCCTGGCAACTGATGATGATTGCAAAAAAGTAACAAATCTGCCATTAGTCAGACTTAATGATTATTAAAACCCACAAAACCTTGAAAGCCTGCATATAACGACTATTTCCACCAACATAGACAGTTGTTTTAATCTTGGTCGTAAAGGACTATAGTGAACGTCTAAGTAAATATGGAGAAAAAAAACTAGGGACATCGCTAGGCAACCCCTTAAATCCAGCTGGAACATGTTCCTACACCAAAACAGAACCGGACATCCATCAAAAACTTTTCATCTTGCTAACTTGCTAACACTCAATTTGCTGGAGTAGGCATAGAAATCGAGGGCCAACACTAACTTTGGTTAGATAGTGAGCAGAGAGACATGAGCCACAAGGACTGTTGACTCTGTAGAGTGAGCTAGAGGAGAGGAGAGAGGACTTCATATGAGTGTTAGCTCACCATTTTCTTAGGGTTTTTTAAATTATTATTTCTTCCATTCACGGCGGTAAAGGTCGCAATTCCAGTCGTAAAACTCAAACATGTTTAAAATGTTCCCAATGAGAACAACAGGAAGCATCTGGATCAGAAGGCAAACCATTTCACACCACACTGTATTATTTTGACCCAGGCTGGAACTGGTCCAATTTGGTCCAATCAGTTGTGAGGTTGTGAATCAGAACTATAATTTGCTCAACAATCATAATTGCTTCACTGCCTTAAACAAATCCTAATCAACAATGAAGAACCTGAATAAAGAGCAAGAAAAAAAATCTACTTGGAGTTACTATAAATTTAAAGGAAACTGACTTGGCTTTGGTGAACTGACAACACATGGTGGTCCTTTTCTGGACCGCACATACAGTCCCAAGATATATGGAGGTGTTTTAGACTCCATTTTACATTATGACACTGTGGCTCTCATTACGTCCAATCATATCCCCTCTTCACTCAAAATGCCTCCAAATTTTCCTTCCACATTCACCTTCAAAGCTCTTCTCCCCTCACAGATCTGATTAATTCCAGCTTCTGCTGAGTCCCTTTATTAGATTAAAGATGAGATTCACGCCGTCCCTCTGTGACTCCCACCAGGCCCACGTATGTGTTCAGCTGGCTTCAGTTAGCCGAGGAGAAAATGAAAAATCCATCCAACATTTGCCAATTCAAAAGGATGTGATCTAACTGTCCCTCGTGGTGAGATCTGATGTAGAAGCATGACTGTGATAATGTCCCCACTCGAAGATCTACCCCCTGACCCACAGTATCTCACACACATTAAAAATAAACAGCAATGTTAAACATCTTCAAGATATCACTGCAGTTCATCTGGGTTTATTTACGTTATCCTGACCAAAGAAAAACCCTGAACCATAAAGAAAACTTGGCCAAACACCCTGTGGCAAGAAGTAGCTGATCAAAAACAGACTCACATCACAATATTTTCACTTCAGGGAAAAAAACAAAAAGAAGCTATACCACATGAGAAAAATAGGAACGTATGTGATCTTTTTGAAGTGTCCTTTGAAAATCACAAAAATTCACATTTCCATATCAAGGTTTATCAGTTTCATTTTGCTTCAGAGACACAGATTTTTATCTTTGGAGTAGGACTACTGAGTACTGACAAACGGTTCCACATTTATAAGAAGAAGGAATTAAAAAAGAAACATGCATTTCATATGTGCCGTAAAGCACTTAAGTCAATAGTCAACGTTTTTGGTTACATGTACATCAATACGTACATGGATACGTGTTTTCAATATGGGTGGCCGCAGCTTGTACTAACAAGTAGGACAGAGCAAAATCTAACCACTGCAAGAACAGGAATTCATGCAGGGAGGAAATCATTGCACAAACAGTTAACAAAACAGTTCAAGTGGAAGTTGTGGCTCGGGAAGAGCAAATGACCGTGACGATGTCATTAGAGTAATCTTGCCTTAGGCGTGGAGACGACAATAGCCTGTATTACCAACTGGGGGCGTGGAGTCTAAATGATTTCAGCATTTCCCAAGTAGGGATGTACTAATGAACGGATGTCATTCGTTGCCCTTCTAGAGTTAAGCTAGGACTAAAGGTATATCTCTGCTGCTTTGATTTTTTTTTTTTTTTTNNAATGAGTCCCCTTATTTTAAAGAGGTGCAATAGTAAATCCCTGGAGTGCTCTACTGAGAATGCACAGTTTGGGATTTCCTCAGTCATAGTTACAATTCACCACAGTCAGAGCCCAACTCCAGTAAAAACAAGTGTAAAACTGAAAATCTAACCAGAGCATTGCAAAACCGAGAACATTTATTTATTTATTTTTTTACCCTCTGAACACACAGAAGATATTTTGATTTCTTTTCTTACTCATATTGAATCAGAACCAGGACTTAAAATGAAAAAGAATGATTCTATATTGCTATATTGCTGCAGCTCCCTGAACAATGAATTAATTAATGCTTAGCACAGGGACATCAGCTATTGTCTCATAAGAATAGATTAGCAGATTTAGAATCCATAAAAGCTACCTGACACCCAATCATGCTTTGAAGTGCCTATTTTTGGTATGCTGTATATCTTTTTACATGTAAAAGAGGGAACCACTGCACAGAAGTGAAAAGAGGTAAGTGTAACAGAAAACATTAACATTTTGAGGCCATTACGGCAACACGGTCCCACTCTCACGTAATCAAAAAAACTCTTGAAGGAACAATCTCAATAAAACACACTACTTATATACATACAAATATGGCCACGTTGAAAAAGAATCATTCGCACACACTCTGACACAATTACATTTAGAGACACAGAGACACCCACACAATCCATTAAAAAACACACACACACTCACACCATTCAAATCCAACTACCAGTTTTCCAGCACATTAAACCTTCATTTCAACCACATTTAGCCTGAGAGCTGGGGAGTTTTATAGCACGCTGGACAGGCTCCCTGGTGAGAGAAACAGGCTCTCGAGGACACACACACACGCACACGCACACGCACACACGTTTACAGACCTCAAGACTCATTTTTCCCATTAGGCCCTTTACATAAATGTGCACACATTTACTTCAAATTAGAGCTTGCGTCAGCCCGGGGCTAATGCGTACACACAGTAATGGGGGTAATAAAGGTCAAAGGGCAGGAGGAGGGGTTGTGGGGTGTGTGTGCGCGTGTGTGTGTGTGTAAGTGAAAGAGATGTAAGGAGAATGTGTGAATGAGTGGATGAAGGAGAGAAAGAAAGGAGAAGATGGGAAAAGGAGTAAGAACGAGGGGAAGGAAAACAGATGGATGAGAGAAGAAGTGCGTGTGTGCGTGAGTTTAAGTGAGACACATGGGAGAAGGCAGTAAGACAGGGTGCGTGTGTGTGTGTGTGTGTGTGTGATTGCGTGTTTTATGCGTACATGTCTATATAAAACTTCCTGTGTGTGACTGTCAGAGAGTCCTCCACTCTTCCCTCATTAAAGCTCAGTTCAGCCAGAACAGCTGAGTCAGCAAACCCCCTCCCTCCCCTGGCCAGCTCCCTTGGGACACCACAGAAGAAGAA
>NTHP01000452.1:171615-201822 GCA_003416845.1 Oplegnathus fasciatus
CCCCCCCCCCAACCTCATGTGCTTTTACAGCCCATGTGGTTGTTATTACATGATACACATCAGTTCGGCTGCAGTGCGCACTGTAAATGTGATCGGGCCTCCAAATCTTCATCCGATCTGATGTCACTGAAAGGTAGAAATTATCAAGTGATCATCAATGTCATAATAAAAGCAGTATAGAAGATATGATGTGGTTGTTAATCCAAACAGCCCCAAGTCCAAGTTAAGTCCTGACATATCAGACATTACAGATTGACAGAGATTTTAGCTACTTTTACTTGTCGTGATGCACAAATCTCAGACGTCACACTATTTTGGACAAGTTCCTAATGATATTTGCGCATTTCCGTTGAGGCTTTTCTCCTCAAAATGTCAGAGAGCAGCAATTATCAGAATATTATGTTTCTACAACACTGAACTCTCATTCTTTGACTACTGGAAAAGGCGCGTTTGCCCACAGGGATCCCAGAAAGTTTCATATTATCAGATTATTTAAATCGAAAAACAGTCGCTGTAATCATTTGCATTACATTGTTTTCTGCACGGTATACAAATTATGTATGTATGGCATGGCAATAAAGAATTTTTAATTAAAAAAAAGAAATGCTTGCTGAGAAGAAGATAAGAGACTAATGCTCCAAGGGTGACGGTCTTCTGCTCATTGCTGAAAAATATTTGACATAAACTTTTGATTCTTTGAGCAGTAAAACATGTCTGGAGCTTTTAGAGCTGTCAGGAACAAACGCTGTGTTCTCGGGGGCCAAAAAAACTAATGAACCAGCGATAACCATCAATAAACATGTTTCCATCAAACTGTCAAGCACAAGTTATGACAATTCTGCCAAGTAAAGTACAAGAAAAAACATAAGGAGGAGTAGTTACTGGAGAATTATATACTTGCACTAAATCTTTTTATCCAGAAGTTTTTGTAATTTTTGTACAAATGTATATTTGTTCTGGAGACACGCATAATGCACGCTATGTGGAAACAAATTTGCCCTTTGGGGACAATAAAATCTATCTAAATTAGAAATCTTTCAACTGCATTTATAATGTTATAATTACATCTGGATGGATAAATAGTCCAAAATATCAATATTAGTATTGATCAGGGCTATAGTTACAGTACAAACTTTGGGATAAGGGCAGCATGAAGGTTTCAGAAATAAGATCATGAGCGGACGGTTCCTCGTTTGAATCCCTTGAAAAAATATCTGGTCTCGGCAAGAAACTCTGAGCAAAGACTGAATCATAAGTGATGAACATATGACTCCAGTATGTTTCCTGGCTAACAGGCTTGTTTTTTTGTTTTTTTTGCTTCAATCACAATCACATGCTAAATTACATATTAGCAACAATAGCTGTACCAGATGCAGGCTGTCTGCAAGTTTAAAAAACAGTAATGTCTAACATTTACAGACATTTTTACGGCCCTCACTGTTTTCATTTCCTGTTTTTCCTTTATTTATTTATGTATGTTTGTTTTTTTACCTTCCTGTTTAATGGAAAGGCTAAGACCGAGCATGAAAAAAAATGTTTTAGTATGTGTTTCCTTTCTCTAACCAATGCAAGTGAATATGCTGGTGTGCACACACCAGAGGACACAGCTCTGACTGACAGTTGCTACCTCAGGACTTCATGTTGGTCCGTTGTCTGTGTGCTATGAAACAGCCCCAAGTCAAAGCTAATTGCTGAGGTTTGTTGACAAGCACGACCCTGACCCTGCCACACACACACACACACACACACACACACACACACACACACACAGAAAAAGGTGACATCCAATCAGCAGGGTTGGTTTACCCTGAGGAAAACAGAGGATGTGTACACTGAAAAATGGGTGTTGATTGGCCCGTGAAACTGTGTCAATAAAAGCCAGACAGTTTAAAATGAATCTAACCTTCTTTCTTGACTTACAACTGAACCTTTTACAGTTTGATCAGCGCTGCAACAATTATGTTCCTAATTATTTATTTATAAACGAATCATCGGGACATCGTATGTTAAACATGACATATTATTCTATTCTTTCTGACCAACAACTCAAAAAACCACAAATATATAATAATATATAATATATAATATTTGAGTTTGACAAGCTGTGAGAGTCAAATGTGAGGCATTTTTGCTGATTAATTGACAAACTGCTTTATGACGTACTGTAGTGCGATAAACTAAAACCATCTAATACTCTTAGCACGATAAAAGACAGATTTATTGACCCAAGCTTGTTATGGAAGCAGGCAGCAGGTATACACACATGAACTGTGCAACGTACGAGTGTACGTGAGTCAATGTATATGGATGTATGTGTTCATGATTGTGTGCAAAACTCTCCTTTCATTTTTTATCAACTTTTGTTCACTCTCCTGCACACACATCCCCTAAACCCAAGCCCAAAAAGAAAGTAACAATAATTGAAAAGTAAATTACAATGGAAAGTGTGAGTCAGTCCACTTTTCAGCAGTCACTTGCAGCTCATAAATCATCATCATAACTCTGGCTAGAACAATATGCTGGCAGCGGGGCCAGAGAGAGGGAACCGAAGGTCTCTCAAAGGGGAATTAATCCTTATGGGTGTGTGTTGGTGGGGGGGTTGAATTTAGCAAGACACAGTCGCTGCTTGCACCACATCAGTGATCGGCCAGTCTTATTTCATCAGAAATCCCTGAGCTTATGCAGCGCGGCCGTCCAAAAATTACAGTTGCCTTAGTTCTGGCGACCAACTCCAAAACATAAATCTTTCCAAGCTGCTACATCCATCTATCGACCGTTTGATTTATTCCCTCGTCACATAAAATAACGTCAAGCCATTACAATTTCTCACAGAATTATATTACATCAATAGACCGCATTTTCCCTCCTGTCAAGCTCCACATTGCGTAGTGTTTGTGTCCTTTCATGTGATTTATTGAATCTAAACATATTAACAATAAGAGTAGACAACCAAAATGAAAGAAAGCAGGACCGATCATTTGAACAGAAGGGGAAATTTGCTCGTCATACACAGTGGAAATGACAAGGGGAATTGGAACCACAGAACGTACTAAATGACGAGGCCTGCCTGACATGAGTAACGTGTGTCTTATCTATCTAATTGTGAATGAACACCATAATTCAAAGCATGGATGCAACTTACAATTATTTTTATTATCAATTGATCTGCCAGTTATTTTCTCAGCAAATCTATAAATCGCTTGGGTTGTAAAATGTCAAAAATGGTGAAACATGTTTGTTTTGTCTAAGCAAAAGTCCAAAACCTAAAAATATTCTGCTTACTATCACAAAAGACAAAGATGGCTCAATCGATACCTGCCAAATGTCCGAGACATTATGTAAATTTAACTAAATTTTAAGTCCTGAGATGTTTATCGGAATGCAAAGTAAAATGTCATTTTTAAAATGGCCAAACTGATTTAAAGTGAGATGGCCCCAAACCTATCTAACCCATGTCTGACAAATTTTAATGCACTGTGAAGAAAAGCAGCAAATCTTCACAACTGAGAAGCTAGAACGGAGTCACTTTTGGCAAAAAAATTTAAACGATTAATAGATTATCAAAATAGTTGCAGATGATTTTTCTGTTGATGGACTTTAAAGCTCACACATTCTCACATATTCCATTTTTTGTGCTTGCTTTTACTGATGTTCTGATCCGATTCTGGATTAGTACTAGCGTCTCAGTACCACCACTCACTGACCTCATCATGTTGACTGGTACACATTAAATACTGTTTCTTGGTCACTGTCTACAAATTTGCCAGCAACAGCATTTGTACAAGGCCAAAAAATGTTAATATATGAACATCTCCAATTTAGCTGTAGCCTCACGCAGCCTCACACAAAGATGAATGAGCTCAATCATTTCCAAACAGTTAAGTTCACAGAGTTTATACTGACAAGGGAAAAAGAGCACTGAAATCAAATCTGTACCTGGTATTAGTCAATACCCAGAGTTTGGGTACTGGAATCAGTAAATGGAAGAGAAAAAATTGGGATCAATGAGTTCCTGCTTTCACTGATTTAGAGAGTACTGTAGTCAGCAAGGACAGATTTTAACTGATTAATAGAACTATTCTACTGGACTTATTCCACTGGGCTTATAGTATCTAAATGGACCGTTCATTGGGCCCATTTCCTGGATATATATTTGGAAAGTCTCATTTTCTATTTAGCTCGTTGATAATGGACATATTGAAACCTCTGTTCTGAATTACTGCTTTTTGTATTTCACTTAATATTACACATTTTCTATTAATCTTTTGTAATTGCCTTTTCCAAGTCATGACTCCGATTATACTTTGAGGAGTTTTTTCCTTGTAGAGTGCCTGGGTTGGATCAAGAACCGTTGGGCTCTACAAAAATAATTCACTTGGCTTGATTTAAAATTTAGATTTATCTGACAACAACAACTCTTACATGTACTTATTTCTTTATTTAGCCTCTATTTGGCGTGCAGCAGGTGGAAAACTTCAGATACTGGATCTTTAGAGTCTGTAATCATACCATCAATTTCCATAGGCCCTTATATTACCGTGTTTTTGACTTATTTCCATTGTTGTCTCCGGTGTCTTCACAGTCTGCAACAATTAATCAATATGGAGACAGACAATCCATTTCACCAAAGAAATACTGGAAACTAAGAACTAAAAACTGTAAAATAAAACCCTAAAAGCAACAACAAAGGTAGAAGGTTATCCCAGACACATTAAGTCCCAGACAAACAACAAATAGGTTATCCTGATTCTGGAAGCCCAAATCCTCCAGACCTGGCATGCACTAAACCAGGTTCATGCCAGGGAATGATAGGGCAAAAGCAACGCTGTCAGCAAAAAGAGGGAAGTAACCACTTCTCTTTCGCCTACACAGCTGTGTAATCCAAAACATGTTGTCGTGACTCTCCTCTTAGGTCAAAATACTGCAGCCTAGAACATTTTCCTCGGTTACATGCTTCAGGAACTGTGGAGAAAGTGCGAGGTTGCAGCAGGCCTTTTCCCAAAAGCGACAGCCATCAAAACCCTCAGCATCGGTCGGCCGCCGCCAAAAACCACAGAGTGCAGACAGGCAGTGACCAATGTTACTCCCGGGTCAGCATACCACAGTGTTTATGTGAGGAGTTTAGTTTCAAACTGTCTAGCATTGGAGGAAAAAACTAGACCAGCCATAAAAAAATCATCATTTTTAAAGGATGGTTGGTAACTTAAAACTTTAGATGACAACATGATAATACTTTTGCAGACAGGATTCTCTACATTTTATAATTTTGAAAGATGGGCATCAGGTCACATTGTTTTTATGTGAAAATGGATATATACTTTAACTACTTGAAAAATGAACCATAGTTTTGCTCTTTCATGACTTTTATTTCTCTCGTTTTCAGGAAATTTCCTTGAGATTTGCACCTCGAGTTGAGACATTGGAGGAATGCGACTCTTGACGGGTTCATTAGGTGAAGAAGGAAATTGGCTGGATATAAGGTCCGTCTTTGAAAATCAAAAAAGAAAGTTACGAGTGACGAGAGTTACAGTTACATGGTTTCCACTCAACGAGTAACAAATACATGAAGGGTGGCGAAAGCTATTCATCAAGGCCGCAGAGGAAGAGGAGAGGTGTTTTCTCCTCTTTCATACATCCAGTTTGATTTGTTACCTGAGAGGTTAAATGAAAGCTTTCATCGTAATTTTTCCACATATGGCAGTTAGTGGACAGCTGTACAGGCAAGGTTGTACAATAACACACTGGGAAAAAAATAACAAAGCCTCCATCTCACCTACTTTATTAACAAGAGTCATTTTAATAGACTCACAAATTTAAGGTGAGGAGAGGCAACTCTACATTATGACATTTCAGAGATTTCCACACATACATGGCTGAGTTTCCTTTAGCATTTTATAGCAGAGGCAGGCCACATGGCTTGAAATAAAAGCAGCCTCCCGTACAAATCAAAAAAAGTGCATAAACTTGTGAAATGAAACATTTGCCTTCAGGGGAAAGAAGCAGATGCACTACTTCACACAGCAAATGCCATATATTTAACGAGCGAAACCACCGTTCAGACAGTCATCTAAACTGATTATGAGACATGTGTCAGGATTCGTCCGTCAGGTCAGCAGATGCAGCAAAAGACCAATCAAATTGTATGTTCATTTCAAGGCGATGTGTCAAAGCACACTGCAATGTCTGAATAAAACTAAAAAACATTTTATTTCAAGCAACAAGCAGCTCAGGGTGTTACCACCTCTGCTGGATAAATTCTTGGGGAAAGGCCTGCACAGCCACTTTAGAGGTTCCAGGTTTGATGGCATACTTGTAATGAGCTGCTGCACAAGTAGAATCTGTGCAAGCAATTAGGTGATATATCCAAATTTACTTGTGTTGGTCTGGGGCAGTTTCGCACGTTTTGTACAATAGGCCCCTTTGTTCCAATTAAGAGGAATCTTAATGCTACAGCACACAGTGATAGCTTAGACAATACTGTGCTCCCAACTTTGCTGCAACAGTTTGGGGAAGACCCTTTCCAGTTTCAACATAACAATGCCCCCGTGCAGTCCATAAAGAAATTGTTTTCCCAGTTTAGTCAAGTAGAACTTGACTGGCCTGCACAGAGCCCTCACCTCAACCCCATCCAACAGGAAGGAGGAATAAATGCAGGAAAAATGAGCTCTTACAAAACTATTTCTATACAAAACTTTAGATTCTAATGGAATCAGAACTGACATCCGAGTCAACCTTTCCTCCAACGCTTCACTCTACATCTATCACAGTAACTCGCACATTTAGGCTTATCCTGTCCCATTTCTACATTCAGATGAAATTTATGTACAGCGTGTGCAGTGAATTCTTGCTGTAGCACTCTGAAGCTATTTTGTCACTTTGTTCTCTCACAGTCACCACATATCACTCTAATCCACTCACACAGTCATATCTGCAAGTTTCAGAAAGACAAATTTAAGACTTCTTGGACCTTTTAATGTCGCCATTTTGACGACCAAAATAAAGAAACAAGAGCTCGCAAAAGCAGATTATTTTGGAATATGCGGTCTCTAAAAAAAGGACAACAGGATATGAAATATTGAGCAATTTTCTGGCATTTATTTTCCATAAACATCACACTTTTTTCAATATGATTTGCATTTCATATTAACTTAATTCAAGAGCTGACAAACGTGGGTCTAACTTAATGTCACCATCCTTTGGTCAAACTGCACAATCCGCTGCACTTATCTTGTTTGCCAAGTTTTAATGCTTTTACCAGTGTCTAATACTCAAGAAGCCTGCATAAAATAGTGGAAAGTTCAAGATGTCTCATTGTTTAGAACTTCTCAGACTTTCAAATTTGATTTGACTCTTTTCTGTAATCAAATAGGAGTTCTGCAACAACTATTTTACGAGCCATTATGGAAAAGTGTTAACCTGAGCAGCACAAGCCAAAGGGGAGGCGGTTTGGATGTGTGACAGATGTGGCTAAGATCAGCTGAGGCTGGTAGACGAGCGGCGCAACCCCAAACTCCCACAGAGACTGTTAGAGAGTGAGCAACGGCAGAACACACAGTGACCTTGACCTCACTGAGTTGAGACAAAGACACACACTCACAGAAGAAGAAGAAGGAGGAGACATATCAAATATAGGAGAATGAGACATGACATTGCCCAGGTGTGTGCTCACCTTCCCACACACGCTAGGAAACATCCAAACGCTCTGCCTTCCATTGCTTCTTACTCAGTTATTTATACACTCAGTTTGTCCCTCGAAACACGAACTGACACAAAACACACAGCAATTATGTCCAAGCAAACACAGATTAAGGATTACATTGTAATCAAGCAGCGTGGAACAGTTCCATTCAGCATAATGGCCCGCTATCCATTTCACTTTAATCCAGACAATAGAAAACATGTGCAGGAAAGCATGGGAACGTCTGAGTCGAGGCCAAACTGACACAATGAAAACGGCAATCAGACAGAGCGGGGGAGTGGGGGAGTAAGGGAGTGAGGCACTGAAGGTGATTCGTTCTCCAAAATGAGAGGAGTGCTGAGTTGTGACTCTTATTCCCTGAAAGATGTTGCTCTGGTTACACCACTTTTTACTGAACTTTTTTACTGGTGGAGTCCATCTGAACTTTGGCTATATGCCCGAGAGGAACAGTTTACAGTCATGCTAGAAAGAAATGACGGACCTACCACAAAAAGTGATTGAAATTGCGTGTTTAGGCATATTTGTTTTCTTTTATGGTTTTCATTTAACCTACACACATGTATTTTTAGGGGGATTTCCATGTTATTATATTTCCATCTTAGGTTGGATTAAAAAACATAAAATAAATCAAGTTAAAGAAATAGTATATATAAGTTTATATTAAGTTTTCTATTTTTCCTCATATTTAAATCACTTTGCAGGGACACTCAACAATTTTTCATAGAGATAAACATTTTTTTCAGTAATTGCTAAATGAGGTCACATTTTTCTTCACTTTTTTCTTTCTGCTGCAGAAATGTTAATGTCAAAAACACTAATTTGTTTCCACTGTTTAAAAAAAAAGGACTGTCTTCAGTACTAACGCAGGATAAAATCAATAAATACTTCTTAAATGGTTCCCAATGAGGAGTTTTGTTTCAGGCTGAGGTTGACATTAAACTTGAAATTTCCATTTTTCTGTTTTCGCCTCACCTTTCATTGTCAAATTTGAAAAGCCCTGTTCTCAAGTTAGCCCCATCTGCTCGTTCACTTAGCTGCGACAGCTAAACTGACGATTCTGGATATTGGAGCTTTAAAAAAAAAAAAAACACAGCTGAGGAGTGCTGACAGTCTTTCAGCTGAGTGAAAAGTGTGTTTAATTCAAGCTGCTGAAAGCTGATAGATGTGGGTTCAGCACAGAAAAGACTGTGCAACAAATCCACTGGAGAGCCACACACGCACACACATACTGAGAGAGACTATTTCCTATGGCCAAACACCTGATATTGCACTGTGAACCCATTTCTGAAAGCTCTGTAAGAGGAGATTGTCCTCTGGCTTGATAGGCAGAGCAAGGTACCACTGCCATGGGTACAGGTTCATTTCCCACTGAGGTTGCCAACAGAAAAAATAAATGCACTCAAGTTGCTGTGCGTATTTTGAACAAAACATCCATCAAATTGGCTTGAACCAAAGTAAAAGACAAATTATGCCTTGCAAACTTTCTGACAAACCCAAAATTCCTTTGTGGTCTTCAAATTCTTCGCAAAGTTCTTTGCAATTTGGCTCGCAAATGTACGTGTCCTAAAAATGTGCAAACACAACAGTTGTGTTGTGTTCTGCCATTGGGAAAGGTCAGTTGAAGCAATAAATCCCCATACCAGTTCAGCTACACAGCTGCCACGTTAGCCATGTTTAGCATCTATGCTAATAGCATAGCACTTGTGGCATTTAGTGCAAGCATCGGATTGCAGGAACATATTTAATTACTCTTACAAACTGACATCGAGGGGTGATTTTGATACAACATGAATTCTGCTAATTATAATCGGACCAAAATCAGTTACAAGTTACAATCTGAACGTCCCATCCCGTCTGCAGGACTAAAGGATTTTATATCTTGAGATCTCTGTGTTTTTGATGCGAAGGCTCCACATCGTCCTCCTTGGCTGGCTGCTTTTCCAGCAGAATACATCATGTGAGATGCAGCCAATAGCACTGTTTTGTACAGCAGGCTTCAGGGCTGTGCTACCTGGGGATCGGTCTCTATCAGCACTGACAAGTAACCGGCCAGGTAAGCCAGTGCTCCCGGCTAAAAGGTAAACCGAAAGAAAGCAATGAAACAGCAGAAACAGAGTGGTTTACTCAGTAACTCTTTTTTTAAACGGCACATACTGTATCTGGTAAATGTGTTGTAGGCTGTATCTGTCAGCCTGGCACTACTCTGACTCTAATGTCAGCATGATAAAATATTATCCATGGTGGTGTCAGTCCGGTGGTCATTTGAGAAAGGCAGACTCAGGTCTAATAAATGGTGTAAAGGTAGACATTTTAAGTTAGTAGAGCTACAGTAATTTCCTATTTATTCTGGGTAACTAAAAGGATGGAGAGCCTTGAGCGGCTAAGCTCTGCTCACTTGAGAAGAAAACTTTGACAATTACAGGGATATTCTAACCAGGAACGTTCATTTATTCCTTCAAATCGTTCGCTGCGCAACATTATTAGCAAGCCATATTTTCCTCTTTTTGTTAACTGCCAGAAGGTGTCACTGATCTGCAGCGGTCAATAGGTGTGTAGCTCTTCCCTTTGAGTCACCCTGGCAGTAGGACGACTTCCTTTCTGAGCTTAATATTACTTTTGTACCACTGTAACTTACATTAGACTAAGAGAAAAAATAAGCCTGGCCTAACATTAAACCAGTCTAACATAGGTGCTCTGATGGAGGAGGTGCTGACAGACTCGACACTCTGTATTGATCATCACTCCTACCATTAAAGACACGGAGATAAGGTTGAAAAACAGAGTATTCCTTTAAATGAATGGCTACCAAGACACATCTGTGTGTGTAGGTGAGCGGGGTGGGGGGGAGGTGAGGGGGTGAAGTGGGGTGGTTAGCTAGCACACTAATGAGCTCCATACATCACATGCTATCAGTGCTAATCACGCTTAGGGCTATATTTAGCCGTTTAGCTTCAATTACCTGTTTTCTGTGGGACTAATCAACACATAGCAGGCAACACCGCTGCTGTAAATGTGACTGTGTGTGTGTGTGTGTACTGTGGGTGTATGTGTCTATATGTGTGTTGATGTATATGTTTAATTAAGTAGGACAACCTGTGTATGAACATAAGGGCTTAATAGCTTTTGGAAGGAAACTGTGGCTCTCGCCCTGAACTCGTGCTAAACTGAGATAAGTCGGCTTGGTTAAAACCTGGTTAACTGGGCTTCTAAAACACACCAATCATTTCAACAAAACTTAGGTCAAAAGGGTTTTTTTTTGGCTTATGTTGTATAAGTGATAGATTTTAATCTGTCGGTACTTAAAAAGCCCAGACAAAAACCTACGCTTTTAAAATTAGAAAAGAATAAGCTCTTTAATTAGGAGCAAATCTAATGTAGTGTGGGACGGACTGTAGATTAGATCAGGGTTGATATATTATACGCAGCTTGTTTTGTTTTCATTACGTCTGCTTTTATAAAAACACAACCAGACTATTTTATCTCAAATGATATCTTAGGGTAATTTTTTCCCCTTTAGCTGAATAATAGTTTCAGCCCTTCCGATACCAATGTTCTTGGGCGGTTTTCTTTTTGTTGTTCCTAAAATTAAAACCTTTTTTTGGCTTTCTAAAATCAGCCTGAGTAACAAAACTAGTTCCCATTATGTAACTTTGATTCTTAGAACCGTCTTTCCCTCATTATCACTCAAGCATCATCATTACACAGCAGCTCTGCTTCTGACCCCCAGCAGAGCACAAGCTGTACCAGTGTTAACCAAACATGACACTACGTAACACCACATCCTCGGTATGACCCTGCACTGTACTGTACTGTAGGCCATGGGTCTTGTTTTTCTGCTGTGTCTGTTTCAGAACAACAAACAAGTCGTTTATCTAACCTCCGTGACATAACAGAGGAAACAGACAGCACATTAAATGGATGTATGACTGTGTTAAAAAGAGCTTGAAATGTCAGTCCAGAGGGTGGTGAAAGGGAGAGAGAGAGAGAAAAGGAAAATAACGCAGGAGGAGAGTGAGGATGATGGGACAGAAAGATGGGTGGAGAGAAGGTAGAGTGGATGAGAGGAGAGAGTGAGGAAGGGGGGAAAAAAAGGGATAAATATAGATGTAAGAGGCCCAAGAGGGGAGAAAGAAAACGAAATATGGAAGGAATAGATAAAAAAAGGACAAGGAGAAAGCAGATGATGGGGTTAGCCGGAGAAGAAAGGGAAAGTGGGTGAAAGGAGGAAAAAGACCAGACCATTCGTCCGTGAGAAAGGCACAGCGGAGGGGAGTGAGCTCTCAGGATCGAGCCAACAGTGCTTTAAACTGAGTTGTTTCTTCACAGAGTCTGGCTGAGACGCTCAGAACACAGTGAACTGGACAGCTTCCCCCCTCTCCTTGCCGGGAATTATTCTGTCACTCCCTTGGCCTGGACAAGGAGTGCTGGGAGAAGTGTTAGCGTAGCGTGAGTTCAAATGTGTGTGTGTGTGTGTGTGTGTGTGTGTGTGTCGCAACACAACTGGCAAGGCTCAACCTGGCTCAAGCATAGTGGCAGTTTTTCTGTTGCACAATGAAACGGCCGTCAATCCAGAGGAAACTACTCCTTTTTTTAGCAATAAATCAGCTGAATTAAAGAAGTTGGGAAGTGAGGGGGAGACGGAGGGAGAAAGAAAGGGATGATGGGAGATGGGGTGGGCAGGGAAGAAGTTTCATGAGAGACAGACAGAGAGAGGCAAAGGCTGAGTAAGACAGACAGATATTACACAGTACATCCTGTGTGTATTTATCATTTTAGCTATTAAAAGGCCAGGCTTCTACTCCATAAATGGAAAAAGTCCATAATTCTTCCATGACTTCTCGTGATTAACGTTTGGAGCGCTTCCAACAATTGAACATGTTACAGCATTTCACTGAGCAAAAGTTTCAGGCTTTAAAAAGAGGTCCCTATACACTGCAGTGCTACTTCTATCAACAGCTATACTGCTGTTTTGAACGGGCAGAAAGACGCCTTCATCCGTAAAGCCCCGACACCGATGGAGCTACAACTTTTGCCAACAAATTTAGAGCTTATTCAGCTGATATTGGCTTATCACAGATATGTCGTAATGACGTACGTATTTATTGGTCTTAATTCAATAGAAAAACATAATTGTGTTTTCATTTATAGTTATTATTTGTGAATTAATTTTAAAGTGTTAGTCTAAATGGAACATCTGTCAATATATCAGTTTTATTGTATTTTACTCAAATACCAAATTTGGCATTGGCTTAAAAATACCATATCCCTTAAGAACTTAAAAAACACCAATAACAATGTGCGTCGGTGCAGTTGCGCTGTTTGTTGGCGTCGAGAGGACTGAACCCCAGTCCTCCGCTGTGTAAAAAGCATTAATCCCCAGGGAGCCCAATGAATAATAAATATTATGGAAGACAGTCTGGGGACAAACTCCAGGTCTAAAGCTGCTGTGCTTTGGTAAATGACAGTGGAATCCTCCTTGCTATGAGACAACCCACCGAAAAAGTAGAAACATGTTATGCTGGGATGTACTACACCTATTTTCTCTCAACCTGCCTCTACTCTTCCTACTTTACCCTAAATGTGTTTTGACAGTCCTGCAGAATAGGTGTGAATTGCACTCAGCTATGGGTAACACATACTGGTGGAGCGAAAGCGCAAAACCCAACATACACTGCCATTGGATACTTTTCAACAGCCTTTAAGCACTACAGGGTGGATTTTTTTTAAACACCACCAACATGATTGTTCCTCTGAAGACTTCATTAAAGAATATTTGTAGAACAACTACAATCACTGAGCTGTGTGAGCAGTATCCCACTATATAGTCCATATTTGTATAAGAGCAGCCACCATGGGAACGTAACAACTAACACTGGACGTGTTAGCGCCTTGCTCTGCCCTGTAAAATCTGCAGGAACACTTTGTGCAATGGAGGAGGGATACTTCAGGGATACTTTCAAACTGCATGTCTGTGTCATTAGGAGGCATCTATGAGTTTATGAGCACATGTCTGGCCGAGGATTTGAAACCTTCAGATGTGAGACTGACCCACATACGAAGCCGTTCTCCAGCCAGGCGGAGGTCTCATAAGCCCCGCTGTAATTGAGGGCCAAGGGAGCACCTCAGGAGTGACGGCCGCTTAATGAGAAATTATAGTTCTGCTGATGCTTTCAGAAAACCTGACTCCATTTGATAGTAATTACATCTCATATGGTTTCATTACGCCAGCTCCTTATTTGGATTAGGCAATATTACGACTGAAATAGGAGAGGATAAACTCTGCCGGGATTAACACCCGCTTGAGACCCCCCCCCATACACACGCACACACATACACAAACTGTGATAAATGAATGAGGTTTAGCAAGTGAGTCCAGCAAGAGAGGTCACACAGAGTTGTTAAAATCATACTGCAAATTTATCTAAATTATCCTCAAATTCTTTGTTGTGTCAATTAGCTTTGAGTCTCATTTCAGCAATACAGAGGACTTAGTCTGAAGGTTCTTTCTTGTCAACCAAGGACTTCAGTAACCACCTGGCTCCAAGGTAGTGATTATACTGGATTGGTTTTTAGCAGTAAAGGGTGGATTATTCTAATTGGTTCCAATGGGTTTGAAGGATTTGTTGCGCTGCTTATGCGCTCTTGGTACTTCCTGTTTTCTCCACCCAGCGAACTGCTGAACATTTTTCAGGAGTGCTCCGACCTCTTCAAGTTAAAAAAAAAAAAGTACAGCTTTGAGAAGGTAAATGCTCTGTCACTGCAGATTTTTCCACAGTATCCAATCTGAAGAGTGCAGCAACAGGCCTGTCGAACTGAATCGTCAGCAGCAAAAATGGAGGAAAGTATCGAAGTTCTTGTTGCTGACCAGCTGAAGCGCATGTTCCACTTGGAGGAACATTAGTGGAGTGCTAAGAGTTTCAGGTAGGTTTGAGATTTGTTTGACTGTTATTACTTTGTTTCTGATGGCCTTAATGTCATTGCTGTTGATGATCATTCATGCCAGCACACTAGACAATCAACTTTCCCAGAGATATGATGCCTCTCACGGCAAAAAGTGTGTAAATGGGATCAGGGTTGGGTCCAGTATGATCACTACTTAAAAATGAAAAAATGTTTCCATCTGATTCTAAGTGTTTTGTAAGAGTTCATCTGTGTCTTCATTTTCAGCTGCTGATTATTTTTCGATTAATCAGTAATAATTGGAATAATTATCTATCACATGTCAGAAATAGTGAATAAATGGCCAAAGTCCAAAACCCGAAGATACTGAGATTACAATGATATATGACTAAGAATTGCATGTGAAAGACTGGAACCACAAAATATTCAGCATTCTTTCACTATTTTTGCTATTTTATCAATTATCAATAGTTGCCGATTATTTTTCTGTCAATCAGCTGATCGACAAATCGTTTCAGCTCCGTTTCTCTCGATGACGAAAAGACACAGCATACTGCTGTTAGCAAACCTTTAACAGCGTCAGATAACACTTTTGTCTGTCCGTCTGTCCTGTATTTAAAGTTTAATCTGCAGATCAATTTGAAAGTGATAACAGGAACACTGCATTTTAAAATTTCTTAATTTTCCTCAAAGGTTTTAAAAAACATAAAAATGACACATTTCCGCTTCGACTACTACCTCACTCTCTATTTAATTTGGGAACTGTTCCTGGTAAAATGCTCCTCTCACACTTTCTGTGCTGTACTAGCTGTTTTTAAGACCGCTGTTGATAATTGGAGACCTGAAGTTTGCATAGATAATATCCTGGGCTGCAGTGACTTCAGAGAGAGAGAGAGACTTTCTCATTACCACAGATATTGCACTAGCGATTAAAAGTGGTTCTGCTAAGTCAGAGGTAAGAGCCAGTGGATTTGAGATGCAGCGGTATTAGAGCTGCAAGTTTAGGCATTAATCCAGGCCAAGGTAGAGCAGGCGTCAAGGTTTTTTTTCCCCTGTCTGAGTCTATCTCTCACACCCATACCACGCAAACACACGCAGAAGTCAAATCTCTGCAATTTATGAGTCCTAACCTACATACACACCAATGCAGAAGTTCGCTTTTACCTTAAAAGTACCCAAAGTTCCCTACTCTCCCTCTCTCTCCCACACACACACACACACACACACACACCTCTCCCCAAACCCATCATCAAATCTCTTTCCCTTTCACCACCTCCATCCCCAGGAGAGGAGCCCCGGCACTGAAATCTAATTAAAGGCTCCATAAGCAGAGCTCAAATGAAACTGTCACATCAAAGTCGCCGCTGGGACAGAATGACACAAATCAATAAGACAGAGAGCTTCGGCAGATCCCCGTGCACCCTGGAGACTCCCTGAGCCTACCTGGGCTGGGATTAGGCCAGTCAGACACCACTCTGACTGGAGGTGGGAAGGCTGAGGAGTGTTGGCGGCTGTAGTCTGCATTAGAGGGAGTGATGGAGTCTGTTTGTCTACGTATCAATTTCTTTGTCTGCCTGCCAAAATTCTGATGTAAATGTAGAGTGTGAATTTAGTACCAGGGAAGCGAAAGCGCAGAGAACCACAGTTTGGTTATGTTCACACTGTAGCTGTAACAGACAATTAATTTTTTTTGCCTCTGCAACACAGCTGTGATGTTTCTAAGTAGTGTTAGAAAACAGCTGTTAACAGTTGACAACAATTTTACAGAGAGACACACATTCACCCAGAACCAAGTTTACTACTGTACGTAAGCCCAGAATCAGTTTAAGCAGCACGCAAGCTTCGTGCATCTGTTTTTAAAAGCTTGCATTTTTCATTTTATACAGGTTTCCCATTTCAGTAATGAAGTGAATCTTGAACGTGACAACTGGATCGGACTGTGCTGCTTTCGGACACGTATGCTGCGGTGTTTACATTGATGACAGCAAACACTCGCCGTCTGAAAGCACCTTGAGCCTCAGAGGTCAGCGTTTTGAAACAAAACTGGATTTGATGACTTTTCAAATTGTTAAGCCACATTTGTGCATCATTTCCCCAACATTGCTTTTTGCCCGTGTCAGTTATTAATACAGGTTGCAAGATGAATGCAACCTCTCACACTGGTAAAGCCTTTGATTCCCTTTTGTCCTCCTTTCACTATGTGGTACAGTCCTGGCTACTTTTGCATGTTGGCTGTTCCAAATGCTGAGTGTTTTAAATGTTGACCTTCAACAACTACAAATCATGTAATGTGATGTTAGTTTAAGAGCACATGTCCCTGCATTGACTGTGATCATGTTAAACCAAAAAAATCCAAGCAAAAACAAACAAAGAAAAGATTTTTCGTTATTTATATTCTCTTTGATTGTAATCATCACTCAAATAATCTCATCTCTCTGTAAAGCACTTTGGCTAACATTTGTTGTTTTTAAATGTGCTATGTCAATAAACTGACTTGTCAAATACGGTTAAATCTGAGGGGTTGATGGGTGCTGGAGTGGTCTGAATCGGTCTGTCTATCCACTTCATGCATCTATTGATACATTTACTAATCCACTCTGAGTACTGAGTGTGAATGTGGAGCCAAAAGGGAAACTTTGACTGTTATGAAGTGGATCGCTCTCCCTGTTCTCGTCGTTTTACTACTGTGTTACATAAATGTATTACTTTTTAATATAGCGTGCGGCCATGAGTTGGTGGTCGCTTTGGGTGCTGTTCAATAAGTGAGAAAATATCTTTGGGGCCAAGCACCTCCTTCCACTCTTCCTCTTGTGCATAAAGTACCCAGATCCAGCATGAATATCAGACAACAGAGCAAGATGTTTAAATCTAAACCATCCAGGTATTTTCTTCCCAATTCTATTAGATTTATAGCAGACTGAATCCTGGAGGGACTGGTAAAATGCAGAGTGAAATCTGGTCTGCATATGAAGTGGGGTTCACTGGGCTCTGGTGGAAAGTTCCCGAAGATCGACAGGTGAGTTAAAACAGAAGTTTGAGGAAAGGAGAACGACTTACCTGCATGGACAAGAGTGGAGACCAGATTCAGGGGAAGACGGGAACAGCGAAAGGAGAGAAAGAGAGAAGAAAAAAAGTTAGTTCAGTTGTCACAGTTGGTCTGAAAAACTACAATGACTCCGTAGTATAACATCAACTTGGATATTAGAAATGTTTTTCCAACAGGATCAGTTAACTCCCCCGGGCACTAAACAGGCAGAAAACAATCTAACTTATAAAAGAACAAATAATGATTACAGAGCACCGTCGTAAAAAGGGCACTTGAAATACTAAAAACAGCATTAAAAAAAAAAGACTAAATGTTAAGCAGAAAAAAATTATCCATAGCAAGGAAATGAATACACTTTCTCAAAATGTCAAACTATTCCTCAGCACCCTCTGAGGTATCCTAAGTATTTGGGAAAAAACGCTACAATTCTAAAAGTAATTTGGGTCACACCCGATAAGGACCAATAAGTGGGCTTTACTGTAGGTGCATTATAAATGTTAATGTAGAGGTAAAGGTAGTTTTTACCTTTTTGTTTAACCCGGGTTTCCATGTTATTAAAAAAACTAGTGTCGTAGCCAAGATGGCACAAAGATGATGCTTTGTGTAATGCAACAAAGCTCTATAATCCACCTTAAAACATTTGCACTCAACTGACTTCAAAGATTTTATTTAGGTATTTAAATGCATTTTTTAAAGACAACAAGAATCTGACAGACCTCTACCACAGACTGTTAGGGGTTCACTTCTCTACAACCCCCTGAAACTTTTTCACACTCCACTGAGTGAGAGCCACAGGGTATTTGGGACTGCACTGGCTTATACTGGCCAATATTCCATTCAGTGCTGTGTGAACTCATCTTCCTCCCAGGCTTCAAACCCAATCATGCATTACACAATATTAAATTGCCACACGACAACCGCATTGTTATGCCAGTTCCCTAAGAACAACCACTGGAGGACAAATACTCTCTCTGTTGTCGTTTTCATCATCAAAAGTTTTCTTTTCATTTGCGACATTCACTTTCCGTTGGAATCCTCTTAATACTGGCTTTGTTTGCACTATGATTTTTGGACTGTATGTTGGACAAGATAAGATAAATACAATTTTACTTGTAATTTGAAATAAGAATAGGTCTGATTTCATTTGATTTGACCATAAACACAAAGCAAAACAAGCGTTCGTTCGAGTTACGTCAGGATAAAAAAAGTTTCAATGAACCTTAATTTCAATCTACAAAACCAACCTCTTGAAATGTATAATTTCATTTCAAGCGAACCCCAAGAACAGAGGGTCCACTTAATTCTGCATTTTCTTCTTCCGAGATCCTATACATTCCCTATCATTTAGGGAAAATAAAGCACATTATCCCGCCCTCTGCAGAGCAATGCTTATCTTAAGAGACATCAATACTTTCCTGAGTGCCAGGGGAACAGGAGAGTGGGGTTGGCTACGCCAGCCTTGTTGTTGAAATAAGCACTTTTACTCTCGCGCAGACAGCAGAAATCTGACAACGATACCTTACACAATGGCCATTGTCGGAGGCGAAGCCGTAAGGGAAGAGCAAGCAAACGGGCTAATTTGCTGTGTGAACAAAAGGATGTCTGTGAAAGCTTTGCTGTGACACGTTTCTGTTGCATTAGGGATGGAGAAGGGATTAGAGTCGAGTATGTGTCCCTGTCTTGTCTGACTGTGATCTTTTTTTGACAAGACGCTGCATGGTTGACAGAAAAAATGTCTGCAGAAAACAAAATAATGGAGCCACAACAGAAGCCTCTCCCTCCTACATTTATCCTTCACCCATCCTGAAGAAACGCCGTAAACAAAGGCAGTCATTGTAGAAGTCCCTTTTATGAATTCACTCTGTTGTCTACAGAGGTATCTATTGAAGAGATCCTCTTTTATTCTTTATAACTATCACCATTACAGCTGACATCTCAGCAGCCACTTGCCTTCCTGGTACCTCAGATTTATTAATTGATGTATTTGTATCATATTTGAGGGTTTCAACTCCAACCTGATGAAGGTCTACTGATTGTGAATAAAACCGAGCACAAGTTACCAACAGTGGGCAGGATTCCCGGCTCCTTCTCAGTTTATACCTTGGTATCTATACCTTAATAATATATGGTTGTATTAGACCATTGTGAGCAATGTTGCAAATCAATAAGCAGGAGTGCTATATGGCAATATTGGATTTTTATACAATTCTTCTGACGATGTACCTTGATTTGTCAGGTATTAAATGTGTTGGTTCAGTCAACACAAAACCTAACCTTTGTACAAAAATGTATTAGGTTAGGGTTGGGTTTTTATCCATATTGCTTACTCCCAATTAGAAACACATAAAACTTCACGTTTGAGTTCCAAGGTTTCTCCCATGGAGTACCATGTTGACTCAATTTCAGATGTTCAGATTTTAGTTGTATTTATTCTATATTTGTGTGATTTAAATTGTCCTATAAATGTTCTATAAATTACAAAGCATCTTAGAAGATTTGTTCTGGGTCTTGGCAGAGCCAGATGACCCGGGCAGGCCAGTTTGATAAATGATGTACACACTGAAAGCGTAAAATAGGCTACTTGGTTTGGGAAGCACTCAAACTGAGCAATGCTACAGTGTGAGAAAATACCCTGAGACTTCGTTTCAGCCTTTTCCCCAAACCCTTAAGTATGAAAGATAAGTATGCATTATGTATTTATCCTGCTTTTACATTAGCCTCACTACTCAAATATAAACTCTACTATCTTGTAGCCAACTAGAACCAGAACAGGTTTTCAACTTTTGATCGACAATTGAGAATGAGGCAATGTACAACGGTAACTCAGAGCAAGAGGTGACAAAGAAACACCTCTACAAAAGTTGTTTACAGGCTCCGAATGAACTGAACACACAACAGGTTTATGATAAGAAATAGTCCGTATATAAACTTGCAAACTTTCTGTGACTTGCATAGTTTTCTCTCCGCACCTGAATATCCTGGGAGTGTGTTTGTTGATCTGCTTGGTATTCTAGCAGGCTCAGCGCACAAGTTGAGCACGGCAGATACGCCTGTGCAAGTCATCGCAAACCCCAGAGTAGAAGGTACACCCTGACTGGGCACGGAAACAGAACATGTCACAGTCTGACTAGAAACACAAGGTCCTCGCAGAATCAGCGCCGGTGCGTGCGTGTGTGCAGGAGCGGGCGCGTGAGTGTGAATGTCCAAATGAGCAAGTAAAGAGAGAACATAGATGTGTACATGCATTCATTTGCAAACGTGCCCAGTCACATCCCCTCGATCTCCTTGCTTTGGCTTAGCCATTACTCCACATCCCTGAGTCTTATCTTAACTCTGAAAAGGCTCCAAAACTAAGTTCCCATGACCAAGTTAAGACTCATAAAACCCCTTCCATTACAACCATTATGAAATAATTGCATCATTTTCATCACCCCATAAGAAGCTTTCTCTTTGGTTGAACGCTGACAGATTTGGTCTAGATCGGTCTTGATCAGCCCTGTCAGACCAAAGTTCACTCTGTTCCCAGTTGTACAGTACAGCGTCAAAGACACAATTCCCATAATGGACAAAGGCGTGGGAGGTAGTAAGGGGTATAAGATAGACAGAAAGAAAACAAGAGATGGACAGAGAGAGAAAGAGAAGTGGACAAACAGAGAGACAGAGCTCTCAGTGGCCTCGGTTCAAAGATGACTGCATGCCGGGTCTGTTTTAATGTTAATTCAACCAAACGGACAACAAGTGCCGCTCCGCTTCTCTAGGCAATTAATCTTGCGTGAGCCAAGCAAAGAGAGATTTCAGAGAGGGCTAAATAAGTCTGCATAATTTTTCTGAGCCAATTACCGTGACAAGAAGAGGAGGAGAGAGGGGTGGAGGGAAAGAAATAGAGTCGGACAGAACGAGAGCGAGGGAGGAGGTAAAGGGAAAGAAAGACATACGGGAGGAGAAACACAAAATGAGCATATGTAACAAGAATGAGATGGGAGACAAGACTCCGTTTTTGGGTCAAATCCTGAACTTGAAGAGAAGAATCAAGAGCAAGAGTGGTATAAGGTGTCAACCAAAGTCACCATTTTACCCACAATTCACAGCAGTGGCTCCGAAACTGAACACGTTCATCTGGCTCATCAAAAATAAAAAAGAGGAAATCAATCAGTGTCAAAACACAAGTCAGTAGTACTCCATGTTTAAGGGAAAAGGATGTGAAGCCTGATTCTCTGAGAGGACAGCACAGACAAAGAGCTTTTTTGGCTGCAACACTAAGCTTAGCTGTCAGTAATGCACTTACACTGACAGATAACCGTTATTATGGATGCTGTTAAAGTTGAATGATGCCGCTGACAGAGATATAAGCGCATTTAAGGAGGCTTGTACAACGAGATGATTTTGCCTCTTTGGAAAAGTAGTTGAATTCAGAACAATTTCTTTTTTTAACTGCTGTGTGACAGTGTAGTGACATTTTAGGGTATGGGGAGAATCTATTTCACTTCCCCAAGGAATTCTCTAATATCCACAGACATGTGCGAAAACTTTTGACCCTGACCTACGTTTCATGAAAACGTATCCTCAGAAAATAACACGGGGCCTCCGGCTACATTTGATGCTTTCTTTGGCGCCCGCAATTACCAACACATTTAGAAAAGCAACCGAGGAAATTCGGGGTCGTTTGTGAGTTGCCACACTCCGCTTTTACTGATTCTGACAGCAAGTGCAAAAACAACACTGAGGATGGCAATGTCAAGAGGAAAATCCCCCAACTCTGGGGTCTGTCAGTGGTTTCTATGTCTGGTCCAACATGGGCACCTTAGGGTGGACCTTCCTTTCAGAAATAACACTGTACAAATACACAAAGGGATCTATGACAGGGGAGCAGGTTTTGGTTTTAAATGTAGGGTGTGGTGGACTTGCCATTTATGGTGGTTTATGGTGTTTTATATGAGTGCAGGCAAGTTGTTCGTCTTTTAAGGTGTTTTTGAGGCCTTGATGAAGAAAATACTGACTGAGGCTGGAACCAGCAAATGTCTAGCATTCTTACAGAATTAATCCATTATCAACATTGTTGTTGATTTTGTTGTTTTCTGTTGACCGACTGACTCATCGAATTATTGTTTGAGCACTAATACAAAGTCTGCATTATCGCAGCAAGCGAGGAGTTGACTATGCACAGATCTGAGTGATTCTTCTTCAGTGAAACAAAGGTCTTTTACTCCTTTAGTAGGTCTGACTCTTTTAATCTCCTTTGGGACCAAGGTTGTCATCAGAAAAACAAGAAAAGAACAACAATAAAATACACTGGACAACAGGGGAAAAGCTAATTGACTAATATCTCATTTAAAGCTTTAAAAGAGATGGCTGATGTGTGTTTGTGTGCATATATATATATATATATATATGAATGTGTGCAGGCACGTTTCATCTAACTGGGCAAATATAGTCCGGTCTACTTTCTGTCACTGTGCATCCACACACCTTTTTTATTTAAGAGCATCAGTGTGCTTTGGTATACGTGAGAGTCTGCAGTGTGTCTGCTCTCTCCCCTGCTGTTCTGTCAGAGATTGCAGAGGTTATTTCATAAAGGTCCATCTCCAGGCCTGCCTCAGACCCAATCATCCCCCCAGCAAATCTCATTTACACCAAACCCTGGGGACACTGTGGCCATTTCTGCCGTCAACTCTATACTGCAGCAGCTTGCAGTGAGGCTGAGTTAAGCAGCAAAAACATGTTAGTGGGGGGACACTGCCTTTCCCATTACACAGATTCTCACCAAAATGTAGGTTTTACAACACTGCAGAGCTAAATCTTAATATGATCTTCCCAGGAACTCCTCCTTCATACACTCCCATATGTATTTTCTCTCGTCACTGTGGCTTTGACCGACAATCTGCAGATCTGGCGTTTATGTTTCTCGTGATCAAAGAAACTGAAGTTGTTCTTCTATGAGAATTTCAAATGTCATGTGTATTTGTCCATTTTTGTGAAGTCAGCCACTTTTGGCTGCCTAAGCTGTAAACGGTTTCAAAATAAGAGGTGTTGGTTATGTAAACGGGCATAAGGAGACTCAGGGCCTCGTAGTACATCCACAGTGCGTAAAAATAGGTTTAGAGTAGGGTTGCATCCAACGATGATTTTCATCATCAAGTAATCAGATGATTCTGTTTTTTACGCAGCGTTCCATCTATAAAATACAGAAAATGGCAAAACATAGCAAAAATAATAATAATAATAATAAGTAATAAAAAATAATAATAGCAAATTAGATTAAAAAGTAATCAGTTTTTAAAACTGTTCAAGAAAGGAGCCATCTTAAAGAACATTTATTCTATTTTTCTAAGTGGGCATGAGTCTGATTTTCCTGATGCTATAAATCCCACCCATCTATTACTCGCAGTGGGTTAAATTAAACACCATGAACGGGATGCCAATATTACATTGTAATGTGACTCAAGTTAAGTGACAAATATCACACTACTGCGAAAAAGGCAAAATCCTCCATCAATTCATCTCTTTCACGTGTTTCATGCAAATGCAGTACACACAGAGTGATTAAAGACACACATTACTCTCCTTAGATGCTGAAATTACCATACGTTTCTGCGCTGAGGAGCGAGGAGGGTCACGACTGCGCGTTTGATAATGAGTTTGGCTTCTCCCCGCCGGGGTGGAGCACTCAAGAGGATGAGCAGCAGTGGAGTGGTCTGTGGGCGCGAGCTGTATGTCTGCGGTGTCTGTTTGCATCATGCTCAGAGTCAGATTCATCAGCGTCTCTGTTATGACAACTGAGCTTGTTCGAGTGTGCTTCTGTGTATGCGCGTATCTGTATCTGCGTTTGCATCATCTCCATCAGTGCCTCTGTTGTGGCAACCGAGCTAACTAAAATCCATGTGTGTATGTGAGTGTGTGTGTTAAGGGGATGAAGTTAACAGTGACTGAGATGGTAAGGAGTTCAGTGTCTTGCTCAAGGTCTGGCACAAGGTCCAGACTTACAAACTGTCATAGGGATTAAACTTTGGCCTTTAGGTTACAGGACAATCAAACTCCTCAGTTTGTAATTGTAGGTATTACAAAAGATTTCCTCTGATTCGTGACTTGATTTGCTAGCCAAAGATTCTGCAGAAAACCAGAATATCTTTTCGGAGAGACATCTGGAAATCTTTTGCCTCATGTAAAAAAATACAGCCTCTTGTGATTTTGGAATTGAAACAGCAAACAATTTTTTCATTTAATTATGCAAGCGCCTTTCCTTCACTACAGCAGCCTGAAGGCTCGCCAAATTCTGCCGCTCTGCAGACATGGCAGCCATTTGCTTTATAGGATCAGACCAGTGTGTGTGCATGTTTTAGATCCTTTGGTACTTTTTTTTAGTTTTATACTATATGGACATGAATGGAAGCAATGGTTGCAGGGACCAACGGTAGGAAAATACATTCACAATTAATAAAACACGGCAGCATGGTTTACAAAATGGCGATGTAAAATAGACGTGATTTGTTATAATGGGTCTAAAACTTACAAAACCACTGATTTTGCCCTTTAAAGACCAGAACTGACACACTACAAATGAGTGGTTAAACTCATCCCACTTTCACATACACTCACAAAACGCACACTTTACTTCCTCTCCCCCTTTAGTTACTCCATATATCAGACGATAACAGGATGTCTTGCCACTTGGGTCAACTGCTGCCCGGGAGATTCAGAGGTTGTGTTTGGATCTGATAAAAAAAACAGGCAGAAAGTAGAGCGGTTGGCCGCAAGTCAACAATCTGCTTATTTAACACTCATGCAGAGTTCCTGAGATCTCAAGAAGAAGAGGAAGACACACACCCACACCCACACACACACACAAACACTTCTCCACACTGGCCAGCGCCAACTTGGCACTTGTTGATTAGCCATAATGGATTTAACATGCGCTGAGAGCGGAGAGGTACTTGCCTTTATCCCCACATGCCAGAGTCTGTGAATGAATGAATGAATGGCAGGATATCAGGGCACTCCATCAAATCAGACGGCCCCTCGACCTGCGGCTGCAGATAGTGTTGTTATCTGTTTACCCTTCCTATCGGACAGAATGCTGTTCACCCTGTCGTGTGAAAAAGCCTATTGTGGCTGTATTGACAGCGGTGAATATGTGAAAAGACACCAGGAGATCCACTCGATTGCACTGGATTCGAACACCTTTGTCTGAATTGTGGCGGTTGAATAAAAAGCCCAGTGATATAACTCTCAGGGTGACATCTTGACAGAAGATATTTCATCGAGTTTCATCATTCAGTGATCTTCAAAACACAATCTAGTTTTGTGGTTTGTGTTGTTGACCAAACAATTAAAATACCCCTAAAGTCTTCAGAACGCCTGCACTGCACGGCTGCAGCTAACAATGATTGTTTAGTATGTCTTTTTCAATTAATCAATTAATCCTTTAGTCTATGAGATGTCAATATGCCTATCACGTTTCTCCCAAAGGTGACATCTTCAGGTTTCTTAGTAACAATAGTATTGGCACTGGCCCTCATCACCATTGGTTAAAATTTTGTTCCCAGACTTTTTTTAAGGAGTATAGTCGTAATAGCAGCTCTCTTTCTACCTGACAAATCTCTACAAGTGATTGTCTCTCTGACTGTTTTATTCCTGCTCCTGCAGTGTAACAATAGGAACTGTCCTGAAAACCCTCCCCTGGAACAATGGTGCACTCATCGGTGTTTGGGTTACCTTCGCTGTAACAATAGGAGGATGGGGTGCCGACATGCGAGACGACAGTGTGGTGGAGCGGAGTTGATTAGAATGGATCTTGATTCTCGGGGGTCAATGAGTTTGTTGCGAGTGTAGGTTCTTCCTCGTTTTATGCTGCTCTGACAGTGGAAGCTGGAACGCTTGGAGGAAGTCTTCATCCATGTGTGTGTGTGTGTACACTGCATGTGTGTATTGTTTAGTGGTCTGTATGTATATGTGTGTATAGGAAACTAGGACACCTTGTCAGAACACGGTCGATCTACTGTCGCGGAGTTGAATCTGGATCAAATAAAAATACATCTGTCTTTTCTGTACAGCTCTCAGCGTGTTTCTGGCTCATTACTTTTATGTTTTTAGAATATTTTACTGCATTGAGGTCTAATCGCTCCCTTTCACTGACTGCAAATAGGGTTGGCAATATGGCAAAATATACCCTAAGATGAGAAATTCAGCAAACATCAAAGATTTTCCTAAACCATTAATAATGGATATAGATATCCCTTAAATATCTCTGTCATAAATTGTATTAGACCATTGCGGGTATGTCATAAATCAGTGAGAAGGATTGTTTTATGGCAATATAGCATTTAAAGGATTTTTACATCACATTGATGGAAAAACCTGTAAATCTTGAAGTACCTTTATTTTTCAGGTCAGGTCCCTCAATTGAATTTTGAATTGAAAACGTACTTTATCGCAAAATACATTGATATCACATATACTGTGCTAGAAAATATCCGCCAGATCGCCCCAACTCAAGCTGTTTTGACTGCTGTGCTTAACGCTGACCATTTTGAATGAGCAGTCCAGCTAAAATCAAATCAAATCAAAAAGATCAATGCCAATCTTTTACAAGCTTTTTCCTATTCAAGTACAATCTGGGACAGCAGATGAGAGAAAACAATTTATTTTCTGATTTTGAATTATTTGCGATGACTTCACAGGCCATCAAAGCACAGACGGTGGAAGGAAGTGACTACACAAACAGCGCTGATCACATCACAACATCCTGTTTATTCCCTTATTCCTTTTACACTCACTTCCTGCCTGCATCGCTGCCACTTCCTGCAGTCAGAATTAAAATTCAGTAGTTACCCACTGGGAAAAAGAATTGAGAAAATGATGGCTGTAGGTGGACAAAGGTGGAGATCGCGGCATCAACGAGAAACTGTATAATCATGAGTTATAATTTTACTAGAAATTTAATATCCTCATGTTGCATAAAACCAAAGCAATAAAAATGTATAGCCACAGTACAATCACATGAGATTTAATATGCTGTTTTATGCTCCCTGTATGTCTCCTACTGAACTCTCTCACACACACACACACACACACTAGGGCACAAAGTAAATGAGCATGTCGTGTACATGTATATACACAAACCCCCAAAGGAAGACACACAAACACGAAAAATCACCTCCTTCCTGCCCTCCCTCACAAACACTCTAAAAACCTTCCCCAAGCAGCGTAACAGTAACTACAGTCCCAGCGGGCGCAGAAAGCACCCAGGGGAACATGATGTAAGGCCTCAGAGCTTTGGAGACAAACTTCCTCCTGTTCTGCCCCCTCTACAACCAGCAGACTGATGAGAGAGGCCTCCGCCTCAGCTTTGTTAAACCTTAAACCACACTGACCCCTGGTGGTACAAAGAGGTAGTGACTGAGGAGGAAGTGGAAGTGGGTATGGGCTTATAAAATTATTGTTATTTGATAAAATGCCTAATGAGAATGACATGGGCATTCTGTTAGGCATTAATACGGCCTATGAATATAGACTAAAAGCAAAGCAACAACTGCTTTGCTTTTTATATATTTCCACTATTGGGCGAAAACGGTGCTGTTGCTGTACTGAAGTCCCATCTGGAAATTACAAATTTTAAATGTTATATTTCAAAGTGCAAGAAAGACCAAGCGAGTAAGTGGACCTTGAGTGGACACTGTTTTTGTGAAATCAGTGCCAAGAGGGGACCGTCAAGCTCAGTTCTAGAAAAGGTTACCATGGCAACCAATTTCGTTTATCCATAGCTCTAAGTAGGGCTGGACAATAAATCTATATTTCTTAAATCTACATTTTGATAAACAGTCACATCTATACTGATAATTATAACCCTTTTTTAAATTCATTAATGTATTATATTTTCTTATTGTACTTAGGTCTCACTTCTGGTGTTATTCGGGACTTCTGTACTATAGTGTCAGCTCACTGGCTGGAAAAACCTCTTGCTAGATGTAAGTAATTGGTTCCTGTAGCTATTCTCAGTTTAATTTCATGGGATTCTGAAAATATATTAAAGTTTGCGTGAGTAATGTCCATAATGTCGGTAATTCAATAAATTTGGTTTATAGTCCAGCCCAGTTCTAAATTCAGACTTTTATGATGGCAGTTCCGGCCTGGCTGAGATCTGTGTCAGCGTCCCGTACATGTCAAGTTTAGAGACAATGTAGACAGAACACCCATTTTGGCAGAATGGGTGTGTGAATCTGCCGCAACAGACAAGCTGATGTGTGCCACACACACACACACACACAGAAATAGACACACACCACTTCCTGCCTGTACAGGCTGTTCCCACAGACCACAGCTGGGCTGGCTGAGTCACTGTGGTGAGAACCCCTCTGGCAGAGTGTGTGCGTGTGCATGTGTGAGACAGAGAGAGAGAGTGAGAGTAATGTAGGGTGGAAGAGAGAGAGAATGAAAGAGCATGACAGACTGAATGAGAATGTTTGAGTATTTAATTGACACCGAGTTGGGCTCATTATTTGTAGTTTTATTATTCAAAACATGCAGGAATTTGTCATTTTTTCATTTTTATAAAATGGGTGAAAACTACTTCTCTGTGTGCTGAGTAGATAACACATCTTCCTCTAGCAGGAAACAACAACGTTTGGATAAGTGGGGGATAATACAGCATTAAAATCACTCTTCACTCATCTACTCCTTTTAAATAATCTAGAAATTAAAGCGCAATAATAATCTAAATTGATGAGTCCCAAATCTGAATGTCCTGACTGACTGGGTTGAAGGTCAGTCTCAAAAGTCTCACTTTTTGAGAAGTAACTTGGAAGCTCCCAGTGATCAAAAGTTGAAAAGTTTGTGTGTGAGGAAGAGAGATGCTGAAACGCTGAGCTAAGTGTTTTTTCCTGCACCAGAAGTGGTTTTGGCTCAAAACAACATGTGCATCTCAATTTCGACAACTTTAAACAGGAGCAGGCAAGCACAGGCAGCTCATCTAAGAACGCTTTGAGAAGTTTCTCTTCACTGATGCTGGGATTTTAGAAAACAAAGACAAAAAGCAGTGAACATGCGTATTGCAAACCTTAATTAAAATCCTTTAAGCGTCCTATAAATGTGTTTATCCAGGATGATTGACCATTCTTGTCAACTTCAGCATCTTACAAGAAAATTGACGCACCAGCAGATCATCAGCCAGGTTCCTTGCGGCGCTTGTTAATGAATCCCGTAACGGTGACTAAATTTAGTATTGATGAACCATGCATGGTCAGCTGTGGTGCAGAATCAGCAGTGCTGCTGTCCTAGTAAGCACCCGCAGTGAGTTTTCAAAAATCCCAGCTGATCTTCTGCACTCTAACCGTATGACCCACGCACAGTGCCGAGTGGTCCTCAGCACCAGACCCTGACCAACAAAATAAACTAACCGACGGCTCCCGCCGGGTCAGAAACATGAGCTGAGAGCTCAGGCTGCAGCATCACTGTCTGTGTTTGTCTCTGCGGTTCAGAGGCTGCAGTTCGCAGTTAGTTTGCCAAAGAGGTTGGTTTTAAAACAAAAGAGGCAACCATTTCTTTTTTAGAATGATTCTTATTCCAAGCT
>NTHP01000452.1:209166-234638 GCA_003416845.1 Oplegnathus fasciatus
TGTGTGTGTGTGTGTGTGTGTGTGTGTGTGTGTGTGTGTGTGTGTGTTTGAGTGAAGAGAGTGTATGACAGAGGATGATAAAAATGTGTGTGCCTCTGTGTGTATGTGTGCATGAATGTGTATATTCTGACAAGCATCTAGTGTGCGTGCTCTGGCAAACGCAGTGAGTGAGCTTGTGGGTGTGTGTGTGTGTGTGTGTGTGTGTGTGTGTGTGTGTGTGTGTGTGCGTGCGTGTGTGTGTGTGTGTCTAGTTGAGCTGGAAAGTGTGTGCATGTTTACAAGAGAGTAGCTAGCACTAACCTTGGCCCCACTACCCTTGAACTTTAGACAAGACAGGACAAAGGTCGGCCTTTTAAAGGAATAATAAATGCACACAAATGAAACAACAAACATACACTGTGTCTATAGGTGTTTATTAGTTAATTTACCGTTCTGCTCTTCCAATCAAATCAAACTGCCTTTCTCTTCATAACCAATAGCCCATTGGTTTACACTTAAAAATGACCCCTCACTGTCTGATGTCCCATCCCAACATCCTGTTTCAAAAGACAGCACCTCACATTATTGGCGTAATGATTCTATATAATGGGACTTTCAGTTAAAATTATGGAAGTATTAAAGCAAAATGTACTTATAATAAGCCCCCTTTTCATCTTTAAAAAAACAAAAAAATATATATCTTTCAGAAAGTCCCCATTGAGCTGAGTAGATGTCTTTGTCACTAATCTTTACAACCATATTCCATTCAGGAGTTCCAGTTCCAGCGTCCAGGTGTTGTGCATGCTGGCTCACTTGTATGGCTCACTGGGACACCTAATGGAGCTGTGCCAATACAATTAACAAGATTGCTTGGCAAAAAGATTTCATTTCATCATGAATAGTTTGTTTATAGTACGTTTAACCCATGACTAGAAGTTATATAGTAACATAGCACAAAACTAAATGACTGCTGCTATGGTTACCTGCAGTATAATATACCCTGCACACTGATTTAGGGGAATGGTTAAAGTGCTGACCAAAACTATGTTCAAGGCGCCCATTAACATGATTTTAACGGCCAGCTGCCAGCCAATCAGAGTATTTTCCATCAACTGAATTAGTACAGATCCAGCTGCCAGAAAGTGTATTCCTACTTGTGGCCGAGGTTGCTAAAGATCATTGATAAGTTTATGTACGAAAGACAAACGGCTCACTTAGTATGAGAGACGGAAAAAAGGAGGAAGGGGAAGGAAAGACGATGAACGGATGGAAAGATGGCATCTGGAAAAACATTCGGTAAGTCCGAGGGCAAGGCGCCACTTTTCCTGGCATGGATGATACATACTGTATCTGCACAGAAGCAGACACACGCTTTTACACTTTGTTCCATTTTAACCATTTAGCAACACACACACTCAGCAAGAGCACTAAAAATGCACAGTATACACTTGTATTCCCAAGACGAGCGCTACATGCAGCCCGTGTTTCGTTCCAGTGTAAGCTAATAAAAGTGTCCTTGTGTGATGGGCCAGCCATTCCTTCCAGTCTTTAAAAAGCTCCTGTGGAATGGCAGAGATGAGTCACAGCTGCCAGGAGACCACCAGTCATGTTTAGCGGGACACATGGAGTCACTCACACTCTCATACATGCTTTTAACTCCTTCATCTTTCCCTCTTTTCTAGGGCCAAGTCTACGCCAATGTGAAACTAATTAATGCGAAAAGGCATCTTATTCTGTCTGTTTTAGACTTCCATCCGCGTTAATCCAGCGTAATCCCTAAAAACATTTTGAAAAAAACAGAGATCTCTTGTTATTGTGTGGAAAAATTGAGCATTTAATGTAAAATCATCCACTTCACAGACATGTTTGGGCACATCTGAGGAGTGAGACTGCTTGGAGGTCGCTTCTGGTGCAGTTTCTTAACCTTAGTGTTTGGGTTTTGGCCATATGGGGTCAGTTGATAAAATTACAGGCTTGCAGGAGATTTTCAAGACTTCTGATGATATCTGTAGACAAATATAGCAACAACAAAGATTTTGATTGCATGTCTCCGTGCCAACACGGCATTTGGGAAACAAAAAACACACACAAGCTGTGACAGAGAGAGATCAACGAGACAGAAGTCAAACAGCTGCCTTCTATCTCCCTCTTTGTCTGCACCCCTTTTCTTCCATCTGCTTGTCGACACACAGACGCACAAAAATACACAACCACACTAACCAATGGTGTTTTAACACAATCACATTAATTCAATTCATATTGCCGGACACAATAAAAGGAAAGGCTGGCTTAATTTAATTTCCCCACAACAGCAGCTGTGCTTCTCACCAGAAAACACTGACTGTCATCAGTAGGTACCTCCCTGAGGTCAGAGGTCAGGAATCAAACACACTTCTGGACAAACATGCACAGACATTTGTCCGTGACATACACGCCACCACGCAGGAGCTGGATTAATTTTCACACACGTGTGCTTGAAGCCTGTCCACATGCACACACACTCATAGACAGCCACACACAGCTGTGCTCTCAGCAGATACAAATGGTGAACTCGCGCTGAGGTTCTCTCGCAGGGATGTGGGCCAGCAGAGGCCACGGACTGTGGCTCAGGGCCTCACTTCCCCCTGTGTGCCCCTCTGGCTCTACCAGACTGCAAACACTCAATCCTGAGTTACACAGTGGGATTTAAAAAGGAGTCAGTTTGCTGGCCATCAGTCAGCTTCACGGCCACACTTTCCTCGTCGCAGTTGATCGAGGCTGCGCCAGTGACTCTCTTTCAGCACTAAATGTCTCTCTGGACTTCAGTCAAGGACAGATGTTGAGATCCAGTTTGCACAGAGGGTCCTGAGATACAAAGCCCACAGTTGGCCACCAGGACCTGTTGGGTTGTCATTTCCTTTTTGCAGCGCGTCCAACGCTGTTGGCTTTTATCGGACCTTATCAGCGGCCATTCAGTCAATTGAGCATTTTGAATCAACAGTGGAGGCAAGGTCATGGATAAACAGTGAAGTGCAAAACATAACTTTAGAGTGCTGACTGCGACAGTGAGGCGACAAAGTCTGTGATAAGTCTGCTTTTGACATAAGTCAAGATCAGCTTAGTCTGTCGGGGCTCTAACTGCCAAGACTCTGAGATACAACTTTTAATACTTTTATTTTTAGAAAAATAAATGGAGCACCAGAGAAATCCACTGATTTTTTTTCTGCACTGACAGACCTGCGCATGGCAGAGCACCAGCAAGTTACCTGAACAGCTGCTGGCTACACGGCAAATAACGTAACCCACTCCAAACTGAACTCGTTACAGACTCTGCCTCAGAGTACATTTCAATTCCACAATATCTTCACAATGTGCCAAGATAATCAGATGAAGATGAGATTTTAATCACTGAACAAAAAAAGCAAAGCAAGACATAATTGAAATGACGCCAACATCACGCTGCCTCAAACCATTGTGCTGTTAATGATTCCATCCTGTGTAGCTTCAGCAGGCACAGGATGGCAGAGGATGGCACTCTAGAGGAAACTTAACTAGAGCAGTCCAAGTTTGACCAAGAATGTTTGGTCTTTTTGTTCTTTGATGAGATATTTCCTGCCCTAACTGAGTCAAAACACTGAAACCATATCCCTGCATTACTGGATGTGTGACAAGTGCGTCAGAGGGAAGCACAACTCCTGCAGGCTGTCTCGCTTAGTGCCGACTGAAACATCTTTTCTTTACAAAAGTTGCATTGTTTTTATCTGATTTTGTATTTCCTCAACTGGTTTCATCCACAAACTGACTCAATAATTGTGGTCCTCTGATTGGATGAAGAAGGTCGATGAGACCGAAACATCTTATTAAATCAATATGAAACTAGAAGAGACAGTGTGTGGGACATCTTCACTGATCTAAGAAAATGGAAAGATTTGCTAATTTTAGACTGTATTTTATTCAGGTAAAGTCTGGGTGTGGCTTGTACAGTAGGGCTGCAACTAACGATTATTTTCATTATCGATTAATCTGTCGATTATTTTCTCGATTAATTGATTAGTTGTTTGGTCCATAAAATGTCAGAAAATGGTGAAANAGTATATAGAGATAACAACTATCAAAAGATGGAATGGCAGTATAATTCCTATTCAGGTCACAGAATACTAGGGCTGCAACTAATGATTACTTTCATTATCGATTAATCTGTCTATCATTTTCTCAATTAATCGATGAGCTGTTTGGTCTATGAAATGTAAGAAAATTGTGAAAAATGTTGATCACTGTTTCCCAAAGCCCAAGGTGACGTCCTCAAATGTCTTGTTTTGCCCACAACCCAAAGATATTCAGTTTACTGTCACAGAGGACTAAAGAAACCAGAAAATATTCACATTTGAGAAGCCGAAATCAGAGATTTTGGACACTTTTTCTTAAAGTATGACTCAAAACGATTAATTGGTTATCAAAACAGTTGGCGATTAATTTAATAGTTGACAACTAATCGATCAATCGACAAATCATTGCAGCTCTGTTGTACAGCATGTCCCACAAGTGGAAGTTTGAGCTTCACTGTGCAGAATGATGCATGTGCAGAGTTTGAAGGCTGTTTCCACAGTACATGCGAGCAGGATTTTGTGATATTTGGGACATGTGATTCGATAGGTAACTCACACAAGTGTGATGTGGAAACTTGAAAACTCCAGTGCATTGAGAATGGACTTTTCAGTGAAGTAGTAGTAGTAGTTAAACTTTTGAAATGAACAATATTTGCTACTCATTAATCAATAATGAATATTTTTATTAGTTACAGCCCTGTTTCAGACATCTGGCTGCTGATGGAAACACTGAAAGTTACTAAGTATTGATTGAACTTTTCACCTTTTACTTACTGCCATGCAGCATTACATGTAATAGTTTTCATTTCAGTGTTTTTTTAAAAAAAATATGGACGTTAAAACTGCGCAGGGTACCACTACATACACTGATCCCCCAAGGGTTTGGTGTCCAAACAGTGCCGGTGGTGTAGATTTGTGTCAGCGAGGCTGAAGGGTTGTCATGTATGAAATGTACACATTCTCCGCTGTGGAAAACGCCTGTAGGGACGAATGAGTGAGGGGTACGGAAAGAGAGAGGGATGTGAGGAGATAGCATGATGACAGCTCGTCCAGAGGGTGCACAGCTACACACACCCGTTTACACACATGCAGATACACACTCGTACCTGGAGGCCTTTAAACATGAGATTGACACGGTTGCCAGAGAAAGTGCTCGCCACCAACAGCGTAAGAATTCCTTTACGCTCAACACTGTATCGCAGAAGGCAGAGGTCAAATATTTCTTACACACTTGAACTTGAAATTCTTACTTCGTTTTGCTTTACTTATATTTCACATTAGGGCCTTGAAAGTCTTGCCAAAACTTGCCTGTATAATTTCAGAAACTCTTGTGCCCTGTGAGAAAACAAACATTATATTCTTCACTTCTTTCTTTTCTTTCAGATTTCTGTCCAGCTGCAGAATTCTACTTTCAATGGACCGACTCACAGAGAATTATTCTCCCACTATATCGTCTGTCATCACGCAAACACTGTCAAATTAATTGCGTAGTACTGGTACTATATAATTACTGTAAAGAAATGAGAGTGTGGTTGAGATGACTGGAATGGTATGCCGGTGCTACTGTTTCACGAAGATCCAGTCCCAACAGGATGCGCCTCCTTCCATAATACTTGTTTTCTCTTTTGATTTACATAAGGAAATGACAGCTACTATTCCTGTCAGTCTTTTACTGCTAACATTAGGCCTGCAGCTAAGGCCAATTATTTTTTTTTGACTTATTGTTTGGTCTATAAACTATCATAGAAGACTAAGAACACCAGCAATTATTCACATTTAAGATGAACCACTAAAATTTTGAAAAACAAATCCAACCTGTCGCCCGAAGCTGTAATATACAGTCCTCTCACCAATTAGTCTATTTTTTGTTTAACGCAATTTATTTATGTTTTTCTTGATGCAGAAATGCTATACAGTAGATACTTAAACACCTTTCAGTCTTTCGAGGAAATGCACTGAAATATTTGACCACAGTAGAGAATGTGACCCTGTGAACTCCTGGCTGTCGGTCAGGATGAGCTTCTCTCTCTCTCTCTCTCTCTCTGGAAGGCCGTAAGGAAGTGTGATTGTCAGTCTTTGGACGCTGACAAGTTCAACGCCTGAAGTCAGAGCAGTGTAAGTAACTTCTGACTAACTTCCCATGCAATGCAAAAACAAGTCATTTAACAAGGCCAATTCAGGGACAACATTCAACTTTACTTCTACTTAACAGTGCATTGTTTTACCTAATTTCAGGGGCCTGATGTATAAGGTGGACATGAAATATAAGATGAGAGTCGTAACCTTAAAGTAAAACATTGTTTGTTTAGGTTGTTTGCCAGTTTCACTGATTGTGTTATTATTTTTGCAGTCTACACTGTGTTCTGTAAAGTGTCCCTCAAAGGTGCCCTCATAAACTTAATTTTAAATTATTTCAGAGATGAATTTTACTATTTTCTAAATTTAGATTTGAGCCATCATCTCCCTGTTAATGATCTTCTCATCTTATTCTGAACTGTGAAGCAGTTTCTAAAGCCTGTTTCAATATGAGCGCTATAAATTAATCACCGATCATCATTCTGACATTTAATAATGATGATTGAGACATCACCGCGATGACGGTTCACAGGTGATGAATTAATGGTACGGGCACCGTAAATAGCCACAGCCGTGCGTAATGACAGCTGCTCCGTTCTGTTGGAGAACCTCGCCGATGCGACGCTATCAGTTAAATTGCACTTCTTCTTTGCAGTTCTTCTCATTGACAGGTCTAATGAGTGGTGGAGAGGGCACATGTATAGTTATGCAAACAAGTGATTCAATTTTTTCTACATCCATTTATGGCGAATTGTGGGAGTGGAAATGAGGCTCGTTCACGTGCACCCAGTTCCACAATGATTGAGATTTATAGAACAGAACCAGGCATACGTGCAGCTTTATAAATCAGACATAAAGAACGAGTATTCATATTTCTGTCTTTGTGCGTACACAGATTTTTAGTCGTGAATCTACAGAGTTTTATGCATCTGGCCCCAGGAGTCTGTGTTTAGCATCTCTTAAGGAAAACACATTGACCTGGACCTATTTTTTGTTACGATTAACAAAGAAGATATGCAAGGCTGATGTAAACATACAGAGGCATTCACAGATCAAAGAGATGGTAAACTGTGCTATTAATTAAAGCTGAGAAACTGATAAGGGCTGCTCTGGTACACAAACAATTCTCTTATCTGATTGGTCAGGAAGCACTTCCTCTGCCTCGGACAGCAACAGAAAACTCAGTTTTAACGGAATGCTTCTGTTCTTACACCACGGGACTGACGAATGATTTTCCAAAACACACAAATACTGACTACTAAATATGCACCTGAACACTGCATACTGTGTACCTGATGTGTCAGAAAGCACTGTATGTACCTATTTGCTTAAGCAAAACACAAACCTTCATTCCTGAGATACACTATTCAGAAGTCCTAGCATGCAAACACATAATTTTGCAAATGTGCCACTGAAGAAATAAATGTACTTAGAACACGTTTCTAATACCATCGACATTAACAAGGAGCCCTGCTCAAGCTCTGAAGCGCCATCACTCACCCTGTCTTTGTCGTCGGCCACGTCGCAGAGTACATCATCCAGGTCGAGGATGCCGCCGTCACCGTGCTCCAACCGGTGGACCTGCAGCCAGTAACTGGCATCCTGGAAAACGAGGGGAGAAGAAAAGAGCCATTTAAAACCACCTACAGCCAGAAATGAGGTGAAAATCAAACACACAATGATTTGACATGAATTTACTCAATGCAAAATTATGGCGGTACATAGGTTTGAATTGCACTCATCCAAACAGACATAACATACATAACAGTAACATGATAATGAGGATGAAACTTAAATGATTCTCATTTTTAAGCCACAGGAGCTGAGGATTCAGCAAAGACAATGAATATAGATGCTAATATGAATGAAGTGAAAGAGACATAACAATAACCAAAGATTCAGATCACTAGAAATTGTTGATACTGTATGACTGTAAAGCAATGGACTACAGCACTGAGAGTGACTCACTGATAATGAAAACTGAATTTAAGATAATGTACAACGTGAGTAATATCAAAATTTTAGATATATGTGCAGTATAAAATGTGTTGTAAAATGCAGAGTTTGTGAAAACTAAGACAAGACAAATAGTCAGTAATATAATTGACTGAAGGGTTGTAGAACGATTTGACAAGCAGCACTGACGAGAAGAAAATGAGGTACAAATAAAAGCTTAAATCCTACACAAGTCTGCCTGTAAAAACTTCAAACAGGCACTTGAGCATGACATTCGTTTTGTCATTGTTGGCTCTTCAAGCAGGTCATTCATAATCATCAGGGCCCGAGGGGAATCCCAGCCACAGTTACTGTATAATTGTGTCCAACTTCTTGTCAAATGTTTTGACATGAAAAAACACACCCAAAAGGTCACACTAGATTAGCAGAAGTGGGGAGATAAAGAAAAAAGATAAAGTAAAGAGGGGGATAGGGGCAAGGAAGGATGGGAATCAAAGCAAAACAGAAAAAAACAGCAAGAAAACACTGAAGAAGTAGACGAAAAAGTTGAGTGCTTAACTATTTCTCAGTAACGTAGCTCGAAGTGTTTTACGCAGCACTATGACAGATATTATAAAAAAGGGAAGGGCCAATAATATTCCTTTCATCACAGTAAACACAGTCATAAATGGGAATTACAGCTGCTAGATAATTGTGAAAATTCATTTCAGTGTCTTGACATGCAGAAACACGTGCACAAAAATATAAAACATGACTGCACACCGTACTGCAAGAAGCAATAAAGCCAAAGTCAGAATGAGTACAGTGCACGGTAATGCACGGGTGTGAAACGTGCAAGTTATGAGTCACGACGTGACTGTTTGGGTTCAACTGGCACACAGCAGCCCGGGGGTCACAGCCTCATTACCCACTTGTTCAGTTCCAGTCCACTGCAACACTTACAGCTCGCTGCAAAGGGCACCAGACACATTATAGAGGGATAATAATACTTCTGTTGTGTTTAACTCGCAAAATAACACTAGATTAAAGGCTTCCCTGGGAGACAGAAATGGAGACATTTGAAAGAGCAAAATGGGAAGAGAGAAAAAAAAATGATCAAAGGATAAAGAGAGGTGGAGGAAGACAGGCAGAGGTGCAGAAAAATGTAGAAAGAAAGAAAGAAAGAAAGACACATTTTAATTTTCCAGTTTTACCAAAACAGCACTGTCCTCGCTGCTCAACTTACAGGTGATCTCAATTAAGTCAAAGTCCTTATAAACAACAAACGGAACAAAGTTTGTAAATGTGTGAATCCCTCAGATTTGTATCTTAAGTTAGAAAGGCGTAGAGAAACATTTAAGACTGAAATTACAAGTGGAGCAAAAGAGCCACAAAGATGAGAGGATGTAACAGCAAAAGGGGACAAGAGGAGAGAAAAGGTTACATTAGTATTTCCTGCGTGTTGTTTGCTGTCAGCTACGTACACAGACTGTCACACTGCCGTGACAGATGTCATGGTTTGTGACAGCATGTGTCACTTTGTGTGACCCCCGACACAGAGACCCCGTGGATTCCAGCTGATGGAGCGCAGTGTGAAAACCTGAATTTACACACAAACACAGATTCCTATCTCACTGTAAATGCCCCATCTTTCAAACGACTTGAGGTTTGTAGTTACAAATACTTTTTCTTTCTAGATATAGGGACACAATTCGGACTTTTATGGGGAAGGGTGTAGTTGATATCTTTTCCTGCTTTGTATTGTGGCATCACAATACATGAATAACACTATATCATAAGTCAGACACGCTCTTAGAGATTACAGTCTGTAAACAAACATGTACAAAGCATCTGTCTTGTCAACTGTAGGTAGTATCTTTTTAACAAAACTCATTCTTTGGCAGAAGAATATCTCCAAAGATGTAACTCAAAGCTAAAAATTAAAACAACTGTTCTCTCCAGAGCAGAGCTTCTGGAAATCAAAGCTAAGCTGTAAATTTCTTATCTGACACAGAAACGCAGGAAGTAGCTAACGTTCACTAGATCTGCATCTGTCAACAAAGCAATGTACACTAATTACTGTAGGTCTGTGTGTGTGTGTGTGTGTGTGTATAAGGGCTTGTTTTCAAGTGGCTGCTGTCTGTCATTTTCATGTTTCCAAAGTAGCTATTTAAAAAACACAAAGGGCCTGCACCTCCAACTGTTCTTTTCACGATCCAAAATCTGTTAGGTAGAAAGAAAAGGAAGTGACAAACCACTGCCTTTAATCCCATTCAGCCAAAACACATTTCAGTTTTTAGTTTTGAATGAATTGAGAAATCTCCCAGAAACATTAAAACCTGAACAAGTTGATTTATAGTGCAACAACATGCTGAGCATTCAAAACATTTTTCTCCATAAAAAATAAAAATAAAGTGTATTTTATGCATTTTTTATAGTAAAAATGTGCCCAAACATTGAGAAGATTAAATGAAAATAAAAATTTGTCACATGTGCCCTGAAATATCTGAATGGAGCCTTACACATCATGCACACAAACAACAATAAGACATGAGGATTCCATACTGCAGGCTCTTTTTAACCTAAGGCTGTCCTAAGTTTAGATTTGAAGAAGTGGTGTTATGATAGTGTAGATATGTGTGGGCTTATTATGTGCCGTGGCTGCCTATATCAAGTTCATACAGTGTGTATCTGTTGGGACTGTGCAGGGCAGGCCACATCAAAGAGTGTGTAAAATGTTGTGTGTGTGTGTGTGTGTTAGTGTGTCAATCTGTGGGGCCAAGTTCATCGGGTAAAAATAGCTCACAGCAAATGCCACGGTGCCAAACTTAAGACAGGCAACCGAGTCACATAGTAAACAAGGTTACAGTATGCCAGAGATGGAGACACACACACACACACACACACAGAGCTCTGATGTGGGTGGCTCCACTTAAAAGTGATTCCCACCATCCTTACCACTCACACACTTGACTCATTTGCCTTTAATGTCTCATCTGATATTTCAAAAATAGATAATACAAACTTCTTAACTTCGCATCCACCTTCTGCCTTTCCGCCTGCTCCCTCGGGGCCTAATTGAGATTCCCATGACGCTGATCAGGCAGGCCCTTATCTGAAGCATTGCATAAAAACTAAGGACAGACCTGGAGTGACATCAAAGACTGCATCGCCTGCTGTGGCCCTCATCAGCCCAACAGACCTGGAAGCAAGCCAAGGCCAACACGCTGGCTGCGGGGAAAGCCCAGCACTACGTTACAGATAGCCAAACATTCCTGAGGTGCTCACTGCTCTGCTATAGCACCATAAAAAGGAAGGAGGTCCATGAAGAGGTACGCCCCTTGTTATTACACAATAATGAAATCTAAAATAGCGGCCACTGAATGTTATAAGGAGGGTTTGAAGTAAAAGCATATGCAATATTTTCCTGGTTTTACAGCACAACCAAGCAAAACATGATTGGATATCCAGTATTTGTTTTAATAACATGGAATACAATCTTCATTCTTGTAACTTTATTTATTTATCAAACACCTAAGCAAAATGCAGTATCAGTCAAGCTCTATAAAATATCAGCCATCCAATATAAAGAACAGAATTTTTGTACTTTATGCAAATTGGGGTAAAAAAAAATAAATATATATATCACCTAGAATGTAGTGACAAAGAAGAAGTGATGCAAGGGTGGGCCAGAAAGTTTTGTTTTCAGCTGTGAAATAAAGGTCTGTGGAAACTGTCCAGCTCAGATGGTGCCACAAACCAACGCTGCAGAACACACAACAGCAGTCCAGAACTCAACCCGCCTTTTCAAATCAAAGCACCAGATGGTTGCCCAGCACAATAAACAGACTGAGTTTATTGTGGCAACACTGATTCTGATCAATTCTGACTAGTTATACAGCCTCAAACCACGTGTTAACACAGTAGTAAGTACTGCAGGGTGTTGTACACGGTACAGCAGGGTGCTGTACACAAACCAAACATCAAAATGTCTCTGGAAGATTTAGACTCAGACTTCCTGTCAGACGAGAGCGACTACGAGGCTGAAAAGAACTTGAGTGAAGGCGAAAAAGATGACGATGACGTGTCGAATTACCTGGAGCTCGTCTACCTGCACAACAATCTAATGTGCTTTCAACACATCCACAACAACAATGCAATCATAGATATGCAGGTAGGGCAGCTAAGGCTCATCTTAATGACTAATCTATTTAAGTATTCTTTCAATTAATCCATTACTAATTAGTGCATAACTTGTATCAATAAATGGCACATCCCCAAGTCATTGGAGGCAAAATTATGTCTTGATTTTCAACAGTGTATGGGGAGCGAGGCTGGGCCAAGCTTTGACAGTGTAGGTTCAGAGCTGGCTCTCATCCGGGACCATCTCAACAGTTTAGGTTCAGAGCTGGTTTTCCTCCAGGACCACATGAACAGTGTTCTCGAGCACGTGTTCTCCACGAGTTCCTCCTCGCCATCTTCCGTCACGTCGCACGGCGACGGGTCAAGCCCCAACTCAGTTGATTCTGCCCTGAGCTGCTTTCAGGATTTTGTCCAGCAATATGAAGAAGTAACCTCCACATCTTCCTCCAGTTCGTCGGATACCGCAGATGTTGTGGATGGACAGATGACAAATGCAGACGATACGAACTATTTACAGGATGGAGATGCAGAGGGCCAGCTGTGAACCTGCGAGCAACTATCTAATAAACAACTGCATCCTTATCTTTGTGGAAAATAGTTTCATTTAGGAGAGGCTGTCGGCGTGGTTCCACATTGTTGGAACGGCAATCAATGGCCATTAATGACCCGAGAGGTGTTGAGCTTCTTCTCAGATGGTTGTATTAAGTGACTGGTACGTGGCAAGGATGCGCATTCTTTGCTGTTTGTTTAATGCATCATTGTCCATATTAATGACAATTGATGAACTGTTTTTTCCTCAAAGACATATTTAACAACCAACATGGGCTCCTCACAGCAAAATTCAAGTAAATTTGATATCTAAACTGCAGATCTAGACAACCAGGCTGAACCTGAAGTGCATAAATGAATCATTTGGTGAATTTTATATGTGACGGGATTGTATGTAAAAGTTAATGCAAAGACCTGAGTAGACACAAAACTGCCAGAGATAGTGAAAGATGAAGATGGCGAAGATGTAACCATGTGAGTTGAACATTTTTCAACTTGGGCAAAAACTTATCAAGAGGCTATATGACTCCAGTTCATTAATGTTCTACATTATTCGCCATCTCTTTGGCCCTAATTGCACCAAAAAGTAACCTCTTTCTAGTTTGCAACCTTAAGCAGTGACATGGTTGTGATGTTAAAATGCAACAAGCAACACTTGAAATGATCACTCCTGTTTCCTTCTACCTCTCTGCATCTCCTTCATCTTACACCTACAGTCTCTTAAGCCTTTCCAGCCTGCCGTGCTCCTTATTCTACCTTTCCATTCACTTTCAGTCATTTTTATTTTAACAGTTTCTCTCACAACTCTCATTCTCTGGCATTTCCGTCTGACACTCTTCCTCCCCCTCATAAAATTTAAAGAGAATGCTGTCCTACGCTTGACACACATTAAGTGTTTCATATTCAAAAACACTGCAGTGAATCCTCTCTGGGAATCCTTCGCCTATCTATCCAGCTCAATATAACCCTGCGGTACTGCACTGATGCGGGTTTAGAGCAGATCAAAACGCATTTCTTGTGTAACTTCATTTGCAAGTTTAGTGTGACACCGTTTTGTACTCTCCAGAGTGCTACCCATCGCTAAAAAATGCACTTTGCTGCAGCTTTCTCTCCTCCTCCCTCTCAATTTGATTAGAATAGATGGTGCAGAGAAAACACAGAAGATCTGAAAGAATAATTAAGTGATTGTAGATTTAGGATTTAGAGCAGGGAGGGTTTTTATTTTAAACCAAGGCCAGATGGAGACCGAGGGAGGAAGGTCACTTAAAGGCAATGAGAAGGTAGAAACTGCTAAAATTAAGATAACATGACACTGATCTTGTGGTGAATTAGCAGGTTAACAACCTAATACAGTCTGTGGCAACACATGCTTTATCCTCACAGCAGGCAACACTAATGAGCATGGATTAAGAACATACAGTAGACTTATTGGCATTTAATGTCGTGTGTGTGTGTGTGTGTGTGTGTGTGTGTGTGTGTGTGTGTGAGATAATGAGATTGGGTCTCCCCCTCCAGTATCTAACACAGTATTTTCCCTTTAACTGGCACATAAAAGCGCAGGTGGTTTTGGAGTCATTTGCAGACATTTTGAGATCTCTGCTCCCGAGACTTCTACCAAAATGGGGGTGAATGGACAGCTTTCACCACTCTCCATGTTCAGTAGAACATACGAATCGACTGATGAAGACAAAATCTCAGTGATCTCAGTACCTCTTTTAGCCAGCAAAACAAAGTCAAAATTAACGTTATCTTATTGCAAAAAGAAGGAAACAAAGGACATCATTCAATTTTAGTTACAACATCGTATCTAGATTGCAGAATTCAAGGCTCAAGGTACAATTTGTTATAAATTACAGTGCTCCCATTCTAATCAACCAATGCTGATTATCCAGAGGTGAAACTAAGTCACTGCTTTGTAAGTCACAAGTAAGACCCATGCCTTTGTTATCAAGTCCCGCATTAAGTCCCGAGTCATGACCAGGTCCAAATCAAGTCCAAGTATAAGCCTAAGCTTTGTGTTTTAAGTTCTAAACAAGAAATTTAATGCCATTATAAAACTATTTCAAAATAACAGTTGGTATAGATCATTTACAGAGATAATGAATGCGTTTTAAAATGTGCACTTATTACCTTCAAAAATCTACCTGCTCAAGCAACATGACTGCCTGCTGTCAGAAGTCACGACTCGTCGGTATTAAAGTCCAAGTTGCAAGTCTTTTGATTTTGTCAAATCTAAAGTCAACAGATTAATGGTGAATTAATGAGTCCAAGTCATGTGACTGAAGTCCATTCCACACCTTTGCTAATTCCAAAACATAGCTTATAATTACCCAAAAGAGAATAAAACCATGAAATATAAACTCAAAACATCTTTAAAGTATATTCCACAGAAAGATTAAACACGTGTTAAAAAGGAGCTGTAAAAAGTCATCCATACAAACTTATTTTTTTTACTGTCTAATCCCCTGTTGAATAAAACAGAGACTATTTGGGATATGTGGGGACAGGAGGCCTGAAGCTTCGAGGCCTGGTACTGTCAGTAAAAAAGTCTTGTATTTGAATTCCCATAGTGGGCAAGAAAGTTGAAGTGGGCTATGTAAGTAAGTATGCTGCAGCAAAGAGACTTCAATTGCACATTACAGAAAAAAAATAAAGTTATCATGAACTGATGTTTGCATTCATGTCAGAATGAGACTTAACACCCAACAGCTCTCTTTGTACTGCTCAATGGAGGACTGTTCAGGGCAGCTCAGGTGTTACTGTAAAAACATGAGGCAGGTTACTGCTGGGAAAAAAAAGCATGTTTTTGAAGCGAAACCCTCCCTGGATAAACAAAGGTTAACTCCTACTTGTTTCCTCAAGGCCTTAGAGAATGTCTTAAAAAGAGCTGATAACTAAAAACCCTTTGAAAAATTGTGCTCACGTCTGTTTGTGATCAGTCCGTAACTTTTTTCAAAACAGGTCGTAGTATTTGCAGAAGTCAGATATTCTCTATCTTTATCTAGCAGACAAACATCTCTCTGCTCCGCTTATCAAGCCCGACAAATCCCCTTTCAATCTCCTCCGACGTTCGGATGTGTGCACAGCCACGGCACGGCTACACACTGCACGTGACCTCCACTGCGGGGTCAAAGCAAGGCTGAGGTAAGAAACAAAGGACCCTTTCATTTAAGTATAAATGACACCAGTGAGAAGAGAGGCGGAAATTGGAAAATGCCATTCAAATGCTAGCTGATGCGTGTAGAAGCACAGACAGATTTCTGCACAAAGACAGATGTGTCAATGTGGCGAGGTGTTCATCACAATGCATTGTACAGCTCTTTCAAAAAATATCACTACAGACAAAATTAAAACATCTGAACACAAGGCCAGAAACTTGCAAACATGAATATGCGCATATGTGTGTTTGCCATGTATGTCAGTATTTACATCACTCTGACTGACATGTAGCACCGTCAGTCCTGCACAATTCAAGTGCCAAACATTCCTCCCCATGTAAGTGCCAAGTGCAATTCAAGGGCCTGGACCGCTGCCAGACTCACTGCTTGCCATTTACTCGGTAGAATTAACAACTGCCCCATCCTGCTGTGCTGGGCTGTGTGTAAATGTGTGGGGCAAAGGCTGTGGTCCTTAGTTATAAATATTCAGTCTGGATGGGAGGGTGGGGGTGAGAGTTTTCAATGAAGGTGACAGGCCATAAAAGCACAGCCAGAGAGGAGAGAGGAGGGTGCTAAAGGTCCAAGATTGCATCTAAGAGCCAAAGCACATGTTCGCGACGTGTTTCTTCTTCTCTCAGTTTCTTCCTTTCTCCATGTGTCCTTGTCTCTCTGTCTCTTTCCTCATCACTGTCCCTCCCTGAATCAAAAGATCTTCATAACAAATAATATATTATTAAGGCTATAGAGCGTTTTTACCAGTTTTTACTGGGGAAAAAAAAGTTCAGGTTTTCAGGCAGACTTTATATCCCCACACATCCAAGAGTTATGCTTCACGCTGCAAAAAGACCACCACAGATCACCACAGTTTATAGTTAGTGCAACACTAACACCTCAGCCCAGAAAATGCTTCTGGCAAGAGAAATTAAAGAGAGGAATCGAAAGAAAACGGAGAAGAAGTGCTGATTATGCACTAGAGTCCTGCTAATAAGTCAAACAAAAACCAGTAAATACAGACACTTTGACAGATAAGAATGAGTATAAAAGGATCACATACAAAACCATCACGATAAATCCAGCGACCTCATATATCCAGAGTTACATCTGTCCCTCCAGACTGTGCTTTCTACTCCATTACATACAACTTGCTCCACTGCAACCATTTCAACCATTGCACCAAGGTCAGTGCTCAAGGCCCTCCCTCTCTATCATTCAATCTATCCATGTTTCACTCTTGTGTCCTTCAGTTCAACTGTTCAACTCCACTAATCATGCAGCCGTTGTCTCAGAAAAACAGAAATGGAGGGAGAAAAAGAAAACCGAGACAGAAACCAGAGAGAAACACTGGCAAAAGCAAGCACCTCAATGGCATCGAGCCGCACACAGAACAATGTCGCCATTCAAAGAAAGCCTTGTATCTGATCAGAACAGGCAACCGCTTGACAGTTTAACACACTACGCTCTAAAAATAGTCAAAATTACACCGCCTACAAGTAGACGTTAAAACCAAGGCAGGTACGATTAATCAGCAGGCTTTATTCAGCGCGTTAAGCTTCAAATGGAACCAACAAGAGAGTCTTTGCTTCAGCTTCAGCATGAGAGAACCACAGTTTGCATTCAGGGGTGGGAGTAGAGAGCTCCTCGCCATATAAATTACTCATCTGACGAACAGAATCAAACCAGAATAATCCAAACAAAAAGGCAACCTGTGCAAAATGCATAAGAACAAGAGGATCTCACATGTGGTGCAAAGGGACAGAAGCAGGAGATTTTAGCCTGTAGCCTGATTAACATAATGAATAATGAATATCACATAGCTGCCTCATGTCTTCCACCTCCTGTGCAGTGAAACCCAAGGCAGCCTGAGAGGAAGAGATGGTGGCGAGATGGAGAGGATGGATAGAGGCGGTCCGCATGGCAGGAAAGTTTAGAAGACAGTGTGGTTCACATGAGAGAGAAAGAGAGAGAAGGTAAATTCATGAACCGGCGGTTTTGCCTCCAAACAAACTGAGTCATCTGATGGGATATTTCATTAAACAGATACTGCCGCTTTCCTGCTGTTGTTCCATACAGACCGTCCTTCTTCTTCCACATTACACTAAAAACTGGATTCCATCACAGTAATTTGGAGCCTCATATTGGCTGCTGGTGGAGATCAAACTTTAATCTTCTTGTAACACATCAGTCTCTTTAAAAGATTGTACAAATGTGCATGCGAGTTGGCAACACATCTGTAAACACACTAGAAATCGTGTATACTTTACATTTTTGCTGGCTATTTTCAAATGTTTTCCATATAGTCTTTACAGATTTCTCCAAGTGTTTTCTTACTGTTACAGACAGCCACTGGTTTCCATTCACTTTCCATATGACATGAAACCAAGGCAGAGAAAGCACCTTAAACATTCTAAAACACAGCAGCTGGTTTGGCAAAATGAAAAGCTGTGATGTAAAGTGTATGTGATTTACAGTAAATGGGCTAGAAATGAAAAGAAAAAGAGTCCAGAGAGTCTGGACCTGTGTCAGACAGAAACACAATCACACACATGTACCTTTTGCAATTCATTTGCATTCGGCCCCTGCTACAGCAATAAGCAGCTTAGTAGAAAAGCAGAGTAGAAGCATTTAGGATCAACAGTTGAACACATTGTCTTGTAGCTCATCGCCACGGTGACCTTCCCACAAGTTATTTGTTAACTGGCTGATGCTAAAAATCAATGGAATCAGAGAGGAGGCTGGGAGCATAGTGTTTTCTCACCAGTCAGAAGGAGATAAGAGCAGAGAGGGTTGAGAGAGAATCTGAGCACCAAGAATCGAATCACCATATGCATGCTAACCACATGTTCACTTCTCAAAAAAACTCAGAAATTACCAGCTGCCAAATATTTGTTCACTTTCATTTTTGATTGTTTTGTTTTTTTCCCTTATTTGGAGTCACTTCTCTGCAATCACGGTTAAGTGCCACCAAGAGCTAAAAGTATAGTTTCTGAACTACACTGACAGTAATGCATCAAACTTGTTGTCTTAAGAGTCATGGTGCATCTGTAGCGCCTGCAGTGACCCACTGGAATGAAAACATCATGAATCATATCCTTCATAATGACATGGATGTCGAACAGTCAGCTCCTGGAGCGCAGCCAATCTCTTTTACAAAGCTGAGACTGTGACTAGCAAGTCAGATTTTTCAAGAAGCAATTATTGATCACTGACTTAAAAAAAAAAGGTCAGGTCCACCTAATCTGCGTGTCAATTAGTGCCAGAGAAGCTGTCACGGATAAAAAGAAGCTCACGGGGAAACTTGTGGCTGCCAGTAAACTTCTGACGAGCTTTTCTGACACTGCTGCTGCTGACTCTGCGTGCAGCTGCAAGTATTGCCTAAAAGTTGCGTCACTGCCTTGGGATACCTGAATGTCTCTCTTGATTCATCAGCACTGGCATGGTAATTCGGATTGGATTTATGCATCTTATTTAAGAAGGAACACCATGCAAAAAATAAAAGCAGTCTGTGGTTGTCATTTATAGAGCTGCACGATGCCCATGGCACGGTGCTTAGAAAAGTTCCCATGCTCAAATATGTGGGCTATGTTTGGCGCTTCCGTTAAAACACTTCCTAAAAGAGCCTAACAACCATCTAATCACGTAATGTTCACAAATGAAGGCCTTCTTATCTGAGCAAATTGTCATTTTCAGTCCATTAGGCCTACTGGGAAAGGCCCAAATACTTCACTACAAACCACCTCTGACTCATTTTCACAGTGCTAAGTGTTCTTTGGCTTCAGCTAAAACCATAACAGGGTCATCCGTTACTGTGGTTGCAAATACCCCACGGTGCTCGTTTTAATCTTATTGGAACACCAGGTGAGAGGTTCACCGCATCAGGACGATTCAGACAGACAGACAAGTTGTTAATCAGACAACTGTGTTAAATTGTCTGAACTAATTGTCCTGTCAAATAGTCTACATGTCTTGGTCATTATACTGTCATACGTAATAACCCCTGCCTGTCTCATGTTCAACTCAAACACAGAGAATTACAGTATTTGTTAAACAGTATTTGGCAAAATGCTGCATAAAAATAAGCAGACTGTCAAACCTGCACAGTGACAGGAAACTGGGGGGCATTAGAGAGACTGATTTCTAAAAAGTCTACTTCAGACATGAGCTGATTCAAGAGGGCAATGTTTGGCTTTTGAACATAATTTTATGGATAATTTATGCTGTAAAAGCTATTGAAAGCCATCCTCTTTGACAATGCAAAACACATCCAGCCTTTACAAAACAAAATGGCCAGAGCTTATTTGAACTCAGAAAATACTTGAAACGTTCCCATTTTGCAATGCAAAGAGTCTCCTGGTCAACAGAGAAAACCAGAATGCAGGAAATTACTGTTGAGTTTGGTTTCTCTTAAAGGATCAGTCTCAGAGAAAATGGGGAGGAAAATTGAAGACACACGTCGGAGTGGCGTCTACGGTTACACCAGCTGTCAGCCTGCCAACATTCGCCCCTGGCCCTACTGCTCTTGATCCTTCAACAATGAGGAGGATTGAAATCAAGTCCAAGTGGGAAAAAATGATCCAGAAACTCTGAAAACTCTTAAGCGTTTCAAAAAGGAAAAGCTGAGAACTAAACCTGGCAACAGTCCACATGGGCCTGAGTCGATAAATACCCTGAGGAGGCCACAAATTAATACAGTGGAACGTAAACTTCTCCAATTGAAAGGAAGAGAAAGTACTTCCACAAAATGATTAGCTAGGAAGCCAGAAAAAACAGAACAGAGCTGGGTGACTTGTTGCCCACTGATCTATCAATGCAGTTTAGACCACTTCCAAACCTCAACATTACTGAAAGAAAAGCATCTCTTTCCTCACAAGATTACTGACAGAGCTAGACAGACAGATCTGAGGAAGAAGATATAGCTTTATTCATGCTTGATATCTTTACCGATGTAGAGGAAAACCAGAAGAAGTGGGGGGTATTGAGAATAACACAGACAAAGAGATGAAGACAAAGTCTACAAAACCTACAAGGGCAGCAACAAGAGAGAAAGGAAGACCGAGCAGACAAGGAGACTTCGATAGTATCAATTAGGCATGTTTGTGATACTCTATTGATTTCCCTGAAAGAGGAATCAGTCGTCTTCATCATCCAACTGCAAAGGGACCGTTTGCCCATGACATGCAGACTACAGCGCAAGTTTGTTTACTTTGTCTGTCATTCAGTACAGTGTAACACCAGCACTCTGGCAGCCCACCAGCTGCTGTCAATCAAACATAGACACAGACACGCCCCTCTAGCCAGCTGAGGTGAAAAGGAGATATTTCCCTTCTTTTCTTCCTTTTAATAATAAAAAACTATTAACAATACATTTACTTATACTTTATTTTAGACTACAAAAAGGGACGACTAAATGTGATTTCAATTAGACCTTAAGGTACTTTAGCTATCCACAGATATCTTTATACAGAAGCAAAAGCACACAAATGGCCTGACAATAATTTTAAATATTTTGGGGTGTTTTTTCAAAATCACACAACTTGTTGGAGTACATTACAGATTTACACTGATGGTGTGCTGTAATATTTTGTATGTTGTCCGATAGCACTTTGTATAATACCTGTAGATAATCAGTTTCAGTATGAACAGTCTCTCTTCATTTCCAGCGGGAGGAAAACGCATAATTTCGTTTACAGTTTTCAGTAAACGAGGCCACCTCAAAGCTGTGGTACACCTGCAAAAATGTTGCTGGGGAAAGAAGTTTCTTTATTTGTTTTTACCTAAAGCAGCTCTGCCCACATCAGTCCCTACTGCCCGCTGTCATAGTTTGAGACTGTTGACTGCTGTTTGTTTATTTTGGGCGCTCCACAGTTCATTCACAAGTCACTCATTCACTCTCAACGCTGTGTTGTTCCTGTGTTGTAACAGCGCAAGTGGGCATCTATGACAGCTGGTGTACTCCAACCAGAACGAGGATCAGAAACCGATCAGCCTTTACGATGTCAGCCCATCAAGAAGAGCCTGGATCTGACCCGATCCCGATCCTGTAACTGTGCTTGGGATATTCCTAGTGACCATAAGTGTGTATATGAAAACATGACCGTAGCAATAACACTAGACAGAGCTGAATACATAACACACGCTATCAGAAGATTTAGCAGTGATACATGACGTTTTCTTAACCACAAGCAGAGTTCAGTAGCACCACAGCGGACGCAAACTGAGAATAACAGACGATGCAAAGCTAAACGCATTTGCAGAGCACCAAAGGTAATGTTCAAACATACCTGTACCTGGCTGACATGACAAGACTCCACTTTGAGACTCTTCTTGAGAGCATAGAAGTGTTTCCTCATCTCATCTGTACCTTAAACTACCCGCACTCTGATCCTCCTCTCCTGTAGCAGGCAGCTAACCCAGTGGACAACGCTGCAAATAACCTGTGTGCACAAGAGGCTTTACACTTGTGCAGAATCATGTGTGTGCAGGTATAGGTGTGTGTGTGTTTGTGAGTGTGACATTTTATGTGTATAACTTGTCTGTCTGTGTGTGTTCTTTTGCCTGCATGTGTGCAGTTGCGTGTGTGTAACTGCAGTCTAGCTCTGGAGAGACACCTGAAAGGGGACACACGCTGCAACACAATAACCTGTTCTCTTACTTCAGAGACCGTGTTCAGATCAGATTGCCACAGTGTCGCTGGTTATTGATACTCTGGCGCAGCAACGAGAAACTGCACAGAGTGAACTGCTTGAGAAATTGTGTTGATACTTGAGCTCCAGTGGCAGTGCTCCATTTGCATTTATATGCAATGTTGTGACAGCTATACCAGATTGTTAATAATCTTTTCATGCAGCATGGATCTCACTATAATCGGGAAATTTCCACAAGTAATCGTGGCTCAGTGTTAAGGCCCTCTGTAAGAGTATTTTGATCACACTTAAACACTGAAAAACAATGTAAATTACATTCCTTCAAGCAGAGCAGTGTGTCAGAAAACAGGGAAACTCTGTGGTGAGTCTAATTTTCAGTCCTTGCAATTTTATATTTCTTCGCAGGTTTCACTGGCACTTGGGCAACAAAACATGTTCAACCTGTAGGACGACATTCTTGAATTCAGGGGAAATTTTAAATCTCAACAGCTCTGTATCACTCAGATTAACGAAACAGACCAAACCACATTCCCACAAAGACACATGGTACAAATCTGTGGAAGTGATAGCAAGAGGATGCCAGATGTCGAGGGTAGGTAAAGCAGAAGTGAGCGTGTCAGACAGGTGCAGGTGACTCTGCAGGCAGCTGGCTCAGATCAGATGAACAATCTATTGAGCCTGAACAAAGCGAAGCCATCAGGCTCAAAGGATCGGCAGCTAAAAGGCCGTCACAGCCATCGCATTAGAGGATGCTGCACCGAGTTCCATTCCCAAGTTCGTTTCAAGGCCTTCTATAATTTCATACTCAGGTCTTCCACTCTTTTGTGATTGTGACAATTAAAAACATGCTAGTGTTTGGTAAGATAACATATAGATGATTCATCTAGCGCACCCATGAGATACTAGATGGGTGGAGCTCAAAGATTTGCAGAAGTCAACTCACTGGAATTGTCCTACCTGACCCGAAGCTGCAGTCAACCCCAACTATCTGCAAATTCAACCAGGGGCAAACAAGCTCCGGGATTTTTAGATTCTAAATTGGATTGTGGTCGGAGCTGTGTCACGTTACAAAACACTGTCACTTAAGGCTCAATGATTGACTGCTATCAGGAGACAATCTTGTGGTTACACTCATCTGGTTTCTGGCAGAATGTGACAGGAGGATATCCTGTCTGTCAGAGGTGGAAGTCTTACAGACAAAACATCATGTTGCTTTAAAGAACCAGTTCAACCAAAGCGACTTCCTTCTCCTTTCCAGAGCAACCTGTTTTACGCACCGATTTGTTATTAAAAAAAAAGCTTATCACTAAAAAAATCACCCAAAATGGTCACATCAAATTCCAAGGAAACGTGCTTGAAGACTTCTTGAGTCTACAGGGTTTTTTTTTTCTCCGATTACAACGTCAGATAAGCAGTAACCAGTCTGCATGAGTACAGTTTGCAAAGTTTTCATGAATCCCATCATGTTTGACGGCTGTAACAAGTACTGTATCTGTTAGCGAAGTTCAAAAGGCTCTTCTCTTGATAATCTACTGAATGCTGAATGTTCCTGGTTTTCTTTTGGCTTGTTCAAACTAACATCACATTTGTCATTGAGGTTATCACTCCCTTTCAATCAACAACAAACAATCACTTAAAAGACAAAGCATTCAAATAGTTGCAAATCACCTAAAACTTCAGCCCTAAAAAAGGCAACTCAGTGCATTGACATAAAATACCAGCAATGAGGGACAAAAGAATTCTATAATTGAGGCATGAAAGACTAGTTGGTTGGGGGCACAATGGGGGAAATCGATCAATCATCGAGCAAAACCATAAAACCTTTGCTGGTCCCAGCTTCTGAAATGTGAGGATTTGCTCCATTTTTGGTCACTGTAAATGAAACAGGGCTTTCCCCATAAAATTATAAGTAGACGTGTTAAGCGCTGCCCAACCCACTCACTATTTAATGACATTTTATAGATTAAATGATTAAGCAAAGAATAAAAAGATTAATTGATAATGAAAATAGTTATTGGTTGCAGCCTAAAAGCAACATTTTCGGACCCATACTGACTTGCATTCATGTCATCTATACTAAAACCCATCCTTTACTGGACGCAAGCCACAAACCATGTAGCAGATAGTAAAAGCACAGCTGTGTCCATGTGTTCAGAAACTCCCCACTCCCAGCAGATGAGCCCGAACCAACACTTAAACCTCTTAATCTCTGTTAACGCAGCCTCAAACTTGGCTTTGTTCTCACCAGCACTGATAGAAGCTCAGCCAAGAAGAGCTTTGGTCCTCTCAAACAGTGACACGTCCCAGGCTGTCCCTTTGGATGACAAACACAAACCACAGCCATGGAGACGAGCTGACATCATCCCCGGGGGTCACTCGGAGTTCTCGCCTCAGCCAATCAGAGGATGAAACTGGGAGTGTGAGGAGGAAACGGTTGTCCCCGGTGCTCCTGAGAGAGGCGAGTGGGTGGGGAGGTGTTGGGGAAACGCTAGGAGTGGATGATGTCTAAACCTGAAGCACAGCTTATGTGTCATTAAGCTGATACTGAAGGGACGGCTGATTATACACAGAGGCCCACAGAGAGTGCTGAGGCCAAAAGTAAGAAAGACAGATGTGTAGTGAGAAAGAGATGATAAAGGAAGATGGGATTGAGTGCTGATGGTGAGGGATGTATGAAGAATGAGAGCAAAGATAGAAAATTGAATGCAAGGAAGAAATATTAAAAAAAAATGTGATAGAAAGAAAAATGGAACACTTGTAAGAAATGTATCCCTCTCCTTTGACATGTTTAGTCGATGATGATGATGATGAGATCATGTTCACAGTTTATTGTGGGGGAACATACGGACAAATGTTAAGAAAGAGTAAAATTTTCTCCTAAAACTCAGAAATGAAGTGACACTAAA
>NTHP01000452.1:234926-249284 GCA_003416845.1 Oplegnathus fasciatus
AAAACAGTCGAAGCGCATTTGCACGTCAGCAAACATACGTTATAGTTGGCCTTGTTAAAAGTATATAAAGAAGCTGTCAACTGTGACAGTGACAATCAAAAAACTACAGCCAAGACCGTCTTAGTGCAGATGTGCATCATTACTGGAACCGACTAACAGCTGTGTATGTCATAAGTTGTGAAAATTGTATAAAATTTTAAGAACATCACTTTAGTGTTCATGCAATAACACTTTTAACTAAAAATTTAATAATTAGAGGTTTTGTGTTGTCTAATTTCACAAGTTCTTGTTCGTACATCATTAGTCTTACTGCTACACCCACTAACAATGTTATACACTTTATGAGGCAACTGTTGCCGGTTTGCATAATAACATGATACTGCCAGATTTCTTACATCAACAGGTTTATTAGATTTTCCATGATTTTACACCATCCAGCAGTTACTATCAGTTGCAATATGCTGTATGTTATGAAGACTGATGTGAACTTGGCAGCACCTGCTAAATCTCAAGTCACTCAAGTTAGATGCAAAGTCAGACTGTAAAGTAGAGATGCCTCTTCCCCTTGTTTTACCAAGATCTTTTTGTGTGGCACAGAGTATGCATACTGCATACATGCAGTATGCATACTGCCCTTGTTGCTTGAGTAAAGTCGCAAGCTTGACCCCAACAATAGCCAAACCCCAGCAACCCAAATCAACAATCCAATTTTCCAACAGCAAGCATTAAAATTTCATCTCGTCTTACCTCTAAAAAGCCTCTCACTAGTAGGTTTTGATTTCAGTCTACACCGGATGTGTACATGGAGTAAATTCTAGCTGTCCAGACTGGATTTCAGGTTGAGCTTTAAACAAACACCACAGTCACTTCTGCACTCTGAATGAAGCAGCCACACACACACACACCTACCTCAGACACACTCTGACAGACTCTGACACATTCTCACACATACAGGGCTTTCTGTATATAAAACATCTTTCAAACACAAATCTTTTTTTACAGGGCCATTGGAGTTGTTTTCATTTTGCTTTCCATCAGGTCCAAACATGTTGCTAAGTCAAACACACCTCGACCATTATTCCTCCCATCCCAGATGAAAAGAAGGCTTTCAGTAGGTGAGTCACCGCGAAATCACGGCTTCTCCTGTGAAAGCATCTGGTGACATCTAAACCTCAAATGTCACCAGTCTCTGAATAAAAACGACTTACGCACGTACCACTCCTGATCTAGTTATGAAGCCGAATGTTATCCGAGGGATTGGGAGATGTTGTACAAGAGGATTTGCGGGGGCTAGAAGTAGTAGGAACTGTTGGTCAATGGGCAGACAGCGGTGCATGGGATTATTTTGTAAAACATGGACACAGAGTCAGAAATAGTGCTCTGTCTGCCAGCATCATGTGACAGCTCATCAGTGCAGAGGAATAACTGCCAATGGCCTCGGTCGTATCAGATTACAACTCGGCAAATGGAAAAGGCAAAAATAAGGAGGCTTATTTGTAGTGGGCTGAGATATGCCCTATTATACATAACTGCAATTGCAGAGCAAGGCAGATGAGGCCTGCCAAAGAAAAAGCTCACAACTCTACTGAGATGCACAGGGTGCCAGCCCCACTGTAGGGGAGCGGCAGTACGATCTTTTACACTCAAAAACATCCTTAAAGCAGCTACAATATGTGACTTTTTGACACTGAAATATCAATAAATTATCTGTACTGCGTAACATCAGTCTTTGTCTAAATCAAAGACAAATGCAATGAAAAAAGCAATGCAAGGAAAGAACTAGTAAAATTCCAAACACTGCTGAAATAGTCTGCCATACTTTAAGTCTCTAGAATCTATTCTCAAAGTCAAGCCTGCAAAATAAACATCCTTTATTTGCAGAATGCATGTTTGAATAAATACATCTTTAAATATATTACTGGTCAACTGTTCTTTTTTAGTGTTTAAACTGTGATATGTTTGGCTTTGATGTCATCTGATTATATTGGGTGTGATAGTGATACTGTTTTCATTGGTAGAGGCTATTGCTGTAACTGTATTATGTACTGTATGTGGTATAATCTGTTGATTATAAAGTTGCTGTTTTTTTTATTTTATATATTTATATGTTGCCAAGGTAGCAACAAATAGGGATTCAAATAAACAATAAACATTCCCTATGTTTGCCTTAAACTGGTTTCTTAATGATGTATATTTAGCCAAATTTAACATTTATTGCAGGTGTTGCTGGTGATGAGTCGTGGCTGTCAGAGTGAGGTTCGCAGTTAGCGGGAAAAAAGTACAAAACAGCAAAGATCAAAGGTAACAACAAATGGCACACTCAAGTCCAAATGCAGTTTTGAACAAACAGCAGCATTTAAAAAAGGTGTTTCATCTGCAAAATATGGCATATGTATTTTGCATGGCTGAAAAACACGCAAAATAACGTTTTTTTTAAACTCCAATGTAGTTCTACCAGCATTGCTCACTGATGCACGTGGTTGTATCATTAACCGATGGCTGTGGTTTATTGACACTGTGTGCTCCACAAGCCACTAACTCCCAACAGCTGGCATACCTGGACTAACTGACGGAGGTTGTAAATGGATCGGGCTTTAAGATGCTGGGATCGGACGCAATCACGATCCTGCAGCCCGGGACATCCCTAATTATTTCATGTATGGTCACACAAATGTACAGCAATGCAATGCAATTCCAAAATTGCAGTGGTCTGAGGAGAACTGCCGTGTCAAGGTGTGGTGTGTGGACCCATGAGTTAACATCTATGGGAACTGTAGAGGCCTGTACAGACAGAAAATGGGACAGACAGGCCCAGACAGGCAGAAAACACAGTACAGTACAGTCGCTGATGGCTTACAGACATTGTTGCGTAATGTTTATGGATGTACTTCAAACAGAGGGAACTCTGACAGCGAAACTGAACAACTCAAAGTTTATTGAAAAAGAGATGGAGAGACTTAAAAGGGGGGAAAGAGTGTGCATGTCCATGTGTGGGTCAGCACTGGTTATCCTGCAAGCAAGATGTCACAGACTCAATCCTCTCAACAGCTGGTGTGTGTCCTTTAACAGGCACAAGTCCATGAGCGAGATACTATACTCCTACCTGCTTAATCATTTCTGTGTTAATGCTGTCATGATAACCAAGATTGCATTGCCACTTTCTCCAGTATGTTTAAAGTTGTTAAATTTTAGGAAAGCTTTGTTTGCATTCTCCAAGACATGGACATGTGCCAACATTTAAGCATGAAAGACAAAAACTGGCAAAAGACCGAACTGCCAGAGAGCAGCACAGTTCAACTGTTATCATAAAAGGAGAAAAGACCGTGGGGATATCATGCTGCAAGAGACTTTCAACAAATCGACTGCTTCTACAACTCTCGCGGCTTCATTAGAGCCCTATGATGTGCATTTCTGTATGCATTTAAATCAAGAAAAAGAAAAGGAACTGTCTTCATCAAAGCTCAAGCACAGGCCCATGTGGATCAAAGCTGAGAGAGAGAGAGAGGGGGAAGAGAGAGGCTTATTTAAAGAAGTGGGTTGTGAAGATGGTGGGGGAGGTAATAGAGCTGGGATGTAGAGATGGATGTGGGCAGAAGGGAGGTTGGAGCACTGGGAGATGGTGATGCAGATTGCAGTCGGTTCCTCCTCTGGAGTCTAGAGAGAAACTAGGGGGGAGTTAGCTGCAGCAAGAGAGGAGATGAGATAGTTTCCTTTGGCTCTCTGAAAGATATGATGAAATCACACAGTCATAACCTTCGAAGTATGCAAGATCCATCCTGCATTTGGGTCAAAGGTGTACCTCTGCACACAGGGTTTTACAACATTAATTAAGGATTCTCCCTGATGGTACATAACATTGCAAAAAATATGTTTTGGAGTCAGAACAGAAGTCTTAAAAATGCTTCTATATCTGTCTAATCTTAGATAGTTGAACACGTCCTTTAAATATGCATGATAAATATGATGATTTTAAAAAGATTCCTTTTTTTGCTGTTCAGGATCATGTGAAAGCTTAAAGGCTTTCATCCTCTCTTGATGCAAACGGAGAAACTTAAATTCCACTTTAGATTTGTGTGCATTAGAAGCTCACAAAGTGGTATACAAACACGTACGCAAACAGTGCGTGCACTCATTTACCCTCGGCAGGTCCTAACACCGGTGATGTAAGAGGATAAACCGCAGGGTCAGGACACTGTCTGGTCCAATGAGACAACAGACATGGATATACATGATAGCAGAAAACTTTTTGTATCCAAAGCAGTTGACAGAACTGAAACACCACTAGTCTCTCCAAAACCTTGGATAAAAAGACAAGTTCTAATGCATTATCCTTGTCGCCAAAGGCATGGAATATGCCACCCTTTAAAGGCGCTTTCTTGTACGTTTGCCTATAATATGATGTGAAGAGTTATTCTTTGTTCTTTCTAGGGATGTTAATGATTAATCATTTATCGATTAATCGCTGTTAAGAATTTAACCGATTAAAAATGTATTAACCGATAGCCAGTAGGGTTTACGTTTATTGTGGAGAGGTTTGGAGCATTTTTATTCTCTGTATAGCCCATTTCCAAACTACATTAAAAGTTCTTTACACACAAGTAAAATCCAACAAGACTCAACAGTAAGAGAGTAAACAGTAAGCAGTAACCACAAATGTGGTTGAAAAGTGAAAGTTCCATTGAAACATTTATTTATTTATTTTAAATGCAGTGTGACCTGTTACGAAGATGGAGTCCAGCGGGCACAGCGACAGAGGGGGGACGTGATGAAACGAGTTAAGGCCAGCTTTCCCAAGGCCGGATGTTGCACGCACTTGATCCCAGAGGGGGANCACCGCGACACAGATCCGTGTGGGTACATGAGACTAGGAATGTTAATGATTAATCATTAATCGATTAATTGCTGTTAAGAATTTAACCGATTAAAAATGTATTAACCGATAGCCAGTAGGATTTATGTTTATTGTGGAGAGGTTTGGAGTATTTTTTATTTTCCTTTTATACAGCACTTGATGTTTATTTAAAACATGGGTTTGGTTTGGTCCGCCTTGTTAGTCTAGAAATGGCAGTAATCGTGGCCCATTTGACATTGTTTTGTTTGGCTGTGCCATTTGTTGAATAAGGACAGGCGGACAAGAGCAGCTGTTTCGAGCGAGACCCTTGTTGTTGTATTATTCTGTTTGTTTAAATTGTTGGTGCTTCATGAATTAATGTTTCACATAACTAATGTGCCGCCAGAATTGTTTAAATAAACGTTAAACTGAGAAACAGACGTGCATTTTGTATCTTATTAATTATTAATGATTAATCGATAATCGAGTGTTAGCGTGTTCAACTATCGATTAAGGAAAATGCACAAAATTTGCAACCCTAGTTCTTTCTTTAACATTGTCTAAAAAATAACTTCCCTTGGATATCAATTAATAATTCAACTCTGCTTAATTCAGGAATGTATCCCTCTGTTTGTTTGCACAACCAAAATATATTTGAAATGCTGCAGAAGCACGACGTGTTAATTTTGAAAGTGGTTATGTCAAAATCGGTCCAGGCCTATCTTTGTATGTCTCTAATGGGTGAATAATCCTCTCTAAAAATAAGAAATAGGAATAAATCAAAACAAAAAACGAGCAGAAAAACAGACAATAATTCATGTGCTGTTTATAGAGAACCAGCTGGACTCAGGCACAAGCCGTCACAATCTTTGGCAGGAGTGAGGCTTTTTCCATCCATCGAGTCTGGATGGTGAAGATAGAGGTATTTGCAGCATCTCTGTCTCCGTGCCAAGTTTTCACAAAGCCTCGCCGGACACGGAATTTGACTGAGCTTTAAACTGAGACTGAGTGAGGAAAATGGCATCTTGGCGAAAGAAGCTGACCAATTTTTCAAAAACCAAACAGCACTGATAATCATTAGATAAAGACTGAACAGGTAAGGAAGACAAACAGCTAAAGGCTTTGCCACTGAGCAGCATAACCATCTAGTTTTCTCTACAAAACCAATAATCAATTGATTGATAAGCGGTTTAACAGTACAGGCCTATGTGCTCTAGTTCAGTCTGTGTCTTGTCTATGATGAAAGTATTTAGCAGTCATCTGTGAGCAAGATGAATGGGTCAGTAAGGAATCTGGCCGTTTGTTTGAGGTCCAGAAATGACCAGGCATCAACTATGAGAACGCCTCAAGGGCTTTCCTGTTGTGACACAGCAGGTCAGGCTACTGCAGCAGGCATGTAATTGGGAAATAAGTAGGGCATGTGACTTTGAAGCTACAGTCACTTTAAATGTAAATCAAGTGACACAAGCTTGAAACGTTTGTGCCTAGAATCACTTTGGACTGCACAGATCAAGAGCTAACTGCTGTGATGATATTCACATCCAAAGGCACAGCTGCTATTACAACAACCATATCCATTTCATTCATGAGGGCAAAGTGTAGACGAAGTAAAGGAAATAAGGGAAAGGACTCTGACACGTCGTTCACCAATAAAAACGCGTAATCTGTAAGGTCCTTTCGAAATCGACCCATGAGACTGTTCCAGAATAGACTCCTCTGAGCTTTTTCTTGATCTGCCATCTCTATGCTTAAGGTTGGGTTAGGTTTAGGCAACCGAAAATACTTGGCTATACAGGAAAGAAGACTTTATTTGGAGCAGTATAGCATCAGGCTACTTCCATTGGCATTAGGGCATGATGGCATTGGGCCAGTTGCTAGGGAAACGTAACTATAGGTCGTTTTATGCTGTCATTTTTTCTAGTGAGGATATCTTCACATACCAAATGTAAGGGACATCGCTGTCTTTCTTAACCTCCTTCAGATTTACCTCATACAAGCCCTTATGACTGCTCAAACTCAAAATAACCGAGTTTTTCACCCATCTTGCCAAACTGCATTTAACTTGGATTCCATTGTTTGCAGGTTTTATGAATAGTCATCTGTTCCTTCCTTCAAAGCAAAATCTCAGAATTGACACAGGAAAGACCCTGGCCGTCTTAGCTTACATGCACCGGATGCTCTTACATTTACTTTAGGTGACATGAGTGCAACAGAAGAGTGAACGAGTCCAGGCTTCAGAGAGATGGGTAGAGATTCTGGGCACAGTTCAATACGTGGATCAAGATAGTCTAAATGGGTCGCTTGTTTCCAACAAATGGCCTCCTCTTTGAAATGCCAGGCGTGTTGGGTTTGGTGTCCTAATTCATGTGTACGAGAGGGCAAATGTAGGAGCTGAACACATACACACAGACACACACACACACAATCTTGTCTGATCATGTCAAAAGGGGCTGCAGTCCCAGGCCAAACCTGACAGAGTTCATTCACACAGTAAGCTTTTTATCCAGCGATGGCCCTTTTCTGCCTCGACTGTCACCACCGTGATAAGCTGCATTCAGGTCGCATTCAGAATATAACAATATATATAAATATATAACAAAAGGCGATTTCTTCGAGTTTAACTCATTCAATCAGAACAAAACTGAAGACGATGCCTGTACAAGCAACGCTTTCACACACAAACATTAAAATATTTCAGAGGGAAAAGCGTTTACCCCTTTTCCCCAACCTTTATTTATGCAATGATGCTCAAAAGCAAATATTTTTGGAGTATTAGTGCACAATCTCCAACGTTAGATCGAGAGCAAATCTTAAAATTCCCATTCATATGCAAGGCCTTACAATTCTTTTATCATGTCCTTCATTCTACTGTGACATTGTGTGAAGCAAGCAATACAGGGTCCTTGTTGCAGAAAGAAACTTCAGCTGATTCTTACAGACAAAACATTACATTTGCCAAAAACACTCCAAATATCAGTGTTGGCTACATCTCTACAGTAAGGACATTTCTATTGGTCTAAAATATCATACCTTTGCTTGTGTTTTGCTTCCTTTTTTCTGTTCATTGCCTCTCTTTACTTCTCTCAGTTTTTTCCCCAGGACCAAGCTCTAATTAAATGGCTGCTAAACCTTCACACAGTATTTCCTCAGATGGCACCACTGCTGTTCTCCCCCTTGTTTTGGTCGACACTATTTCTGGTTTCACCAAGTTATGGCTGCGTCTTTCATTTTCATACTCCCCCGCTGGTGCCGAGTGTCTGAACAAGCCAAAGCTAGATGAGTATACAGACAACAAGTACACAGCTTCCTCGATGTCACAATGCCTCGGCTCTACTGTCTCCAAAACAGTTCCTGAATGTTTATCGTGCTTGACAGTAAATCAAATCAGATGTTTCCTAAATTGTAAGGTAACAAAGTAACCTCGGTTTCAGTAGACCACATCAGTGATCATTAACCTCAGTTCCTTGTGGGATTTATGTGTACAGTTCTGTCTCTCACTTCCGTTTGTTGGCAATAAAGAGCGCTCTCTTCTGCTATGCAGCTGAATCAGGTGGTCAGGTATGTACACCTGTATTCAAATTGGAGGTTGAAAATTCAGTTTATCTGCCAGACGCATTTCAACTATTCTGGTCCTTCTGACAGCCCAGCTGGTCCAGTCGATGCACTTCCTCACCACTAACTCCCTGCATACTAATGAGGGGGGACAGGAAAAGGAAAGCTCTCTTCCGCTGCAGCCTACTACTCAATCTATCCCATCTGGGCTGAGGAGTCCTCCGTTATAAACAACCCACTTCACTTCAACTCAAAACCAGAAACTATATAGTTTTAAAACCAATCCTAAGTTTAACTTCCTACCTCGAAACCGATGTGCTGAAGCAGACAAGAAAAACAATCAAGCAATGTGATGGACTAAATACTATGCATTATGTTAAAAAAAAATGTATTTCAACATTGACAGATATCTGTACAAACTTAGGGTTGGTGTCCATATTTGCAGCTGTATAGCCAGAAGAGCTCACCTTTGGCAATCAGCAACAAACTAGCAGTACAGTTTTGTTGTTGTAGCCAATGTGGACTGCACACAAAAATGGAAATTTCAGTGCATTATGTTTATGCAATTTTTCAATAACACCAGTAGCATGTACAGAACTCTAATGTGGCATGAACTTACATTTCTAAATCTAATTTTTGTGTATTATGTATATGTATTTTTTTTACATCTGTCATTATGTATTTACTTATCAGTGTATAAAATATCAAAAACATAATTTAATGTTCATTTTTCAGTGTCTAGCAGGGGGAAAAAAACTGCACAGCACACAGAAAAAAAACAAGAAGCACATTTAAATGAAGTCTATATTTGTTCTGTTTTACATAGTTTCTCCAACATACAATTGCAGTTTTGTTGTATCTAAGATCCAGCTGCACTGATGCTGCAAGCTGCAAAAAGGCAGACGTGGTGACAGCCTAAACTGCATCAACACTTTGTTTCACTTAACATGTCTGGCAGGCAGAAACTAGGCAACACAAACACACGGACGCACTATGCAAGCGGTCAGGCGAGTAGTTCTTTCGTCATCCACTGTAGTCTGGATCTGTCACTCAACATGATGTCTGTGTATTGGTGCTAAGGGCACGAGGGAAGTTTACAGACGTAAAAACGAAGGTATAAACACCAACATGCCAAAGTCTACACAAGTAACATTGATTGGGAAAGAGAAAGCACGTTGCAGTCTTCCCGACACCTCAAGCCCGCACATGAGGGAGATCAGAGTCTTGCATCATCAGCTGGTCAGTCAGACAGCAGTTTTTCCTGTTTAGCAACATGTATGTCTCACATACAGTCTATCTTCAGCTGACAGAAACTGGGAGAAGCTGCTTTGGGCTTTCTTTAGAAGAATTCAACCTTGTAACAGTGCTCCATTCTACTTTAAAAAGCACTGTGATCAGGAATCTGTAATATACTACCATTTCCTCCTTAAAATTACAATGAATAGACTATATTATATATTATTAGTCTGTCTGTGAGCCTTTAAGCGCTTGCATAAAACACGATTCTCTTAAAATTACTGTCCGATCAGGTTCAAGAGCACATTGGGTATTGTGAATCCTTGATTTTCTGATTATTTCGCAGCCTCTCTCTGTGAACTGTGAATATTAAATCACTGTGCATGCTGCATTCTGACAAGTGCAGACCAGCCATGTCAAAAACACACCCAGGAGAGAATGAAGGCTTGGAATCGCGGAGGCGGCAATGAATCAAAGCCTTTCTTTTTCTTTTTTTCTTTAGTTTTTTTCAAAGCCTTTCTTCCATCTATCATAAGTGAAATCAGCCTGTCATTCAAACCCAATGGGCAGATATCAACATGTTAAACTGGCTGCGCCATTTCAGTATTAAAACTCAAACTAAAGCTAGAGTCATCTTTAATCATCAAATTAAACAACACAGAAGAACTGTGTGGAGCTGTGTTGTTATTCCTTCGCTCCCATGACCAACATTTACTCAAAAAGCTAGTTAACGCATGATAACCATGGTTTAGCCACATCCAAATGATCCAAAATAAATTTCACAGATGTCACAGACTGGCTCGCGGCGTGGGGAAAAAAAGGCCATCCAAAATACATATGATTACAATAAAAATCATGTATTTAAACTCAACTTACTGAACCAATGTGTGGAATTAGCCATGCTGAACAGTGCCAAACTTAAGACAACATTGCCTATGGTGGACGCAAATTGCAGCAAACAACACAGTAACTTCTGCCTCCTCCATGTTAAGTGCGCTGTCATGTTGTGCACAAAATGACAGTCCAAACAAAGTAGTCACTTGTTAACCTATCATTGATATTTGCCTAAGAATTGTCTAGTCCCAAAACTCCAATGTTTTCAAAAAAAATAGAAAAGCAGCAAATTCTCAAATTTGAAACCAGAAAAGGTAGTCTGTGCTGATCAGGTGAGCTACATCAGGTGACAACCCTCCCGACTCAGCCATTTGCTTCCTGAACTACACGAAGAGCAACCAGCCCAGCAGACAGCAGTGAGAGACATCACACAGATGAAGAATGAAGTTCAAGGCCCTCATGCCTCTGCTCTGCCCAAAGGCCAATAATCATCTATCTGTCAAAGGCAGAGCTCTCGCTTGGCCTGTCCTATATTTAGCAGACAAAGCCTCATCAGCCTAAGTACTGAATTCAATTTCAAGGGACATCATTAATCTACACTCATAAATCATTTGGGTTATGCTAATGTAGGCTCTTCATCCTCTGAGCAGCATGTGGTTTTCCGTGTCCAAGCTAAACCTCGCACTTGTCTCCGAGCATCACCACGTTTCAAAAATTTGGACTATGCCAGTGCAGGACGCCCGGCCCTTTGAAATGCTTTCGGGTTTCCATGGAGAACATGCTCGGTGGTCTGAGCTTTGCGCTTTGTTTCTTTGCGTCACTAAACCACCAGGTTTCTCGTTTAGCCGCTGGCAATTAACAGCTGGGCGAGAACAACGGGCTCTGTTATGAAGGGGGAAAATAAAATGAAATTTTAAGACTCTGGCAAGAAGAATCTCGCAGGAATTTCAGAGGCAGGAGGAAGAAAATAATAAAGCAGCATCTAAACAATGAGGCTAAAAAACAAGAGCAGAAATACAAGATCTAGGCCACTATGGCAGAGCACGAAGAGAATAACAGTCAGCAAGAATATGAAGTCCACAGACTCCATCAAATCTCCAGGCTGTATCAGGCTGCACTGAGGGATACAGTATATCTGAGCTATGCTGCTGTTTGTTCAATGTCCTGACATTCCTCAGAGACAATCCTCTCCCTGTGCTCGACGCTGCACACACAGCGAGTCCTTGACATTTCAGTCAGTGTCTGTCCGCTGGGTGGACAAGGGACACTCAGGCCTGTGAACAAGGCCAGCCTGCCTGCTGAAACAAGTGCACATTCATTTTACATTTAGCTGATACTCTGGTCTAAAGCAACACTGAATGAGCAGATGGGGGGAGGGCAGATCAGGCAGCCAGTGATTTGCTCAAAGACTCTTCAACAGGGTGTTACTGGATATTGTAGGAAATAAAACCTGTGACCTTTTCTAACTAAGCACGTAAGTACTCCATAACAAAGCACACTTATTCAAGTACTGTACTTTTCTTTTTGTAGTTTTGGCCACCATTTCTATCAATTATGATAAACCAAAGTAATTACTGAGATCTGGGAACATAGCAACATCGCTGAAGAGTTTGGGTAATAATTTTACCGTTCGCCTTAATTTCTTCTTCCAAATAAGATTAGTTCACCAAGGGGTTTGTTTACGACCTGTCTGACCACCTCACTGCTTGTATTTCTTGATCAGTCAGCCTTGTTTTTTAGTTGTTGCCATGTTAGATCTCAGAATTATATTGACATAGGATGCAAATTGTAACCTTTCAGTACAACGCTGACATACTTTTATTTCCAGTTTAAAGCTAGGGTTGGTTATGTTGAAGAAAGCAGCAAGAGTAAGCTAGATTTTGAAAGTATACGACCGCCCCCCACCCCCCTTCAGGTCTCCCTCCAAAGCAACTCCCCTCAAAACACACAAACGCGCACTGCCTGATTACTGCTGGAGGACGAGTCCACGAGAGAGCGTCGGATAGAGGAGCGCAGCGCATAGTTGTCATCGCTAATCGCGTCCAATTACCTCATGTCATGCTGTCTGGATGTAAAGAGAATTTCAACAAATATAACAAAAAATGCTTCTAAAAGACATTACCTACCCAAGCTTTAAGCTACTTTATACTTTAGTTCCACTAAATTTCAGAGGGAAATGTTGTCGTTTTTACTTCAGTGAATGGAGCGGTATTGCTATTTTTAATTAAGTACGGCTAAAATAACTTGTCAATTGATAGACTGGTCGACTGACAGAAAATTAAACTGACTGATCATCGTTTAAGTAAATTATTTTTCAAGCAAAATTACCAAACATTGGCTGGTGTTAGCTTCTACAATGTGAAGATTTTCTTTGTTTTGTAAGATAGTAAACCTAATATCTTTGGCTTTTGGAATGTTGGTCGACAAAACAAGCAATTTGAAGACATCCCCTTGGGCTCTGGGAAATTGTGACGTGCATCTCTCACTATTTTGTGACATTTCATAGACCAAACAATAAATCAATAAAAAAAGAATCGGCAGGGTAATAATTAAAATAATATTAAGTTGCAGTCGTATAATTAAGTAAAGGATTTGAATTCAGAGTATTTCCAGATGGTCTGTGATTGCAAGGCCAGCCTGGCAGCACTACGAAGCAAGGTCAATGTGGTTCGGCGTAAAAGAGCGTTGGATAGATTTTTCCCCAGTACACTCAGGTTTTTACACTAGAAAAGGCAACTGAAAGGTCAAAGCGTTTCCATACTTGTGCTGCTGACATAAAATGACCAAAAGACTAATAGTCCAAAGAGAACATTGTTCCTTTCAGCAGGCACAAGGAGACCATGTCTGGGCTTTGTAACCTCCGTGTTTATTATGGGTGAAAGTTGATGACTACCAATTTATACCTAGCCAGCTTAGTATAACTATCAGTTGAGACTATTTAAATGTTGCTGTGGCTCAAACCACAAAACTCCTGAGTAAATTCAACCACAGCTGACTGAACTGAGTTTTTAAAAAAAAAAAAGCACAGAGATGAATACAACGCAGTGTTCTCAACACAAGTAATGACGCTGTTCTGTGAGCAATCACTCAAATTGCTAATAACTTCAGTAACACGGACTGGGGGGTGTTTTTTATTTAATTACAGATGTTTTATGGTGTCGCACGTTTCAAAAAGTGAACACAGTATATCTTTATTTTGAAAAAAGCGTAGCCCTGCTTCAACAAGACTCACATTTAACATCCAAGTCACTGAACCTTCTCGAGGTCAAATCATCTTAAACTCACACTTGTGACTGGCTTCTACAATGACTGCATGCTCCTGAAAGCACACAAGCTTTCTCAGAATCCAACCCTGGTTATCCACAAACACCCTTCTGGGGAATTTCTTTCATAAATAAACGACAAAAATGGACAAAAAACATCAGAGCGGAGCAGTGCAGATATCATAAAACTTTTCTATAAGCTTCCTGATCCTTTTTCCCTGCACCAGTTTACATTCAGGAGCTTCCTCTGTTTATGGAAGAAAGTCTACAGCTGAACCAAAGAAGGAGGGGGGGGGGGACTTGACCTCAAAACACCACCCTGTGATGCAGGCAGTCATCAAAAGAACTTCAAGTGCTGGTGATAATTTTTGAAGCATTCATCACCCAAAATAGGCTGCTGTCAGTCAGCCTCTGGCTTACTTTGCTTGTCTGTAGGGCCTGCTGGGGGATGCAGTGCCATATGTAGCCGGCTTTGGTGCACATGGTTGGGGTGCCAATGCTCAGCTGACTGGATCCATGCCAGGGTTCAAGTAATCTGTTTTCATAGCACTCTGTAAACCACATAAGCTCTCTGTGTCATTAAGTGTTATTATCTGGACTCTCATTAACTATGGTTTTGTTGGACAGCCCCCTCCCCCCCCC
>NTHP01000452.1:249296-262842 GCA_003416845.1 Oplegnathus fasciatus
CCCCATCACGGTCAAGAGTTCAGTCTCCAACGTGTCACATTAAAAACAACATTTACAGTTTTATCTCTTGTGCTCTTTTTCAATCAAGGGGTCATTTATAAAAGCATCTGTGTGGACGGTTTTCCATGCAACAGATGCATCAGTTATCAGTGCATTTAGTGTCATTTTATACAGCTAATAATTATTTTGGGAAAGTCCAAGCAAGTGTCAAATCAATCAAGTTCAAGTCAAGTCTTACACTTTATCAAAGCGAGCCTTAAGTCAAGTCTCAAGTCAGTGGAGGCCAGTCCAAGTCAAGTCTTCATAAGCTGAAACAAACTTCTTTCAATGCAAAGGCCTGATAAATAACTATTCAAGGTATATGGCCATGCAGTCTTGCCTGTCGCTCTTTTATTAACTTCTTATTGTTGAAGGAGTTTACCAAGTCACAAGTCTAACTTGAGTCCAAGTCTGAAGTCTACAGCTTTGCTATGTTAAAAAGTATTAAATTTGTGCGGTCCCAAACCTGTTCAGCATGTTCTTATGTTCAGTTCGAGGAGGACACTGCATCTATAGAATGCCCAATGAAACACCTTGTAATAGACATTAAATTCAACAATATAAAAAGGCTTCTTGGCCATAAAATTCTAACTTTGCAGAAACATTGTTTAATCTCCTGTCAGATGCTTGGATCCTTTCACTCCTTAACACAGCTTTCTTCTATCACTGACAATCCCAGGAATGTCATTATATTCAACTGTTACTCATACTGTAAACAGTTCTCAATAAGAGCATGAGCTCAACTTGTAAAATGTAAATGAACTTCAAAAAGGAGAGCACCGGTCTTCCCACCATCTGAGAACTCTGCAGTCAGCATTTTACAGCCTCCAACTTCACATCGCTCTCTCTCTCTCTGTTTCTCTCTCTGCATTAACAGGCCCAAACAGCTGCTCTGCTCTGTTAATGACTCCATGCCATGTTCACTCTCCTCCGGGGAAAACTCGCTGGCAAATGACGAAAGTGGCATTTTTCTATTATCACACCAACATCCTGATGTCAAACACTAGTAAGGATGACAGCTCACTTATGTAAATTAGCGTTATTGAGTTGTTAAAAAAAAAAAAAAAAGTCATCCAAAATGCACAGCACAGCAAAGCAGAACTGTGGGAAACGCAGTAATGCCAGCGTCATCAAATGACAAAAAGAAAAAAACAACCGTGTAGAATGTCTCATGTCTTAAGGAAAAAAGATGATATACTTTGCAGCTGCTGACTACAAGCATCTTTCCTGTTGTTCAAAGCCCTTTATGCAATTTCAATAATTTTATATAACTTCTTAAAACTCTCAATTTTCAAGATAAATGTTATTTGTAAAGGTTTTAGAAGTAGGATGAACACTTTGAATCTTTATGTACCTGTTTTTAAAGCATATATGAATCAGTTGTCCCTGCTATTTTTCTACAATTTCACATGGAAAGCCTCACATGGCTAATTTTCTTCAGTTCATTCCGGTGCGTCTTTAACTGACTCCTTTAGGAAATGAAACGCTGTGCCAGGTCATGTTTTAGGACATTTTTCACAGTAGTTTGGTCAAGGGCAAAGTCAGCGGCCCGGGGATCATCAGTGAGGCTTTTAATCCTGCGCTGTGCCCGTTTTGGAAGCGGGAACCCCTGGCTGGTACAGCCTGGTGACATGAGGATCAAACAGATGAACTGTAAAATTATTTGGGCTTACGACCTGACATGAGGTAGATCTACTGCACCACGGTGCAATCACATTTGAGGTTTCTTAAGCTCCAATCGTAATGGAAATGAGAAATTATTAAAAATCAGTCCAGAACTAACCTTCCATCTTGGTTCATTTCACTGGGATCATTTGTCCACGACTAAATTTGGACTGCTCTAAACTAGCAAGAGGTACAAATAAACATTCCTGAGTTGGAATAAAGTGCTCCAAATATGCCTGGTATGAACACACCCATGCACAGAAAAATATAGCTACTGTTTGGATGGAATAATAGAGCAACCGTGTGAAATTAGGTAAATGCTTTGGAAATTCCCTCATGATAACATCATTAGTGCCATTCTTGCACTGTTAGCAAGAAAACAGGAGAGATTTAAAAAAAAAGCTTTACTGATGCATTAGCAGAGAATCACATGCAAGCTCAAGGCGCAGTTGTTTCATAATTTCTTTACAGCCCATAAAAATTGTTTCACTCAAACACAGTATTGCTCAAGGGTCCACCCACCTGTACTGTACACTTACTCTGTCGTTTCTCTTTATCTGTGGTAAACAGATGCACTTTACACAAACCACAGAATGGAACTACGATTAGCAATTGCTGAAATAGACCAGTGAGGTTTGAGGTGAGGCAGACAAACTCGGGTTCGGACTCAGAGAAACAAGCCCAGAGTGAAATCGGCCTTAGTAAAGCCTGCCTCTAATTCCGTCAGTGTGAACGCTGTATACCCTTTGGCCCTGTGCACTCTTGGACGCATGACTATGATCCTTCCTCATTATCATATTGAGTTTAATGTCCCTTTAATGCATACAGTCGCTCTTTTGAACAAAATGGGGCCAACTTCAGAAGTGGGGGATTTTCCTTTGAAGACGTGGCACATTTCTGGTGGCGAACATGTTAATCTGTATGACCGTAACAGCAGCAGTCAACTCTCACAGCATGTAGGGCTGCTCATCTCCAGGCCCTGTCAAGGCTCCTGCACACTAATTAATAACAGTCATCGGTGTAATGAATTGAATAATATCTCGAGACATCAGGACTAAAGAAGAAGATTAAAAACAGGCTGACAGATTGGAGCCGGTCAACCACACTACTGCTCAAATTTGATGATTTTCTGAGTTCAATCCAAATTCAGATTGCTTATCTTTGGATTATTGGTTATTTATTATTATTATTATTATTATTATCATTATCATTATTATTATTATCATCTTCTGTCCAACCTGTGAAATTTCAAGTTTGACACAAAATCCATACACATTTTGCCTTCACATCTGCCACTGAATGTAACCTCATTTCATTATCTAACAAACTACACTGAACTATTTACTGTGAAATCTTTCTACACCACACCAACTAAGAATTTTGATTATTTTCCACTGGTTTCCTTTGTAAAAACGCTGATTAACCAGAGGAACATTTTTAAACATTCTCGTTGCAGAGAGCATCTCATCATCTTGAAACTTCTGCTGCATTTTTGACAATATGTGACATTTTTTCTATTAAACAACAAAATTATGGAAAAATATTGAAAGTCAATAATGAAAGTGAACACGAGCTGCAGCCCTAATGGGCTCATCAGAACCAAAAATTTGGATTAATCAAGCACGACACAGCTCTATTTTCAACTGTATGTTTCCGAAGAAAACCACTTACTTCACCGGACCAACAGCAGACACCTGCTCCTATTGTCTGCGACGGGTCAAAGTCATGTTAAATCTGTCTGCCTCAACGGTCAAGTACACACACAATAGCCTAGACTCCACCAGAGGAGCTCCAGCAGTGTGAAGCTGTGAATGGAAATCTGCCGTGTGCTGGTGTGGACACAACAATCCAGACACCTGATATCCCCCCGGAGGCTTCTGAGCGTTAGGAACGGTCAAAACGAGACAAATCTAATAGTTCTTCTGACATGCCAATGCTTATGTCACTGAGGGTTTGGAGCATGAAACCACCAGACGGTTTTCCAGTCAAGGGTGTCATTTTAAACGCTTGCCACACTTAGCCAAATTAGTGAGGATCTACCCTATGATCTGGGGAAGGAAAAAGAGGAGTGGAGGATAATCTGACACCGTTTTACTTCTCAAGACGTTCAGAGAGTTTGAAGCTGGCAAAACGGTTCCCCCCTCTCAAGTCCAGGAAGATTTCTGCGTGAGAGTGTTGTACAAACACTGTCTGAACGCTCATCTAGTGTCCTCATCTTTCTAATTCCAAAGTTATGAGATGGCTTAGGCCACAGAAGTGGACTGTTTTTTTTCCTTTTCTGCAGGAAGCATTCCTCTCTAATGACAGGGGAAGTTACAAGAAGGTCCATACAAACACTAAAGCAGGAAAACCAACCTAAATTTGGGCCTCTTATTAAGGCGGGCTGACCAAAAAAGCTGTGATCTTCAACACAACAAGTGTGACCAAAAGACTTCCTTAGACACTCGCTACACACGAGACATGAAAATGCCCGACCTTGGTCGGATGAAATGCAGGCAGGGTGGGACGCGAGCAGTAAACACAGATCTGAGGTGATTACATGAAAAGGGTGTTGTATTTTGAGGCAGTATGTTTTGTTGTGGGTTAGGAGTTCATGAGGAGCTGAGGGGTTTTTTATTTTAGCTTGTAGTATTTTAGATCAAAGCTTGAATAATACAGAATGAGAACTGAATGTGTGGCCTCATTTCCAGCACACAGGCACAATACGCCCTCTGCATTAAACAGCAGCGCAGTTGGGTTTTCCAGACAATTGCCTAAACTGTGACAATAACCTAAAAAAACAGATACTACAGTTATCTGAGCTTCTAGCCAGACGCAGTACTGACTTCAGCTGGTAACTACAAAGAGTTAATTTACAAAACAACATGAAGAAGCGGGCAATAAAGAAATATAATAATAATATTGTGATACAATATGAAATATTGTCCGTAACCCAATATATCTATTTTTGACATAAATTCTTTTTGCCACATCATGCACAAGTTAATATCTCTACATCTCTGCTAAAACACAGAGGATGGGATCTTTCATGGTGTAGGAGTTCAAGTTACAATTTGTAAGAGTGTGTCACTTTTAAACTAGAATATATCGAATTGTCCTGCGAATATGATATATAATTCTATTTCTCTTGCACGTTTAAAACTTCATGGAAAGTCAAGGTGAAGAGCCCTGTTACACTCGGGTCACTTTGAGTTGGGCAGACATGATGTATCGCTCTTCATACTTCTACAATTACAGCAGTGATCATCTTGAGTAACATCATCTCTTCGCACAAAGGCTGCCACAGTCTGTTTTACAGTAATTTAGATTTTTATTGGACATTTCAACTCATGCAGTTATCACCCACATGCAATTCTTCCAAGGGAAAACAAAAGTGACAATGATAAGGATGTTCCAAGTTATAAAACCATTAGCTGTATGTGTTACATTACTTGACTTTTTTTTCCCAGAAAGCTACACTCTGCACGCATTTTTTTCTAAATCTGAGGACAAACGAAAGTCTTAATTTTTCCTTCTTTCAAAATTAGAACAATAAAATCCCAATTTGCATGAAGGCAAAGAAGAGTTAGTATCTTCCCTGTACAAGCAAGGTGGAGAGAGTAGTTCAGCAGGGTTCACTAATAGCAGCTCTTTACCTGCCTCTCAACCACGCAGAGATATTCCCCTGCACTCCTCTTTCTGCTCACACTGAATTATTCAACAGGGGAGGAGGATACAGTACGACTTCTAGGTCACGATCATGACAACAACAACAAAAAAAGAGAGACTGCCTTAAAGTTAGCACATGGAAGGGCAAAGCGTTAATCATTCATGAAACTTGAGTAGCTGCTGTAACGTATTTGTACCTGAAACAGAGGCTGGACAATAAACCAAATTAACCAAGTAACCATTCCCTAAATTTACTGTCATCAGTTTCCAATTTAAAAAAAAGTCTGAATCCCAAATGTGGAGATGAATTATCTAAGCTTAGATTATAATAAGTGACTGTGGGCCAAATTTAGGTTTTTACACATTTCAACTTTTGAAAGAAAGTTACAGAATGTTGATGCCAAAATGAATTTCATTGCATTTTTGCGGCATAAACAGAATTTCTAGGCTAAGATCTAATAACAGAACATGTTTATGATGCTCCTGTACCCCCACTCTCGTGTTATCTGATCTAGCTGGAGAGCCTTGAGCATAAGGCAAAGAGCTAGTTCAAAGGTTATCTGCTGCTACCCCAACATCATGCTACAAGTTTTCTTTGGTTGACTTTTATCTCCAAGATTTATGTGTCAGCTCCATGCCTCCACGCCAGTCAGCTGGAGCTTGGCACAGCAGTTTCCCTCCCTATCCTGCAGGGCCTGGTGCCTGCTCCACACAGCCATGGTGCGGCTGAAGGCAGCTTCTTCTCTAAAAAAAAAATATGCATTCAGTCCTTAAAATGCAACACAAATCATTAAAAAGGCATGTGCTCTTCCTCCTCTTGCATTTGAAGCATCATTTATTAACCTCAACTCTCATCATCCTTCTTTACCTGGACACTCCAGCTAACCCTCCCTGCCACCACAACGAGCTCATTGCAAGTCGAACAAAGAGGAACTTTTGGTGTTTTTTCGTGACAGACACCTTAATACAGAGTGTAGGCTAAACTGGAGTGAGTGAGTGAGTGGACGTCGCTCTGCACTGAAGCCTAAACGCCTCACACTGCAGCCCTACTTTTGCAGCCTGCTGGCTAACTTGCTAGTAGGCTAATCTCTGGTAACTTTCAGAGGCATGAACTGAGGTCTTCCAACGGGGGTTACTGAGTCTACAAACGCGTCTTTGTGCATAAACGTGATAGAAACTCCCCGTTTTCTGCTTCTAAGCAGCAACAAACCGCACACTGCTCTGTTCAGCGCCACAGTGAAAAATCCCAGAGGAAGTTTTGCGGGTTTACAAACACAAGAACCACAATGGCGGTGCGCCTTTCTTTGAAAGCAGCAACACACGGCGAATAAACACGCACACGCAGCGTACGTGCGCTCGCGAGCCGAACAAACTGCAACACGAGCAGGAGACGGCAGAAACAGGCACCCCTTTCCCTCCGTCTTTGCATTTATTTCAAGTTAGCGCCATATTGAGTGCGCCTGCAGAGCCCCCCGGACGTCGCAACATTGTTTCCAGGAAAACAAAAGCCGCAAAAAAAAAACCCCAAAGTAGCCGCCACTTACCTTGGCGATAGCCTTCTTGTATCTCATGACAGCCTGCTGGATGAGTGTGTGGACTTTAATATTTCCATCCCCGCACGGCACCACCACCCGGGTCCTGCCAAAAGACACCGTGACTTTCATGGTTTAGTATCCGAGATCTTGCCCAGATTCGGAGTAAAACCGAGAAGAGGAGGAGGAGGAATCCGTGTGGATATAAAAAAGGAGCATGGGTTTTTTTTGTTTGTTTGTTCGGCTCCGCGGCTGTCCCGGTATCCCTTCACAGAAGCGAGGACTAAAGGTCTTTCCGCTTCTCCCCGCCGGGCGACATTGTTTTCTGTGTGTTTTCAGACCACCTGTTTAGCTTCTCTCTCTCTCTCTCTCTCCCTCCTCCGCTCTCTCGCTCCCAATCCCTGTCTCTCCCCCTCTCTGCTGAGCTAATGCTCGGTCATGTGTTGCGTTCACGTGCAACGTGAAATGTTGGAATCCAGAGTTGGACGTCCAACGTGAGTGACAAAGAGCAATGACAGTCCTAAATGATTTCAAACATGAGCAAATAGTTTTTTTTTGCCAGTATGACGAGAAGAACTTCAAACATATGTAAATGTGTTTAAAACCAATGTCACGCTAAGTTAGCGTTCAGTTCCCTGATTGTTTTGTGACCAAATGCATATACAAAAAAAAATTAAAAAAATCACACAATCACTGCTCTATTTTGTTCCCAGACATTTTGTCAAGGAGATTTGGGTGAAAAACAGAAACTGAGAAAACTTATTGACATATATGGGGACATATGGGGTGTAATTAATGGCTGGGATATAAAAAGGTGTGGTATTTAGGGGAAAGGGAGCGTAATTTATTATTAACCTATATTTTATTACTGGGAATCTGTAAATTATTAATGGTTGCACCTCTAATCTCAATTTAACTTTTCAGTCTGTGTAGCCTGTATTCACAGGAAACACTGTCCCTTAGTGCTAAAGAGAGAACAGCTGCAGCAAGTGTTTATCTAAGAGTTGGATCACATGGCAACAGAAGGAGCAAATGGAGCTTGGTAAATTAACAGCTACTTTAGGATGTAAACTGAACACATCCATTAGGCTGCACGACAGACGTGTAGTCTGTTGTCCTCCAGCTTGTTGCTGCAGTGTTAGGTAGCTCTGCCTACTAAATGGGTTCTGCATTATACTTCCTTTTCACATTGCTGTGAGTAAGTTTCTATAAATACTTCAGAGATCATAAAAAATGTGAGTGAAGCTGTCACCGCATTTCCTTGATGAGTAATGAAAAATCTTTCTCAGCAAAACCTTTCTGCTTAGTGAACAAGCCAACAAATGTATCCGTCAAAGAAAGGCATAACTTTGAAACAAATGTTACGTGTTTTAAACTTTTTTCTAACCAAGGAGAAATAAAAATTTGCATCTGAGACTTCTAACTTTTGAAGCTGGGGTTTACGAGCGTGACCTGAAGGCATCAGAGGAGCAGGGAAGGCCACAGTTGCAGTCTGTCCCCCCGCTGTGGGCAGGATGGGTAATGTTTGGCGCGCAGGGAAGCGATGTTGCACTGACACAGAAGGACAGCAGTGGTTAAAATGATATTCAGATCAATACATAGATTGAAAACAATGCAGATTACAGCTACTGCAGGCTGCAGATGTGTCCTCACAAGAATAGAAAGTTGAGTAAAACTGGAGTTCAGATTTATGGTTAGAATTAGGATAGAGCAGATATTTGGATTACACTAACTGGGAACTTTATAAATAATTCAAGTCTTCACAAGTGCAGTGATCTAGCTATTATGAGCATACACATATTTCCTTTTTTATTACTGCACTTAATGATACATCACCACTTGTTAAACCACAGCTCTCCGTGTGCACCTGCTCCTTTCCTATTTCAGTCCATCGTTCCACCCAAGTCTGAAACTGAACCAAACCCCCAAATGAAAAGCAGTCCAGATCCATGTGGGGAGCCTTTAGGAACAGCTGCCCCGGCACATGGACAACATGGATGGACTTGTACCACTGAACACGCCTACACCAAAGGGACCGGGCCACTGTAACAAACACCTCCACCTGAGCCAGAAGATGCCCTTGCTTTCCTGAAAAAGAGAAGTTCTATGTCAGTTTTCACATTTGATTCCATCCGATTACATTTTTTGAAAAGGTATGTTTTTCATAATTTAAGATAATCACAAAAAAATACATTTTGCAGTGTGCAGTGAGATATCCCTGCTCTGTCTCCTGACTGAAGAGTGTGGACTATAGTGCCCATAAGGCCAAGTGCAACACAAGGTTTAGTGAGAACATGAAAAGAGACGAGAGTCATTGAATTTCAAGTATGTGGAAAGTGTGTGTGTGTGTGTGTGTGTGTGTGGTTTACATGGGCACTGGTTAAGTGGGATCGCTCCACCATTTAGTGCCAGCATGCAACTGTGAGACTATTTTAACTCTTAACACAGCTGGAGCGCTCACGGGCCACCAACCCACAGCGTCAGCAGCTGTCACAACGGATTAAACAGCCTCAACTTTGGAGAATATGAGCACATGTTTCGTGATGGTTTTCACAAAAGGTGACGCAGAGGAAATGTGCAGTCACACTGGTAGGGTGAAAAATAATCTATTTTTTTATTATAATGAATATTAATAATAATAAATGATTTTTAGTGAAGGGGACATTGTAGGTGTTGTAGCATTACGATAGACTTTGCATTCATGACACTTAGTGGATGTTCTGGCTCCACCAGCAGAATGTGCTTCAGTTTTACAAGCAAAACTAGTGACGTAGTAAGGTCAAAGGTCAAAACCACCTTTCCACCACCAGTGATTTTTTTTACTAGAGTGGTGGTGGAGAAGAGAAGAAACGAGTCTTTTAACAAACTGACACTAAATCAGCACAGACATATGTCACATCAAAGAGCTTTTATGTCCCTAAAGACAGACTTTAGTATAACTGAAGGAGACAATTTTACTCTTAGATGAGAAATCCACGTCTTGAAGTGAAAACAAATGCAAAATTATTCATTTGTGCAAGCTAAAAAAGAAGTTATAGTACTTGCTTGGTCATCTATTTTATAGTTTTTATAGTAATAATGGTAACTAATAATATTAAGAATTTTGTTTTATAAGAAAAGATTTTTTGACAAAAAAGTCCCTCTTGGCTTTTTCCAAAGCTTTCAACTGCAAACTATATGATACATGCAAACTCCAATTACTCTGAAAGACCATGAGATGTGGCTAAAGCTGTGGAAAAAGTAAGTGAGTTATGTTTCTCTGTCAAACTACTGTTTCTTAGGTCAAGAATGAACTTTCACGCTCGCCATTATGTGAGGTATTTGGAATAGGAGTCATATACCTCAAGAGCAACCAAGTGTGGTATTTGGGCTCTTTGGACACAGTTAAAATATGATAACATTTATTGTGCATGCGATTTGCAAGTTGAATGCAAGTGATTTGGCTCATATGTTGCCCATTTGGGACAATTTCATAAGCTTATGTGACCAGAATGTTACCCAGTACTTGTTATGTGTTACATTCAGGTCCCCACACCTAACATATTTGTCTTGTCAATTTAAATATGCAATACAACAGTAACTATGAGATCCGCTCGTATTAGGGACATGTAAGAGCAGAGCTACTCTAAAAAAGGACAGAAACAGATTTGCATTTTCAAACCGTCGGGTTTACTTTAAAACCATCATCAGGAGCAGGTAGGCGTCAGGAAACAGCAGCTAATATATTCCAGGTTTGCCAGCTGATTGCAATCAGTAAAACTGAAATGTGCAAATGAAAAGTGCAATTATGTTTCAATACAATAGGATCCCCATGGGGGAAAAAAGCACTTGCTGGCACTTGCCAGTAAAATTTTATATATCACCACAGAGTGTGTGTAGTCCACAGGAAGAGTCTTACATCTTATCTTACGTTATTCTGGTACTTGTGTAATCATTACCTTTGCTTCCTGTATTTTCTAGTATAGGAGGGCCAATGACTGACTCCTCATAGTGATAAAATATAACCACACGCCGTTTTAATCATATAAAAGCAAGAAATAAACTAGAAAGAAGATGAACGTTAGTGCATCAGCAAAGGGAGTGCAACATTCAAATGAAGTCCAGAGGGAGTCGCAGACAGTGTTGTATTTGAGAAGATGAACAGATCTACAGAGCTCCCTGAGCACAGAGAGGAAATCTGTAAATGTTGCAGCACTGGTTTTATACGTCCTAAAACACTCACTCTGGATTCATTCAGGGCACCAGCTAAATAACTAACATGTAAATGTGAATATCCACTGTCAGATGTGACATTTGTGTCTGACACGGCATCATATTTGAATCAGTAGCGACCTCTTGTGGTGCGCAGTGGACAGTTACTCCTTTCACTATGATTTGACTCTCTAGGGCAGTATTTTCAAACCTCATTTAACCTCTCAAAGAGTAGACAATATTCATTTATAACCGCTTCTTAGTCAGTTTAATCATGAACAGTTTAATTATGCTCTGTGTATGTAATAATGTCTATTATATATTACCTTTATTCACTTTCTCCAAATAAGATTCCAACTAGAAATCTATTGTTTTTTGAAGACAGATAAATCTGCGCTGTATCAGACGGCAACATGTTTCAGGTGCAGTTTGGTTGAGAATCCACCATGTAGACAAGTGTTGAGCAAATTAAACTGAAAACAGATCAGCAGGGATATTTTAAATAACAGGGACTTTAGTTAAGACGAGGACTTGGCTCTTCTGACACAACAAACATCGGCTATCTGAGCCAGGAACCCTGAGGGACGCCAGCCTACGACCCCTCATTAAGTCCTTATAGACACATCATCTGCAGCCTCCTACATGGTCTGAGACGCCAACATGTACTGCAGACAGTTTGATGTTGATCTTTTGATCGTGCAGTCAGGTCATTATATAGTCACAGCTGCTTTGTGCAGAATTGTCTTTAGCTGACCCTTTACATCAGTATTAACTTTTATGCGTTTATATAGGCACTTATCATTGGAAAAAAGTTATATCAGCTTTAACTCTGAGAAATTTTAAATGTCAGCTTGTCTGAAGGAACTGTGAAATTTGACGCATTAGGCCAGTTAAGCTGCAAAGGCCACAACGGAAGCCCAAATACCTCTTTGATGGTATTAACAGCATGTAATTGTGTTACGCGTTCATCCCAGGCTAATTTTGTGCTAAAGAGCTGTCTGGCCTAGGTCATACTTGGCTCCCTGCTGTCAGGCCTTTGTGCCCCCCGAGGGTCCCCCTTCTGCTGCTGGTACTCGACCATCTGGAGCCTCCATCCTGCGACCGCAGGACAAGCCAAGGAGATAAAGGAGGAGGGAGAAGGAGGAAGGAGGATGAGTAGACTGGACCAGAAGGTGAGCAGCGGGGCGAGGGGGGCACAAGCCAGAATAACTGATGCAATAGAGCGCCATTATGTAGATGAATGTGACACAGAGTTTTACAGAATGATAATAGTGAAACATTGCAGCCAAATAATAAAAGAAAAATAGGAATAAAACAAGAAAGTTATACTACATGAGAATATGCAATAAGAAAGAATATGTTCAGAATTCCAATTGAAAAAGATTTTTTAAAGAACAAATGATGCATAAGGTGCTGAAATGATAATACAAGGGGAAATGGGAAACAATATGTAAAGTTATATTTTTTTTTATTCATTATGTTTTTGTATTGTTTTTCTTTTTTAAAGGTAGAGAATGATACACTTGATGGAACATTTGTGCCTCCAAAACAATTTGAGGCAGTGTGGTGATTTCACTTTTATCCATTTACAATGTCCAAAATAGGTACTGCCACCTAAGCATCCTGTACTCTTGCACTATACATAAACACAAGCGTTCGAAAACACCTCGTTCACATTGCTGAATTAAGTGCTTTTTCGTCACACTGTTAGAGATTACAGGGAGCTACTCGGCCATGCGGAGCAGTGCTCTTTGATAACAGCAGGGGCAGTGTTTGAACAGTACGACCTCTCCTGGCACGCAGGAGGACAGATGGTGCCTCTGGGGTCAGCCAGAGTCAGCTCTAAATAAAGGAATTCAGCGAGTACAGAACAGATTCTACAGTACACCCACAGTACTGTACACACCTTGATATCAGAATGACATTTTGTTATACTCTTTGTTTTTCAGTCTTTAGACTGTGGTTAATTTATGCTTTTATATGATTTAAACGTACTAATTTATATTTCAGTCATGCTGATGAAGAGGCTGGCTGTAGTTTTCTGGTTACAGCCTAAAATAAACAAACCTCACTAACTGTATTTTGCAAGCTCTTTCAATATAGAAACTTTATTCTTATTAAGAATTGACATATGGGTTTGTTACCCAGAGACATTCTTTGAAAGGCTGCCGTGTAGTGTTCAGGGATATCAAGCATTCTCCAGAAGTAACGATCCAGAACTCTTTGATCGTTTACAGCACATAAATATGTTTGTGGAACTGGAAAATACTTTATTTCCCTACTGGGGTCTGGTGTTAGTTATGAACTTAGCACTCTTTAATGCTTATTGCTGCTAATGTCATTGAGATTATTCTACTTTTACACACTTATTATTGTTTCTGTCTTAAAATAAAATGCTATATAGACCTGAATGTTAGAACAAATTGATCTTGTTGCATGTCTGCTTTTTAAAATGTTATTGCTTTTTTTTT
>NTHP01000452.1:262857-293706 GCA_003416845.1 Oplegnathus fasciatus
TTTTTTTGGACAACCAAGCCAATTGTGTATGTGGTGATGACGAGTTTTGGGGTTTAGGGTGGGGGGTTTGTATGTACATTCTCTTTTGTGATGCATATTATTATGTACTTTGTTTAAGAAATAATAATAATAAAAAAACTGTTCATCACGCACACATAAAAAAATGCTATTGCTTTTTTCAGCCAGTAGATGGCAACATCACTCTGGTCTGTAAACATGCCTCTGACTGCAGTAAAACTATGCTGAAAAATATCTAACATTGATATAAAAATTGCTAATGACATCTGTCATCTAATGCATATCATAAAATATAATACCTTTAGTTTTATAGACAGTTCTATGTCATTTATTATGAAAAGCTATATTTATTTATTTATTACAGTTAACTGAAAAATCCGTCCTTCTCGCTGATAAGCACACATTTTGCAGTTGAGTTGAGCTTCATACACTAGCCCTGCTCATGCAGTCTATGGGTCTACTCAACGACTATATGATCAATGTGGTTCGGTCCAAAACAAGAGTAAACAGAGTAGCAACCAAGGCAGAAATCAAGTCTTTAAAGATCTGAATTTCAAAAAAATCACCATAAACTACAACCTTCTGCGCTACGGAGCTGTGAAAATCTGACTTATTGCCCATTAAAATACCCAGAAGAAAATTAGGGCCACTGGACGTGCACTCCGTGCATAGCGAACGCGGAAGTAGGTAGGAGTGAATCCTCTCGCGCCACCTAGACACTCTTCGACGTTAAACTGACTTCGTCGGTCGACATTTTCGGCACAGCATCATCAGCGCTGACGTGAAACTACGTGAGCGGAGGCACAGGCCGTCCACCCATACTGTAATTAGTGACGAGTCAGACTACGTAAAACTTCGGTAAGTCACTGCAAAGCTGTCACATTTTTGCTCAGCGCCCGTCGGGCAGAGGCGAAGGAAAACGTGCAAACATGTCCGCGGTGCGAAACTTTTCATTGCAACTTTGCTTTGCGACCAGGCGGATGAATTATGCGATCAACATGGAGTAAAAAAAAAATGTTCCCCGTCGGCTGTGGCGGCAGCAGCTCCTCTCTGCTGAAGTTTGCACAGCCGCGTAAGTGTGACAGAGTTAGATGGTTATCGGAAGTTGAGCGAAGGCGTTTCTTCAAAATAAATTATTCCAAAAATGTCACATATATGAAAAATATAAATGCTTCCATTTTTCCCCCAACTTTCTCTTCGATACATACTTTATTTATGTCTAAATCGTGTTAATAAAAAGATATACCGGTCTGAATAAGAGTGTAAATATGAAACATATTGGGGAAGTTACAGTACTGCTTCATGTTCACTTTGTATTACTAAAAAGGGAAGCTACGACTAATTTCTTCAACTTGACAATTGGCAGTACAGTAGTGCTTAATGTTACTTGACAGACACCACATGAAAAAGAAGTGGGAATTGTGTTTACAAGTTGGGGTTTTGCATTTACTGGAGATTTCCGGGGCTCACAGTTCTTTAATCATGTTTTGTAATCTTTGTAATCTTGTAATCTTTTTGATATCATGCATTTGCATTGCGAGAACACTTTCTAATCAGATGCTTCACTCCTTCAGTAGCAGACAGAAGACAACATTAGCTTGAGATATTGCTTGGAGCAAATTAAACAGGGACCCTGTGGTTGTACATTAGGGGCCCTTGTGTGAAAAGTTATGTGAACTACAGTCTGCTTCCTGGCTGGTTACTGTGACGCTGCCTGCTGACATGAGTCAGGTCTTTGTGATCCTCAGCCTTCAGACTCAGTGATATCTGTTCATCGTCTCTGGTTCAAGTCAGCACTGGAAGACACCAATCCAGATCTGTACGACTTCTCTCCTCAGTGTTATTGTGCACATTTTCTTTCCTAAAAAGAATGAAGAATCAAATTAAATGATATTTGAATTGATAACAGTCTCTGTCTTGGAGAGGAGAAGTGGATGTTATGCTTGTTTGTCACAAGCTGGATAAACGGTCACTGCCGGCAGAGATCTTCACACAGATCATTTGGACTCGCGTGCGAACCGGCAGGTAAATGAAAACATGGAGACTGCAGTGCAAATAAAAGGAGACTGAATTTGAAGTGTGCTCTTCGTGTCAAGCTGTTTTGACTGATATGAACAGTGTCATTCTAAAAAACATACTTTCCCGGAGAGGTTCTCATTTACCTACGTTAGTTTTGTCTTTTTTAAATAACGTTTCAGATTCAGAGTTTAAAAAGTGACAGCTTTTCAGTTAACATCTTTAAACGTGTGTTCCACCGGAGTTTCGCTCTTGGCACGTTGGAAACAGCATTTAAACCTTCAACGGGACAATGAAACTCTGCATTAAACACCAGGAGATACTTTGAGGTGCTCCGAAAATGAAGAAAATTCAAGTTTATTGGAGACATTAAAAGGTTTATCATGTAGCTACGTGGACAACATCCATGAAAACGGTATTGGGAATGAAAATATTCGGAAGGCCTTTTTCAGCCTCAGTAGGTGTATTAATAATACGCTTGTCTGTCTGTCCAGGTGACTGACTATGGATACTTCAATCTCGCCTCAGCTGGACAGCAGCTTAAACGACTCAGTGACAGATGGAGAGGAGAACCACAGTGAAGCCAGTCCATCTCCTGCAGCCGCTCCTCAGGTACACACACACACACACACACACACACACACACACACACCTTGTTAAAAAGTGTTCAGCGATTTAAACTGACAGAGAAGGTGCAGCAGGGTGTCAGTGTCACTTCACACACTTATATGTTCGTGGACAAGTGTTACAGTTGTCCAGCATGAGACGTTTAGCCGATATTTAGACATTCCACGCTATGAAGATGACTTACATCTGTAGATTTTGCCATGAATGCCTTGATTTGTCGTCGACAGGTGTCGGTGGCAGCAGAGTCCCCTGGCGTGACTGTGGTCCAGCTGTCTGACGGGCAAACGGTGCAGGTCCAAGGGGTCATCCAGACCCCTCAGACCTCCGTCATACAGTCACCACAAGTCCAGACTGTCCAGGTGAGAGCACGCGATGGCCTCTGCCTTGATTTGTACTCATATTAAGTGTCAGGTTGGTCTGTAGGATACTGAATATCAGCACCACATTAGTATCAACGAAATCTGTGTTTAAGTCCTTGGTGTCCAAGTCAGATCTTTCAAATGAAGTCCAAATCAAGTCTCAGTTATGTAAGATCAAGTTTCAAGTCAAGTCTCAAGTCATTGAAGTCAAGTCCATGCCAAGTCCCCAGTCTGTAAGAGCATGTCTCAAGTCAAGTCTTAAGTAAGTGAAGACACGTCCCGGTCATTTCTTTCAAGTCAATTCGGATCTGTCAGAGCAAGTCTCAATTTTAGTCTCAAGTCTGTCGAGTCAAGTCCAAGTCAAGTCTCTAGTCTGTCAGATCAAGTCTCAAGTCACGTCTCAAGTCATGCAAGACAACTCCAAGTAACCATCTCAGTTCTGTCAGAACATGTCTCAAGCAAAAGCACAAGTGAAATGTCGAGTCTTCCTTTTGGTGATGTCAGAGTTAGTGTGTTAGTGAATGAGGATTTAGGTACTCTGGAGTGCTTGTGGTCTAATGCAGTGCATCTGTTAATAGGATTGATGTGAGCGGTAGGAGCTGAGGTTTAAGCTCATCAGTCTAACCTTCACACTCAGGAGATGTTGTTGTTGTTGTGTCTGGGCAGGAGGACAGATCCACAAACTGTAGACACACCAGACACCACTGACCTGCGGGGCGAAGCTGTGTGACGGTGGTCAAAAGTCATGATGCGATTGTTTCACTGAACGATGTGGTGCAGATGCACAGATGTTTCAGTATTTTCTGCACTTCAGCAAAACGGTTTGTGGATAGGAAACGAAATAATACTCCCCTCATATTTGATCAGATAACGTCTTGTAGCAGATATTCTTGCAAAGCGAAGGTTACTTTGTAATTTCATGAAAAGTATCTTTACGAGGAAATTGGGCAGGAAAGAGATCAAACCTGGGAACTGCACAGTGAAACAACAGAAGTAAACCACAAAGTGGTTTTGTGAACGGATTTCAAAGCACTCGGTACTATCAGTGAAATTCATCAATAACAAGTTTGACTTCATTGTGGCATTGGCTGAACTTTCTCAGTAATAATGAATTGTCGTAGAAATAAGTATCCTGTGTCACTGATGCTGAATGCACAGTTCTGAACCGGTTTATTAAGAGTTTTATATTTGCTCCTCTAAACATGCGGAGCCAGATACTTGACACACTGAGTAGATTCAAGACTAAAAACTGCGTGCACAGCAGCAGAAATATGACAAATTCAGTCATTGTGCTACTTTTATAAACCTCTGCTTTGAGAGCATAAACTCAAAAAGCATAGGTCTAACTTCCACTCCCATATTTATCAACAAATGGACATGGACACACCCGTTTAACCTGCCATAAATCGGACTTGTCCTTTGTCTGGCACAGACATTGTCCTCTAACAGTGCCAAAACTGCCTTTGTGTTGGTAACGCACAACCATTACGCAAGAGTGTGAGTCATAAAAGCTCACTGATTGATGACGCATAACCAGGTCAAATTTGTTATGTTATTGTTATTGTTATGTTATTATTCCAACAGTATGATTTGGTTGATAGAAACTTTTATACGGATTACACGTTTATACGTGCTAAAATGAAGTTATGCTCGGAGAAAGGAGGGCGTTAACTCACATTAACTCTGTTAAGACATGTGATGGGTTGAAAAGATTAAGGCTCAAAATAAAGTGCTGCTCAAATTCCTTCTTTGACGTCATGCTTCACTTTCACGATTTGTTGTATCAAACACATCCCAGTTTACTGACAAAAGTTTGTGTACGGAAAGCAACACCGCCACCAGTAACAACATTTAACACCAAAGATGTTGCCAAAATTTTAAAAACAATATTGCGGATTACTCACCACTTTTAAATACTGTTTGTTTCCTACAGATCGCCACTGTAGCAGAGCTGGAGGATGACGAGCCCGTCACAGACACCCAGAAGAGACGGGAGATCCTCTCCAGGCGTCCATCTTATCGGTGAGAAGACGTCAACAGTAAACAAGAGCATGATAAGCAGCGTACGGTGTGTAAAGTGTAAAGTCTGATAACGCTGAACTGTTTGTCACTTTATGGAATTCTCTTCTCCCGCAGAAAAATACTCAATGAGCTTTCATCGGATTCGCCGGCAGTCCCTAAAATCGACGAAGAGAAGACGGAGGAGGAGGTGCTGGTTTCCAGCGCCGCCTCAGCATCAGTGCCGACCTCCATCTACCAGACCAGCTCAGGACAATATAGTCAGTACACTCATGAAGAGAGATGTTAGCTGAACTTGAACCAGCCTCAGTATTCTCAAGTATTTTTCTCTCCTGTAAATTTACATTTGAATGTTTTTCATGTTCAATGTTCGGTATAGCAACACAGGAGACTCCTGGACAATCAAACAATACTATATACCCATTTGTTATGATCAACTTTTTCCAGGTAAATCACACGTTTGCTCTCAGTTAAGTGTGGTAAATGGCTTAAAATACAACAGCACCCAGGTGCCTCAGTGCTGTTGCTATGGAGAACATGGAGAACAACCAGAGGCACAAAACCAAGCTGTAGCATACTCAAAACACTTTGTTGTGTCAATCAGGAACAAAAAACAGCATCATAGTTGCTGCATTTATGGCAAATTAGCTGTGCAGGAACATCATTTTAAGCCTGGTGATTAAATGTCCTGCTGCAGTGCTCCTTGGTTGTTGTTGACTTCTCTCAGAAACACACACACACACAGTCTTGTACTGTTGACTTTTTAAAACTATGCTACTTTTTTTTCAATACAGTTTCTCATTGTTTTTTCTAAAGATTCAACCATGAGGGTTTTGTGTCCACCTCACATTTTCTATGAGAAATACGAATGAAACTTTTGCTTTCTAAACCCCAGACACTGGACATAACAACACTCCTCCCACTTTGATACTCATTTCAGTTGCGATCTCTCAGGGGAGAGCCATCCAGTTGACCAGCCCTGGAGCTGAAGCCCTTCAGGGGGCCCAGACCCTAACGGTGGCCAGCTCTCCCACCTCGCAGCCCGGAGCCACAATCCTGCAGTGTGCAGCTCAACCTGGAGACTCCCCACAGCAATTCTACATTCAGGGAGGACAGGTGCTCATCCAAGGTAGGGTTCAAATTTGGTGAAATTCAATGTGAACATGTCTAGAAGTTTGAAAAACGGCGTGGCAAAAGAACATGATCATTTCCTTGTCCTCTTGGGTTTAGAAATTGCGGAAAAATGTGTGGAAAATTAGCGAAAGTGCTGCTGTATACAGTGCTGAAATACATAGAAAGTTTCCTCAGGTACCTCACACATTTCTGACGGCTTGAGGAATAACATTCATCTCTACAATGACATGGCATAAATTGAGGCTAAGATGATCTGTTTAACATGATAATCTTCAGTTGAAATCATAGATTTAACACCTAGAGAAAACTGTGGGATTGTGTAAAAGAAAATGTACAGGGTACACTCACCCTTGGTATTAATAGACATAGTACACAGTTTATCCTGGGGCCAGTACATTGCCAGCATGGCTGAACAACATTTGAAATTCACTCTCAGCTGGAAATAAGTGTCAGTATGATTAGGGATTTTATTATGTCAAAGTACTTAAATGAAATAAAATGTGAAAATATTAAAATTTAACATGGCACACTGTTTCAATTATTAGAAATGATTCACTCTGTAAAAGTGCTGTCTCAGCAAAGGAACGCACTTCAGTACCAAGTGCCATACTTTTGTACCACCAGTCATTTTGTGAGAACAGGTGACAAATGTCAGGTGTCGTAGTGTGAAAGGAAACTCTTGAATGAAACCCTTTTGATGCCTTAAACCTGTTTTATTGTATAGAATCAGTAAGTTTTCATTGATGCCGATGGGTGCGAGTGAGTAATACCATCACAGCAAAAAAAATGGAGGCAGGGCTTACATACCAATGACACCATCAGTCACTTTAATTCCTAAAAGTATAACATGCATAACATAAACACAAAGACCTTGTCAGAGTGGATATCATTTGGGTTCCCTGAATACTGAAATAGCAGAACCAAAATATAATAAAACACTTGAAATAAACTAGTTTGAAATTTAAAAACAATACACATATAATGTGAACAAATCCGTGTACAGTACCAATAACATAAATCCAGAAGTAACACCTGAGCAGCTGACGATTTGCCTCGTCTCTTTGTTGAATTACATTTTCCCCTTGTACTAGAAAAATAACAAAACAAATGCTTCCCCACTTGCCACAATATTTCAAGAGAGTTCATACCTTAAAGTTGCAGCCTATGAAAACAAATGGAACCTTGGGTTGGGTCTTTTTATTCACACTTCCACATTGTTGCACGGAAGCGTATAAATAGTTTGTAGAAGAATTGTGCTTTCTGCTATAACCTCTATCTAACTGAGCACAACTTAACTGTGTCTCCTTTAGTATTTGGAAGCCAAAATCCAGCGTAGAGAGGCTGTGTGAACGTGGTCTGGACTCTGTGGAGGAGAGTCATGGTTTCAGAGATGCTGTAGAAGGACAGAATACCTGCACTGTGGTCCAGGTACACTCCTACTCTGGAGGACCGAGGGCCTGAGACGGGAGTTTTGATGTTGCCGTGTTTGAAATGATAACCGTTTTTGTAAGAAGCTAATCCCCAAGACTTGCAGTTGTTTCCAAATGCACATGCATCAAAAGTCCCCGTTCTGCTAATATCCTTATACGCGACTGCTATTAAAACTTCCACTCCGCTTCTCTCCACCTCCCAGTAACAACGTCCAGTAAGACCCTCGTTGCTCAGGACCTGCCACCTTTCCAGAAATCTGTCCGCGTGCCATGGATAGGGTTGAGGTTTTTTCATCAGCGTTGCCTTTCTTTTCCCCTCGGATAACGACAAATGTGTGTGTGCTGTGTTTGGATCCAGTGTGATATGACATGAATGGTGTAAGAATTCAGCTCTGGTCTTGGGCTGCGGAGGTATCAATAAAACATCCACTTCAGTCACTGTCCGTGAAACGTTTGGCCGTTCCTCATTAAGAATCCCGTGAAGTTTATCTCTTACCTCTGACACAGCCACTGTCACATCCTCAAAGTACTGAAGAGGACGGGTATTGGAGCAAGGCAAGTCTGTGGATTCACTGAGACAGGAGAGTGAAGGCTTCCTCTGTAGAAATTCGGTGTCATCCTCTGTGTGTGAGAGCTGCTCCAGCTCCGCGTCTTTCCTTCTCAGCTCAGTGATCTCCTGCTCCAGCCTCTCCTGGAGCTCCGTGGCCCGGATCACTTCAGTTTTCTGCTGGGATCTGACCTGCTTCTTCACATCGTAACGTTGTTTCTCAATCATACTAATTAGCTCAGTAAAGATCTTCTCACTGTCATCTACCACTTTATCAGCTGAGTGATTGAGAGCCTCCACCTCATTTTGAAGGATCTTCATGTCCTTCTTTTTGTCCTGGATTCTCTGCTGGATATTTTGCCGACTCACCTCGAGCTCTCTCTGCCTCTCAGTCCTTTCTGCCGCAGCTGGGACTGTGTTATGGCCTTTGTGTTCATCCACAGAGCAGAGATAACAAATACATTCCTGATGAGTACGGCAGAAAACCCTCTTCACCTTGTTATGACGAAAGCAAATGTTCTCCGGAAGCTTCTTGGTGAGGTCGACAAGCTTGTGTTTTCCAAGTGTAGGGGACGCGTGGTGAGGCTGGAGATGTTGCTCACAGTAAGAAGCCTTACACACCAGACAGGACTTGAGGGCTTTCAGCTTGCTCCCAGTGCAGACATCACAGGCCACATCTTCAGGTCCGGCATAGGATTGATCAGCTTGGAGTCCAGTCTTCTTCAGCTCCTCCACTAAATCAGCTAACATGGCGTTTTTCACCAGGACAGGCCTCGGCGTGAAGGTCTGCCTACAGCGAGGGCAGCCGTGCATTTTTTTTTTATCTTCTTCATCCCAGAGGCTTTCAATGCAGCTCATGCAGTAGCTGTGCCCACAAGGAATAGTCACTGGATCCTTCAGCAGATCCAGACAGATCATACAGCAAAGTATTTCTGGTTCCAAACAAATCCCTTGCTCTGCCATTTGTACGTGAAAGTGAATGCCAGATCGCTTCGCTCAACGAAAAAGAGCCCTCTGTTTCTTTTCTCATATGTATTTGGTGATCAGCTGCGAATGGGCTTGTCTGCTCTCGCACTTTGCTCTCATATTGTATACACCCATCCTTTAACTGGCAGCTCTCAGAAGTGGGTGGGAACAAGGAAACGTCTGAGCAGAATGGAACTTGGTCTACCTGAGAGACCAGAAAGACTAGGCAGTGAAGCTTTAATTATAGTAAAAGCCATTTTAAAGGAGCAGTATGGGCTCAGTATCTGTTATCAGTTTTAAGTATCTAATGAGCTTTGTGTATAATGTTGAGGTGTGGTTTTAACTTTCCAAGTTGGTTAAGGAGAAGCCGCCAAATCCACAGCATCGTTTCTTCTGTTTGCTTGTTTTTCTTGCAGGTCTGAGTTTCCATCAAAACAGTTTATGAATGGAGGTCCTGGATATTGGAGATTTCCAGTGGCATATTAACATGCCAAATCACAATCAGTGTATATGTAAATGCAAGCATGTACACTATGATGATTACATTACTCAAGGAAGTTTCAATACTATGCACGTTTTATTTCCTTCCTTCCGTTTTGCACGGTAACAAAATGAATGAAAACTTCTGGCTGCTTGCAAGAATGCATTAAAACACGGACAAGTATGCAGCTGGAATGCTCTAAACAGGAGACACCATGGCTAAAAGTACAATCCGCACTGTTCTCGGCTCCTGCCGTGTTTTTTATTGACAAATACATATATGTGTACACAGTATATGTGTATATATGTATATAGTGTATACTGTACATATAATGGGATGTTTGTGAGTGCTGTTTGTGCCTGAAGAGGATCTGATCGATTGAAAGGTTGCACAGCATGGGTAAATAAACAAATATAGTGGGAGCAGAGAGCAGTGTGCGGATTCTACTAATTACAATGAAGCCAATTATTTTAACAAAACAATATTAAAAAGACGTTTAACAGCCATAATGTTTCATTTTTGCCAGTGTGTGTTTTCCCTGCATTCATAATCAGATGGGAATAAAAAATGGTTCAAATTGCCAACAAGCTAAGATCAAAACAAAACAGTTAAACGTAGTTAACTGACACACATGTATCAGTGATTGAGCGAGAAGCTCAGTCAAAAACAGTAAGGTTTTTAATCATATCTGTTCATATCTTTGGAGAGTCAAGCCATACACTCAAATACCCTCGAGGCTCACGCCTTTGCTTTCACTGACATCACAGTAATGAACATTCTGTCGTCTCATCGACATTTAATTCTTCAGATATCAATTGCTCTCAAAACCACAGAAACCATGTTTTGTTGAAATGAAACTGGAGATGAAAATGTGCTTTCGTGATAATCACATCAAAGTAACAGTAAAAGAACTCTTTTATCTTTTCTTCAAGGTTTCATTTGTGTGGTGGTTTTACATTGTAACCAACGGCACTGATTACCTTTACCACATTATAGCCCTCATGTTAGAGTGTCTGCGTTTCGGCGTTTACCGTAAATGTAAAAAGCATCACTTCCTGTGTGGCAGAGGATTTTCCCAGCAAAGATCCATCAGGCAATTCAGCAAATAAAATCTCTTCACAGGCTTTGTTAAATAACTGTTATGCTGTAGAATTCAGCAGTATGACTAGTGGACATGTGATTACTTTAAACAAATGTAAAACCTCAATTATCATTATTGTCTCTGTCATCTCTCCTCCCTTCTTTTAAGACACAAACACACACAAAGTAACTCCAATCAGGGTGCTCAACAGTTTGCACGGCAGCCACTTGGGACACAATATCCTCTTGTTTGTTGAGCGTCTCTCTAGTTGCGTCACTAGCGCTAAAAATACAACCCCTCCACTACCTCCCTCCCCCCCTTCGGCTCCCCCCTCCTTCCCTCCCACCCTCCCTCCCTGCCTGCCTGCCCAGCTCGCATTGTGTTTCTCTACTTCAGCGTCTGATCCGCAGGGGGGAGGGAGGGAGGGCAGGTGGGAGGAACTCTAATCCAGGGTGTTTTACTGACTTCAGCGCGCAGGAGTGATGTCATTGTGATGTCAATGCCTGTAATTGTAATCGGGCTGCAAAGTTGACGAGTGACCACTCTGATTCAGAGAGAGCTGAGAGGGAAAAGGGAGAAGGAGGACGAGAGCTTCCAGTAAAGCAAGAAGGAATACGGGTAGAAGAGTGTTTTTGTGCTGAGGTGCTTTGCTGCCGCGGTGCTGGATTATTGGAAACAAGAGATGGCTGTCACAGGGGATGAGACTGAGTCAGGTAGAGTTTCTCTTATACAACTGTTTTATGTGTTACGTGCAAAAATCTTTTATCTGCCTTTTACTTAGATATTAATGCATGTGTAGCATACGTTGTCACCTGTGTTTTCCTACGAGGACATTAAGTATGTCTAAGGTTACACCTGCAAATAAGAGCGTGAGTGAAAGGAATGTGTTTTTGTGGTATTTGGAGATATTTTTTCCAGCTGCAAGAGCAAAGATTTTATTTATCCAACTGTAAGAACAGCCCCTTGTTCTCGCACGGGAATATTTATGAAATTTGAATCACTTTTAAATTACTTTTTACTTCATGTATTGTGAAATTGAGGAGGAAACATGCCACAGATTGGACAGCTGTCCTTCCCATTTCAACACAGGAAAAGCAGTATGACAGTTCAGGGTNNTGTGTGTGTGTGTGTGGGGGGGGGTGTAAGATAGTCGTCGGTTTGACGTCACTCCAGTTTCCTGGAACAGCGGCCAGGCAGGGAAGAGAGAATGCAAAACGGGTGAGTGAGACGCACACACTGACGTCAGCACAGCCCGAGTCACTCTGTTATCACAATGAGAGAGAAAGAGAGAGACGCGCTCTCTCTCTCTCTCTCTCTCTCTCTGTGTGTGTGTGTGTGTGTGTACACCTGCTGTGTCTCTCTTTGAATGCGTGTGTGCGTGCCTGCGTGTGTGGTCAGGAGAGAGGGGGAGAAGATAGAAACTTCTCAGGAACAAAGTGAAAAAGAGAAACTGAAATGGTGAGAGGCAGCAGGCAGAGCGGTTGAGTCATCTAATTGATGACTCAACTTAAACTGCACCTAAACCACATCCAGAAAGGGTCTTTTTCTCGCTTTTTCCAGAATCAGTAGGAATTTTACTGACGAATGCAGTAAACTACCGGTTATCAGTAGCACACGGTGGTTCACATTGTGGTGAACACATCACCACCCCACAAACACACCAGTGAAATTACCCATTGAGACCTGTGGCTCAAAATCTAAAGTATGCCTGCAAAACATTAGTTCATAATATATGTATTGTTAACATTTTACCATATGTTATCCAAACTGCATTAAACCCAAGCGGCTCATTTAGATTGGCTTGACCACTGTCCGATAAGTAACTGTTTATTTTGCGCTGTATTACTGATAGCTGCCACAGCTGGACAGAAGTGTTGAAACAGTGTTAAACGATAGACGTATTAAATGTGACAACCTCACAATATCAATATGATGGAATGAATTCAGCGTTTGTAAACAGCTGATAGTCTGCTGCCAACACTCTGGAGCTCCTCCCTAACTGACCAGAGTAGCCACAAAAACCAGTTAGCTTCAATTTCTGCTGTTACAGACACTTGATACTAATCTGAGAGCATAAATTACTCATTTGTGTGCACAAGTTAAAAAGAAAAAAAATACACCTGACACCTGCTCTGCTGCTTAAAGATTTTAACATGTGGGAAAAACTGACTTCTCTGTCTCTGGGTTTTTTTCTTTGTTTGTTTTATTGAGTTTTTGAGCCAGCATCTAGTGGCCATCAGAAGAACTGCAGTGTAAGTCATGTCTTAAAGGCTTTCTCCTTGCTTGGTAACGCGTCAAGTAAAAGGAAGAAATGATAATAACACGCTGATGAGTGTACATTTCACGGACTCTGCCTTGTGCAGCTGTGCACTTCTGAAAGACAAACATTTTTTCCAAAGCTCATAATCGCTGTGTTGTCACAGGCTGTATAAAGTACAAAATAATCAACATTTGTTTTGTCAGCTCACACTGTGCCTTTGTGTTGTGCACCTGCAAAATAATAACCACTGACAGAGACACAAATGGAACAAAAAGACAAAAGAAACATTAAAACATTTTCCAACAAGTCAGGTCATTTAAGAACAAATACCTGTTCACAAGGACAGTCATGGTCAGAGGAAATTGATTTTTTTAAGGCAGGAAGGAGAGCAGATAAGTGGTCTTGGCTGAAGTTGCTGTATAACATCCTCTGGCGAAATACGTGCGTGTTTGCTGTTTTTTAAGGGGGAAATGAGAAGGAACAGACAGTGTGATTGAATAGATGGTTAATAAAATTGGAAAAATCTGAAACAAATGCCATCGTTTCCTTCCATGGATCACGTTTTCATTATAGAAGAGAAATGAGGGGAACAAAAAGTTGAGAAAGTTGCAGGATTTGGAGTCCTCATGCTTTTGTCCATCTTCCCCCACAGCTGCCACAGGAGACATACCCGCCTACCAGCTGCGTTCGCCCAACTCGGGCCTGGCTCAGAGCATCGTGATGGCTGCGTCCCCGGGCACCATGCAGAGCCCCTCGTCACAGCACAATGAAGAGATCACCCGCAAGAGGGAGGTCCGACTGATGAAAAACAGGTAGGAGCTGGTGCCAGTAGCAAGAGATGGTAGTGGACTTCAATCATGAGATATCTGCCAATACTGAGTTCTTAAACAAGATGTAAAGAAAATAACCCTGGTTCATTCTTAAAGGGATCATAGAGAAAGTAAGTATGTAACTATGTCTGGAGAGAAAATGCAGTCACTGAGATGTCATTACAAGCAAGAGTTTTTAGAGTGTTAATGGCCTTCAGTGTTTGAGTCTTATTTTCTCTCCTGCAGTCACTCTGTAAGAGCATATTTCCTCAAATGGTGAATCTCATTTTGGGATGAAAAATGGCTGCGCTACTGCTAAATATGGCTTAAAAACAACAACGTTTTAAATGATTTCAGAAGTCATGCGCTGAAACGAAAAGACAACTGGGGCTTCCATGGAATTGGAAACTTTGACAGACAGTCTGGAGGTTGATGTTCACACTTTTTTTCGGTTGCCACAGCAACAAGTCACAAGTAGTGCAAAGGTCAAAGCTGCAGCATACTGCTTTTATAGATGCTCAAATGTCTCTGCGCCCCTTGATTGTTCATGATGGATAAGGAAATGCTGCAGCAGGAAAAATGAATGGTTGAAAATATGGACATGAATGTGGAAGCAGTTTACTAATGAGTCCTGAACTTGACAGCCTTTAAAACATCTGCTCTCTTGGATTGTGCATAGCTTGCATTTTTTTTCTGGAGCCTAAGTTACATTTTCATCAAGCGACTCAAACATATTTTCCCCCCTCTTTCCTCTCCAGGGAGGCAGCTCGTGAGTGCCGCAGGAAAAAGAAAGAGTACGTCAAATGTCTGGAAAACCGCGTGGCCGTGTTGGAAAACCAAAACAAGACCCTGATTGAAGAGCTGAAAGCACTGAAGGACATTTACTGCCACAAAGCCGAGTAGCGGCGGCCGTTTGTGGTCACGGGCTGAAGACAGTGCCGTTTACAAACTGCTACAGCTAAACAAAAAAAAGGAAAAGACTCTGGAACAAAAACTGCTTTGACTGTCTTTGTTTCTCTGCTCACTCAGGCCTGGTTTACGCTGAATTCAGAAGTGTCCCGGGGAATTCGAACAGCTTGAGCTTGCCAGTTTCGCTCTTGTTCTTATCTTGTGCTCTTTGCATGTGAAGACTCAAGTCTCGTACACACTATGCTTGCTGTTGCTTTTGTGCACGGGCGAAGCCAGCCAATGAGAGCCAGCCGAAGAAGAGGAACAGGAAGAGGAAATACAGGTGCTTCCTGAAAATGTACCGCTCAAGTACAGAGATTGCGAAAAAAAAAAACCTTGCCGGGTCAGCCAGGTCTCGCTACCAGCAAGTTTCTCTGAGGTCAGAAGAGGTGCACACAAAGCGACACAGATCCACCACCAGCTGCATCAAAGGCAACTTAACCGTGTTTACCTGATAATGTCATCTGTGTGATTCACGCTGCCGTTTTGGTTGTTTCATGCATTCCTTCACGTGAAAACACAGTTAAGGAGAAATATCTTCAAGCATTTTGTCAGTGAAGGGATTTCCTGCATTTCATCAACTTGTTTTCAGTTTGTGTAGAAGTTTTTGAGTTGGTCAAAAAGGTTTCTCAAGAAACACGAGGTGAAAGATGAAAATCCTCTTCTGTTTATGCAAAGAACTTTAAAATACATTTCAAGCCAATGTAGAGGGGCATTATCTGAATCAGAACTTGGATAGTCCAAAAGAGTATTTATTTTTCGTCACTAAAGTGAGTTGTAGTATTTGAAGTGGCAGAGCACAGCTGCTCTTTAGTCAAAGCACAGAAAGTACCAAAGTGTCCGTGTGGATATTATCAGAATTTATATACTATTACATTGATTTGAAGAATTTCACTCCACAAGTTTATATATTCTACAAAGCAAATGTAACCTATGAATTAGCTGTCAAACATGTGAGAAATGGAATCGCTTATTCTCTCCTGAAAAACCGACATTTTGTAAACCAACATCTTAAGATGACTCCTGGCTCAAAGAGTAACTGTTGTGCTTTACTGTCATGCAAGCGTCAGTTTTGTTTGTCAAATGATTGATATCCATTGTGGTATAAAACTGTATTTGATTATGGCTAGATATTAAAATGCTCTGTTTAAAGGGTGATGCCAATTTCTTTTCTTTCTTTCTTTTTTTTTNNGAATGTAATGACATTTTATTTTAATGATAATATATCATCCTCTGTTAATGTTTCTGGTGATTTTTGAAAACTGCTTGCTTTCCCTGTTCCTGTAGTTGTTGAGTTTGTTCCGCTGAATATATTTTATTGTTAGGAGAAAATGACAGAAAGAGCATTTCTTAATGTAACAGACCACCTCTTATGACCGCCAAAGCTCTTTAAGTAACAGTTAGGTGTTTAACTACTGTTTAGCTCAATGACAACAGTGTGATTCACCCTGTGGCAGTCTTGTTGTGACCTGTCATGGTTTGTGTTCGCAGAGGAATGCCCATTCTGTTCAATTCTATAAAAAGGCAGGTGATAATAAAATTCAGGTTTTCTTTGATATCAACTGAGCTGAATTTCTCTGCACGTAGTTTTTTTTTTTTTTGCCATTTCAAACGGCTCAATCTTTTACCAGGTGTTCTCTTCTCAGTGTACTACTTCCTTGTTTGAATTGTAAAACCAAAACAATTTTTGTTTATCTAATAAAAGATTCAAATGTGATATGGATTGTGACTTATTGCTCACCCAATGCTGTCGCAACTTCCTCTTCTTCAGGATTCAAGCCGAGCTTCTCATGTAGGTGCATTTAAAAGTGCACAAAACACATTTGCACAGTGCTGCCTCCATTTGGTAGCGAGGGGTACTCAAATACTGCAACTCAAATGACTTCAATGTTTCGTACCACAATGAGAAAAAAAAGAGGACAGTGTTTCTTTGGGGGGGCCATCCAGTTTTTTGGGGTTTTTTTGTTTTTTGTCTTTTCACTCTTGAATAAATCAACTGTTTTATTTTGATAGGAAAGAAGGTTCCCCTCACTTACTTACTGATACCAGTTTTCAACAAATACAAATAAAAAAAAATCTCTCAGTTTTCGTAAATTTGCAAAAAACAATGAAAGTGAGAAAATGGCAAAAACTGAAAGGATGTTAAGATTGTTAGGATGATGGAAGATGAGGCAACTAAGATTTCAGGAGCCAGTAAAATGAAATTACTTTTTAAATGGGGATGCGGATGAAAATGAATAGTTTCCATAGCAACCCCTGGTGAAATATAGCGTTGACCTCGAAGGGGTTGATAGTGATAAAAGTGGAGATAATTCTGTGTGTTTCTTCAATAAAGTGGGATTGGTCTTTTTGCCTCACATTCACGCGTTTCTCCCTCTCATATATGCACATCAACTCTCTGCATAAATGAAACTTATCATGCTGTCTCAGGCACATACATGCACACACACACACACACACACTATACACACTATACACTGTGCGTGCCCACTAGTTTTCTCTCAAAATGACAGCACACACATAGAAACAGGAATTTGGCTTCTTCTTGCTTTATCTCTTACGGACACACACTGCATAAACTCTCTCCTTTTTATACATTTTCACACACACACACACACACACACACACAGTTTTGAATAGGTTGTTGAAAGGGAGAAAGATGCCTCTGACAGAAACCTTGAAACTGCCGTTTATGAAGAGAAAACCTTGCCGCTCCCCAACGCTGAAGCATCAGTCTTATCTCTCCAGCATTCTGGCTCTCTTGAAATGTCACATAAATTCCTAGTTTGGTTTAATTTAATATTTTGTGTTTTATTCTGTTGTCAACTTGTACGACTTGCGGCTCAGTCAACTGGGATCATTGAACTTCACATTTATTTTAATCTGCCAAATCTGAAAGGCTTACGCTCTATTTTACGGATAAGTCAGAATCAAGTCAACTGCTGTTCAAAACTGCTCAATTTCATTTTCAAAAGTATTAACTCAACCTCTAAATCCACCTCATTTACTATCTCTCCCCTCTGCTTATGCTAAAAAGCCAACCAGAAAGGTTGCAGCGTGGGAGGCTCTTTAATATTTCATTTTGTTGCCTTTCAAACATCTTCATGGCCTTTGGTCCGGTGTGGCTGGAGTGGAAATTTCCACCTAGAGACTAACCGCCTACAAGCAGCGAGATGAAGCCTACTACCTTGACAACATAAACAGCGCTTCACTGTGGCAGTCAACGAGGACCTCTGCTGTTCAACACACACTACTGCACCAGAAAACTCACATTCTGTAAAGAAACAAAACAATAACTTTTACACTGTAAAATGTTTAGTTGTTCTAACTTAAAAAAAAAGTTTCCTTAGTGCCTTAAAATGAACAGAACTGGTACTGAAAGTTCAGTTTTCATAAAAAACTCACTGACTGTCACTGACTATGAAAATACTGAACTTGTCCAATCAGCTGTTTTGTTCACAGATCAGATTTACTTGTGTTTGTTATCTCAGTAGCAGCAGTATTGCTAAAAGATGTATTGATCTTCAACATGCCAGAAATCACGCGACCATCGTGAATAAGGCCTCACTAAGGCCTCATTATGCTTCAAACGCGGCGCACCCCCTTTCCACTGGCGACATCAGGGGGGCCGCATCCAGCAACATACAACTTGACAATCACACTTACTTTTGATTGGTCGGGTGTGCTGAGGTGTAAAAGTAAGGCAGGGTTTGAACTCTCACCACAACCGCCTCCGAGGGGAGGCTGTCCAGGAGTGTCAGGATCCCTCTATGCAAGGTTCATTGCGTCGGCACTAGACAGACAGGCAAAGAATTCAGGAAGGCAGTGAGATGCAGCCAGGAGGAGGCTACGACAGCAGGCTTTTCACCCCACCCTCAAGTGTGGCGCTTCTTTGAGGTGTTGGCTGTGTGCATTCTCAGAATTGAACATGAATTAAGCACATGAATGGCGGGGGCAGTATTTCAGGATGAGAAGTAAGGTTAGCTCTGAACGAATGCCAACAACAATGGCGGAAAGTTTTGAAGCAAAACTAATAGAGGTTGCCGCAGATGCCAATTTTTCTGCTGTGATTTTAATATTAACGCTTTAGTAACATCCTCAGGCGTCAGCAATTTTGCTTTAAATTTTGCAAAACTGGAAAATTCTCAAACAAGATACTACGTTGTTAGCCATGGATGATCTGGCTCCGGTCGGCCCCCTGGTGGATATACTTTTTTAATCCTGCAGGTGCACAAAGTCTGCCGCACATTCATGCCTTTGTGTATGTGGTGGTAAAAAGAAATTTTATTATGAGGCTCACATCGCACATGGTTTTGAATATGAGGCTTGCTTGTGAATATGCTGCAACAATTAAAAGGAGAGCCACAGAATCAGTTTAAAAGTGGTCGGTAAAATAAAAAGAATGGCAGACATTTATACTGTGTTTTGACTCTTTTCCATCACAGGGTCTTCCATATTGCAATGGGTTGGTCAGCAGATGTCCCCATTTTAACTGTATCTGTGTCATTTTTTTTTTTTGGCACAGATGGTTCAGCGTGGCCCAGTGCTTCAGGAAGCTGAACCATAGTAACTAGAAGAAGCACATTTATGTGGATGTTTCGTTTATACATCTGACCCCGTTTTTTTGGTGTTTTTGCAGCTTTGGGCCACCATAATACATCTGGCAGCCAAATAATCATGGAAATCCAAAAGTTTGAAATTTTCTTTTTTCTCATTTAGGTTATAGTCCTTCTAACTTGATGTCTTCATTGACCCCACCCACTGAAAGTTGACCAGTGACGTTTATTTCACCACTGCAGCATGTCTTGAGGCACTTTTTGAAAAAGTGATCACATCTTTTTTGACAACCTTCCCCAATACAGTAATTAATTAACTCTCTAAAACCCTGACCCTAACCATAATCTAACCCTGAATGTCATATAGAGGCCCTTTAATATCGTCACGTTGGAGCGTTTATTATCTTTCTGCCCCTGAGAGGCCACTTGATTCTCAGAGTGTGCACACAGACACAGATACACCATCGTTTGTAGACAAGTAGGCTACAGATTCAAATTCGATTGAAATGCACAATAAAAATATCATTCACTTAATTGACAGGGGAAAAACACGTGCTGCCAAACCGTAAACCCATCTACTGACAGAAGAGATAGACGTAGACGAATAGCCATGACAAAACTGGACCAATGTGTGTCAGCCTTATCAGTAATGAATCATTAAATCAGCTCTGACACCCCTCCTCTATGTTCTCTGCGCTGTCTTTTGTATCCACCCCCTTGAACCGGAACCTTTTCTCGGGATTTGCAGCCCTCCCTATCGGTCTATCGCCCTGACAGCCAGCCACAGCACCGATCCTCACACCGCTGTGCGCCCGCCGCCGCCGCTCATCTCTGCCTGGAGCAGGATGCGTCCTGCTGAACGATGCCTGTGATCTCGGGGGCAGGTCGGCCCGTTACATACATCGGCTAGTACCGGTGGAAGCGACGCATTCATCCTCTGTGACAGCCTCTCCGTGGACACCGACGATTGACAGGATCCATGGGCGCTGCTATACGGATGCACCCTATGCGCTCTGGTGATCTATGGTGACCGGCTCGCCTCGGTGGGGTTGGTGACCCGTCGTTTCAAGCCCCTGTTTTAGCGGAAAGGATCGCTAACACACCCCCTACCTCTGGGGTCCATAAAGGGGAAAGATGGGGAGCACGACCTCTTGCTGCGTGTCTGCCAGCCCCAAGCTCCGCAGAAATGCCCACTCCAGGCTGGAGTCGTACCACCAGGAGTCGGAGCTGAGCAGGGAGGAGACGGGGTGCAACCTGCAGCACATCAGCGACAGGGAGAACGTCGACGGTAAAAATGATCAGTGTGTAGGCTGTCACCATGACATGTGTCGATAACAAGAAAGCAAACCCAGTGATAAAGTTAGGATGTGTAATCCTGCGATGGATTTTGGAATGCAGTTCTTTTAGAAGGAATAGCCTACTATAGAACAACTATAGGGATTATTATACTTTGTCTATAGAGGATGAAAAATCCAGCCAAACAATATCATAAAAAACAATCTATAACACAAGTGAGCCACAGAGAGAGGCTACTGCAAATCAAAATGTTGCAGAAATACCATTAGAGACAAAGGGAAACACCACAGAAATGTTTTGTGATGCTGTATGGTTTCTAAATACCTTACAAAGTAACTAATAATCAAATAGAATACAACACAATTGTGGAAATTGTATTTAACTCATCAAAACATGCTCATAAGAGCACCAACTAAAAAAACAAAAACTAAAAAACTAAAAAAAAGTAAGCTTAAACTCAGCCTCATGGGAATATTAAAGAAATATTATAGCCTGGCGGCACTATAAACAAGGGGCAGAGGGTAAAATTCCTAATAGGGCCACTATAGCCTTCAAAATAAGATATTACAGTCACTTTCTTTAACTTGGATGATCACTCTTGACCTCTTCTGTGATCTCAATAAAATCAGCACCATTCTCATATTCAGGAGAAATAGCTGCTGCCTCTGTTCACACTCATCTCCCCTGTACAGTAATATCGAGTGACTGGCAGAAAATACATCATATCAGCCATCAGTGCAGCCAGGCACACGGAAGAGTCATGTGTGTATTTTCACTCCCATGTGTCCTTGCAGAGTGATATGGAGCTGCAGACAACATCCTGTTCATAAGGGCAGACTCCTTTGTGCTGCTCTTTGTTTTCAGCCTGTGCATGAAAGAAACTGCAACTATGGAACGCAGCCCCCTCCATTGACACATGCTAATATGCATTACAATTGACCCATTCACACTGGAAAGTGTCCACTAAATGGGTTGCCTATTTTCAGCCAGCAGCCAGCCATTATACATAAATGGATTTTCTCAGAAACTGCATAAGGCCCATTTTTCTTTCAGAAATTGAACAGACTCTTACACAGGCCCGCATGGTTTGAAAATTTGTTCAGCATAATACACCATCAGAAAGTCTGCCTATACATCAGGCCAATAATTATTGGACATACTGTATACTGTTTTGTAACCGTATCAATGTATCCACTCATTTTGTCTTAGATCTTAGGTCTTCAGGGTGTAGGATGCTAATAACACTAGATTACATTTATAGTAGCCTGAAATATATGGTGTAAGTATGCAATTTTTTAAGGTCTGCTAATCAGTGGGCAGACTAGACGGTCTTAAGAAGGGCTATAAATAAAGCTGCACTGTGGATAGACTTATAAATACCTTTTTGGGTAAAGAGAAAAGTAAGACATCTTCTGCTCTATTTACTCTGTTGTAGTTGCTGTAAAGTAACCCCAGCGTTAGTACCTGTCTTATGTGACAGCATGATGGCATAGATTAAAGAGTCCCTAAGTCTGTAGTCAGCTGATCTACGATTCTGCGCCATTCCACATTCAAACCGAGCATATTTGGTGTATACTCTTTTAAGGGTTCAGTATTCTTGACACCCACCAGGTCATACAGCGTGTTTTCCGACCACACGCTCCGTGCCAAACTGAGTGGTTCCCTTTAATTGCACTGTCAGCGTGGTGGACCTGCTTTTTATTGATCAGTGATGTCATTTCCTCTTGTAAACTTGAGCAGTGTATGCCACTTATATACTGTGTGCCATTTGTGATTGCTATTAACTGGGCGTTTATATTATTATTATGGCTCCAATATCTCTGGACGGGCTGGTGTCATCATTGGCAACATGGCATAGCAAAGTAGAAATGGTTTTTTTTAATAAATGTTTTGGATCATTACCTTAATAGGATGCATGTATTGCCCGAGTGCGGAGCCAGATGCTCTCCTAGCAGAGTAGAAAAAGTGACATGAAGAAGACGCAAAGACAGATGATTGACAGTCGAGCAGCGCTTCTTGACGGGGATAAAGACGACTCGTGCTGAGAGGCCGTCTGTCTCGGTGGTGCGGTGATTGAAACCGAAGCGTGTCTAATGTGTTGGCTCTATTATGAGTTCACAGACAGTATGATGGAGATTAGTGGGCTTCATTACGATCTGCACCATCAGAAAAACTCTCCCCGAAGAAAAGCCCAGAGAGGCAGCTGTGAGCCTGTGTCAGAGCAGATAGGAGAAGCCACCGGGGACAGATGATTGCCAAGAATTAACGCCTCAATTTAGAGTGTGACGCGCCGCTTTCAAAGACATCATCTGTTCCTAATTGAATGGGCAGGCTATTGTGCATTAAAAAGTCAGTAACAGTTAAATTAAAGTAAGTGAAAGTGCACTGTGATGCAGTACAATTAGATTGTGAGCCCATTAGAATTTTGCACCTACCTGGGTCCTCTGCATTCAACCCATTTAGTGGCAGCGAGTTTTATCCACGGAGAGGTCGACCAGTGCCATAGACAAAGCAACAATATCATGAAATAGTGACAAATGCCCATTACAGTTTCCCAGAGCCCTGTTGACTTCTTCACATTGCTTGTTCTTTCTGAACAACAGTCCAAAACCAAAGATATTCAGTTTACAATGACATAAAACAGAGCAAAGTAGCAGATCCTCACATTTGCAAAGCTGTAACCAGCAAATATTTGACATGTTTGCTTGATTAATAACTGAAACACTTCATTGATTATGAAAATTGTTCATTCATTTTCTGTTGATGGAGTAATTGCAAATTTGGAGTTTTGCTTATTATAATAATGTTCTCAAAATGCACCTATAATGGCTCAGAACACGAAGTCTCAGTTTACCGACGGGGATGTGAAAAAACTAGGAGGAACAGGAACTGGAAGATAGTGTGTGGATGCAAAAAGGTTGTGTGAGGATGTACAGTACCGAAAGTACTGCCTTCAGTTTGATCAGAGTCTTACAAGCTGCTTAGTAGGGAATTATTATTTCTTGTTTGGACAAGCTGTCACACATAAAAAGGATTGCAGGGTTCAAGGAGTCATGGGAAACCTGGAAAGATTGTAGAATTTGAAAGCGTTTGTTTTCCTTGCCTGGAAATGTCACCAGAAAGGTGCATTCCAAAAGTTTTGGTACTTGATATTTAAGTAATTAATAGTTACTTTAATAATTATATTAACTGAGCTTTGGTTGCAGGCAGAAGTTGATTAATTGAGATAAACCTTGAATGACCTCAGTGAGTAAACTGTGTGTTGTGTGGAAGGAAAACTATAACTGCAATATCACCCTCCAACAGCCAGTTTGACTAAAACACCACCGTACTGTGCCTTGACAGATGTTTCCCCGTCACGCCTTGACAGTGTGTCTCTCTCAGTGTGGGCTATTATGTCACTTGGGGGATTTTAGTCTTGGGGTCCTGAAATGACCTCCCAGCACCCTCTGTTTTTAAGAACAGATAATCGCTTCACTACATAACACCATCATTTCACTGACCCGGGGCCTTGACGCCCATCCAGAGCTAAACCGCTGGATAGAGTTTCAGAAAAGAGCTTAGTTTGTTTTGCAGGGCTCTCATATTTTCATTGAGGGGTGCAGTAACTTTGGAGAGAGACTTTGTGAGCATGTGTAATCATCATTTGGAGATATTGGAGGTTAAGTGCCTTGATGAAGATCTTATAGAGATAAGCATTCTGTTTTACATCCCCACATTTTAGGTCACAAGCTCTCCTACTAGATATTAGACTAATGCCCCTGCAACAAATACTGGGGCAGTGTGTTATTAAGTATGAGGTAAAGACAAAGTGCTCTCTGTTGGAGTGCATTCACAGGAATTCAGAGAGTCAGAAAATGTCAGTTTTCCTCTGCAATCGGTTTATTTAAAGGCACAATCTGAGATCCAAATCCCCACCACCAGAAATGTCACTAATTATGATCAGTTAAAGGAGTCAGTGTAACTTTTGCTGAACAGTGGCCACAACTGACAGTTACAGAATAACGGTACATGCACAAAATGCAGTGTAACAGTAGGAAAATCAGGTCCACAGCAATAGCTGTCTAAAATTTGCTAGTACTGAATGTGAAAGTTCATTCACATTTGCTAACATTAGCCACCATAAGCTACCAGTCATGCCAGACCAAGTGCGGCTGTAGCAGCAAAACCCCTGAGCATTGAGCAAAGGTGGGTTTTATTGTTCATGAATGTTCTTTTATTTTGTAAGATGGAGAATGTGTTATTTCTTATTTCAAAAGTTACGTAGTCTCTTTAAGAGAAACACGACTATGTATACAGCATTGTCTGATTTGTCTTTACTTTCATTTACATGGTCAAAAAAATTATATAAAAAAAACAAAAACTAATTGGGCTGTAATTGCATAAATGAGTCCTTTGTTGTCATAATCATTATATTATGAGAATAGGTTCAGGATAATTGCACATTTCCATTATGTTTTCTCATGGGTGGACACAGAGGGTAAAACTGAGATAAAGCTCTCGGGAACTCTGAAATGTAAATTTAAGTGTTGACAAGTTGGCATATACAGAATGCTGTGGTAGGGGAGAAATTCTGTATATATGGAGAGACACCAACGCAACTGACTACCCACCCTGGAGGTGGAGGATGGATGGAGAGAGAGACAAAGCCGTCATATGACCTGCCTTTCTTTGACAAAGCCCACTGTGTTTCTGTGAGGCATCATGCATCAGCTGATGCTCGTATATTTACAGTGTATGGCGAGGTGGAAGGAAACAGCAAAAAGCGTTTGGTTTGGTGACCTTTGTGCGGTGATAGTTGTGACGGTACCTGTGTGTGCTGAAAGCTGATGCTGCTGGCTGGACGTTGGCTTGTTTTGCTCCAAAATGGCCAGTTTAGTTCATCATTTAACATATCTTGTAATATAATGCAGTAGTTCTAGGCTTTCAGATGAGTATAATTTTATCAGGCACAGGCTGTTGCTATTTACAGTCCTGTGTTTATTCCCCTCTTCATTGGGTTGAGCGCACTTGTGAAGTAATAGTGTGATATCTACAATCACAGAGCTTACCTTTGATCTTTGCATAATAGATCAAGAGTGGCCAGGCTGTGCAGCAAACAGTGGAAATATAAAACCGATAAGTCGTAGTTATCCACCTCTGTGTTCAGACACTCTGTCCTCTGCAGTCTGTCACTTGTATAGCTGAAATCTCAGATAATTGCACCTTATCTTGCCTTTACCTTTCACCCTAATTCCTAATCAGTTCACATAGGGAAGTGTAACTATGTTGTGTGTGACAGTTGTAGCTAGGTGTTTTTTTTTTACTGATTGCTGTTAAAAGCCTTGAAATTGCTGTAGCCCGTAGGATACAGAAAGCAGGCCTCACAAGCAGCTTACTTTGTCTATTTCAGGCAACAACAAGTTTTTAGGCAGAACAAATTACAAACAAATTAAAAAAGGCAGGCAGGCAGTGGTCAAAAACAGGCAGATCTTCAAACTGGACAGGCCAAAGACTTGTTCACTACATTAACTATAGACAACGTGGACAATCTGGCAAAGGAGTGAATGTTGGCTGGGGGAGAACATATACTTGCACTGATGATGTCTAATAGGGAGCAGGTGTGTAGACAGGTGACTGATCAGGGGCACGTTCGGCCCCGACAAAACATAGCAAAACGTTTATTTAAACAGAAACGGTGGTGCGTTGAACACCCTGTTGCGTTGCAGCTTTGGCAGCCAAAGAGCATAGACGCTGCTGAGAAGTCTATTCTTTGCGTCGCTGCTGATTGGGTAACACCTCTGACACACCCACCAAACGAGAGAAAACGTACCCGAAAGCCCGTTTGCACACCGCTTCACACCGTTTAGAGGAAACATGTCGTTCAACCCGGAAACCGTAGTAAAACGGTGCACACCGTTTTCAGATTGAACATACTCCAGGTGATAGGTTAGGGCAGAAAACACAGCAGCACAGAGAGTATTTAAATATACTAGTCAGTGGAGAGAAGAAAGGGGGTTGAAGCAGGCATTGTCATGACAGGTGAAACACAGTCTCATGCTTAAAATGGACATAAATGCACATGCGTAATTCACACACATTCATACTACACTGTACTCCTACCCGCCTCAATTTCTGTGCAGTTATCCTTTTCATCAAGAGTACAGAATACACGACTGTATGACACAAGAATGGCAGAGTACACAGGTGTGCCATCAGTAAACAGTAAACAGCAAATACATGTATTTACAAGTAAGAAAAGTACAGTAATTTTGTGCTTTTAACAAGCCGGTTATGCCATAAAGCACTTTCCAGAGCAACAAAGTGCATACAGAGATGAAAACAAATGAAAGATTTTTATCCCAGTTTGATTTTCTGAAAAAACAAACACATATTTTCCCCTGAAATAATTGGCCTCATATTAACTTAAAAAAACAAAAACAAATCACATTGCTGTTTCCAACGGTGTGGTTTCTTGGCCGTGATAACAATTTGAAAGTTTGGGCCACGGGGGATAAAGTAATATAACACACTTTTGCTGAAGTAGCACAATACGGCCAATTCTTTCCACTGTTGAAGCCTCATCATGCCCCATTACTATTTTTACAGCAGCAGCAGCCATGTGTTTCACCAGGGGCACACTCACCATGTCGGCGAAGAGGAAACAGCTCTATTAAAGGTTAGAGTTGGGAATATTATGAAAAACACCCAAAATTGATGGGCAGAAGCCAGAAAATAGAGACCTATTTCTCTCTTCTCCCTTTGTTGGTTATTCTTTTCAGGGCCAGGATATATTCACAGGAGAAGGTCCGTGTTTGATTTATTGACTAGTAATGAGAGAGTAATTTACTCCCCAGTCCACACCAAGACCACCTCATCTCACTAATTATCACTTCAGAAAGGCACGTCGGCTGTGAGCTGTCGAGGCAGAAGACACTTAAAAGACAATCTGATTTACATTAATGAGGACTAGATCTTACAGGAGAGTGTCAGTCCTGATAACAAAACCCATCAAATCCAAAACCACTTTCAGACTGATACAGCTGAATATGCATCGTCTGACCTGACCTTATGGCAGTCCTCCCAACCAGGGTCAAATGCATGTAATCGTTTGAAAGAAAATTTGATTTGATTTTAATGCATTCGGCTGACACTGAGCATACTACTCCGTTGATAGATCCCTCAGCAACCCTGCATTTGTTAATAGATATAACTGATCAGTGATACACCTTGTATAATGAAGATTTTCTCCGCAGGGAGATGGAATAATTGGTACAATGTAGCTGATCAATCCATTGATTATGTTTGCTTCAGGATTATAAAGGAGCTATTTTCTGTAGGTCTTCAGGGTCTAGTGGGATGACAGCAATGTGATCATTATCAGTACTGGTGATAAGCCATACAATCTGTGTTTGAGTTTCACTATTCCTGCTTTTTATAATGTTTCTGAAGGTTTTAGTGCAAAATGCAAATAATAGAATCTTTAAATAAAATTTAAAATAAAGCTTTATAAGCTGATTTCAATCCTTTTGTCAGCTCAATGTATATTGTCACAGTTTTGTACTGCGATATATACAATATATAGTTATATACTCAGTATTACGCCCGTAATCATTACTGTCATTATTGGTAGCAGTTCTAGTCAATGTAATGTAGTAGCAGAAATGGTCGTGGTAGTAGAAGAAGTAATAATGTAAAAGTAAATGTTGTTGCTGCGGTGGTGCTTACAGTTTTAGTATAATACAGCATGTGTCAGTTTCCCAGGGAACTCTTCCTCCCTCTCCCAGGAAAATAGGTTATGTGCATGTGTGTGCAGGTCAGTTCTGTTTGTTTAAGCTGGGTCCATTACCACTCAAAGCCTATGGTCAGTGTGTGTGTGTGTGTGCGTACGTGTGGTTGTGTTTGTGTGTGTTGAAACAGTATAAGGGGGGTTAGGATAACATCCGCCTGTTGTTTGACGGGTGACATGATAATGAAGATGGAACAAACGTGCAACACTAGCAGTAGGGCTGAACAATTGACCACATTTAAAAAAAACAAACAACTAACATTATTAATCTCTTACTGACCCAAATTCATTCATATTGCAATATTCAATACATAAATTGTCTGAGTCCTTTATAGCTACAGCACCCAATGGCATCTAACCAGACATCAGAATTTTTAAGTGGTTGTTCTGTAATTAATCATAATAACATATCAGAAGTCAGCCGACATGAGAAAAGAAATATAATGCACTTGTTATATATTGATGTTTATCAGTAATGTGACAGATTATTGTGATATAGAGTTCGGGCCATATCCTTCAGTCCAGTTCTGTGGCACATGAAAATCACCCACTGTGGTTAAAATACTGTGTGTTACAGGTCCTCCCACTCAACATATACTGACACTCATTCATGTGGAGCACATTTCAAAGTAATCCAAATGTCTAAGATGAAACCAGCAAAGATTACTGAGCATGACTGAACAGGGAACATGTTCATTGACTGCATGGGAGCGAATCAGGGTTCATGCTACCACAGACTCCAACAATAACACTGGGATCACATTCATAGAGCACACTGTAGATGTAACTCAAACTGTTTTCAGAGGCAGAGCTGCCTCTGAGGCGGAAATAATCCCGGTAGGTGAAGCCTAATGATTACAATACAAAAAAGAACTAGATTTTTAATTAAAAAATACATGGCAGCACCATTTTTTGACTCATTTGTGACTATAATAGCTATCTTACCCAGAAAGTTTGGCTAGCTTGAAAACAACTGTGTTAACTATAGCTAATGTAGAGGTTCAACACAAGTGGCAGTAGAGGAAACCAATTGAAAGAGTGGCAGAAACAGCGCTCATCAAGATGTTATGTTATGTTAATGTAACTTTCAACTTTTCAACTTTCAACTTTATGTTTGTCGCCAGAGGGCAATTGGTTTTTCAGCAAGGCATAATACAATACATAAAAGAACATAGACACACAGTACAGTAAGTGGGAGGGGAGGTGCCCTGAGTACAGTAGGCTGGAGTGACTGGTCACTGGTGTCAAACCTTCGCAGTGGACGAAGCCACAGCTAACAGTTGCCTTCCTACACATTCGGCACACAGAGCAGAGCTTTCGGGTTGTGTTTCAGTCCACCTAATGAACGTAAGTCCATCATTCGCTCTCCTTTTAGCTCTGTTTTGGTTTCGTGAGAAAAACTGGCCGTTAGATGCCAGAACGTCCATCCGTTCTCCACCAGCTCGCCGTTTACTTAGCCTCTCTGCCATTTTGGACTCCACAGGTAGCCTGGACTTGTCTGAGCCTGTTTTCAGAAAAAGGCTTTTATATTGAAGATCTGTGAGACTAAACTATACAGTCTATGTTATACAGTCTGCACATATAACTGTATGTGTAGCTGGGGGACCAAAACAATGAGCTTAAAGATGCAGATTCAGCAGAAAAATCAAAAGCACTGTTTAAAGTTTTAAGATGACAGATTTAGTCTTGTAGGGAACTTGAGACATTTCTTTGGACCTGGAGGCTTCTGTTCCATCTGACCCTTTGAAGAAAATATTGGACCCGTTATATTTCTTTACAGTGTACGTTTCAACTTCAAAATCCGAAAATCAAAAAACAAAACCCTGAAAGACGTTTGAGGGTCAGACCTAAAGTAAAGAATTGGGGAAAATGGACAGGGCTGATGCAGCCTCAAAACAAAACAGATTGTGGCAACTGATAGCAGCACCGTGTTGCTGACACTGCCACATGTAAGGATGTGCTGCAGCTTACTCTTAGACACTGACGCTGCAAGATGCTTGAAAGAGGCAGACACTGAATGAAACCACATACAATACTGCAAAATCTAGCACTTGTCCATCAGCAGCCCTGTGCGCTGCCTGCCTTAGTGTGCTTGAAAAATTGCTTATGATCCCTTTGATCATCACTCGGTTTATGTACAGGGAATATTGTGACAGATTACAAAGGGGTCACATTTTAAAAAAGAAACAAATAAATAAAATACTAGAAACACTATAGTGCAATTATGGATTGGGCCATTAAGAGCAGGGTGCGCCAGTTGTTAATTCATTATGTAAGAGCAGTAAGGCAGACAGGTTGGCTTGCCAGCTGATAGGTTAGCCGAGCTTCTCCTGTTTCACTGTGCAGATGCTGACCGCGAGTCTTCGTTAAAGTTTACTTGAGGTGGTGAATATCACATATCAACACTCGACACCAGCTGCCGTGCACTCTGGGAATTCCAGTAGGTGCGCCTAGTGGGTCGGATCCTGTCAGATTTATTCAGAAATGCTTTTATCAATTGGGTTCATAAAAAAATGTTTTACCGAGCATGTGAG
>NTHP01000452.1:324345-339655 GCA_003416845.1 Oplegnathus fasciatus
CTCTCGGCCTCTCCATCAGGTCTTGTTTACCAGACTCTCAGTATGCAGTATGATGCACAGTAAACAAACAACAAACAAGTCTTCTGTAGTCATGCTAGCAGCTCTGTAAGGCTGCAATGCTCTGTATAGAAATTAGATAATGATTAGCCCTTTGTGCGACGTATGATCAATAATCCTAAAAGCCTCTAGATGTACAGTAGTTTCAGCATGTAAGAGTGAGGAGCTCAGTGTTGTATGTCACAATTATTTATATTTATATATATATATATATATATATATATATATTGAGATGTAGCAAATTGCAGTGTAATTTACAGTAAGTTATGTTTTGAACATAAATTTAACAGTTGTTAAAAGTGTACGTGAACACGTGCAAGATGGACTGTAAATATACAGAGCTTTGGTTGGGTGGTTGAGTTTGAGTGAGAAAACAATTCATGAAATTTCAAAGATGTGGTAATTGAATAGAAGCAATAAAATTTTATTCACATTCACGGCCGCTGTGCTGACTCTTTGAAGAGTTTTAAAAAAAGTGACTGAATGTAATTAAGTACTTTTACTCAAGTACGGTACTTGATTTGAGTATTTCCACTGTTTTCAACTTTATACTTCTACTCCACTACATCTCAGGCTCTAATATTGTACTTTTACTCAACTACGTTTGTCTGACAGCTTTAGTTACTTTACAAGTTACAATAATTCATACGCTCCCTGTTCAGTGAAAACCACGTATCTCCAAATTTGATGATATTGAATGTTTGTGATAAACTGAAAGACGAAGTGTTCCTTTATGGGTTGAGAAAATTGTCCTACTTCTTAAGCTAAATAAACTATTTAAACCCTCTTCGGATTAACTGAAAAATGCATCGCCACAATGCTGTTTTTCTGAGCTCATTAAAACTTTTTAGAGATACGTGTTTCTCACAGGACAGCGGCGCTACAAACATATGATGATCTTGTAGACCATGATGCATTGCTGTAGATTAAACGACCCAGCAGTATATAAAGTACTTTTACTTAAGTAAAGAATCTGAATACTTTTCTGAACATCACAGAGAAATCTCAGTTTGACAGATTTGGATGTTAGTAATTTTAGCAACACCGGCCTTTCCAATACTAAAATATGGGAAGACTTTCTGAGCGAAAGCGCCTCTGCGAGCGTAGATGCAAGTCGTGTCTTCAGGGTCGTAGAGGGACACCTCCACGCCGTCATAGTCCAGCTGGACTCTGATCCTCCGGAGACTCTTCTTCACTGTGACGGTCTCACCAACAACATCGGTGTACTTTCCACCGACTCTTCAGCCAAGCCCACGTTCCAGCCAGGTTGGTCTCCCACCCCCACCTCCCAGCTGTGTTTCCTTAAGCTGAATCCCTCAGAGCCCAGAACAGTGGGAGACTTCGTGTTTCTCTCTGGATTGTCCGGAAGCTGCTGCTTTGCGTCTCCACATCTCACTCTGGTCACAAATCAGACAGACGGAGCTAGCGGCTTGCAGTGTTTGGGTCCAGAATGGCAGGACTGAAGTGGACCGTTTCCTTCATCTTCTCCAAGACTCTGAAGGACAGGTCGCCCAGGTGTTTGGCCACATCTATCAGCACCAGCTGTGGATCTGACAGTGAACCCTGGCTCTGGTCTGAGCGGGTTTATCACTGCTGAGGAATGGCACGGTGCGTTTCTCCAGGTCTTCTTCAACAGCAGAGATACTGTCTGACAGAGAGGAGATCTTCATCTCCATGCTCATAGTCTTCCCCTTATGCTCCTCTTCTCCCGTCAGAGCTGCCAGTCTGGACTCCTCTTCCGCCTTCAGGAACTGATGGAGCTTGTTGAACTCTGCTCTGATCTGCGTCTCTGTGGACAACAGCTGCTTCTTGGAGCAACAACAACAACAACAACAACAACAACAACAACCTGCTCGGTGCTTGGCCGCTGGCTATAGCTGGGGAGCCTGCGCCCGAGCCCCGCAATAAAAATAATAATAATTTTGTCATGTTTGACCTACAAACTTTGTTTTATTGTTATATCATACCTCTCATTCAGGAATATACTGTAAATTAAAACGTATTATCAATATATATTAAAATTTATAATGAAAGTATGTTCCATTATTATTTTTTTAAAATGCTAAGTTGATGCACAAATGATGATATGATGAAATGATATGATATATGAGAGGTAAATTAGAGGAACAGATACAGATTAACATAGACAAATCACTCTGCATTTATTTGTGCATTGTGTTTTATGCATTCTGTAACTCGACATTTGTCTGTGACACAAACAAACAACCACACACTATTTAAGACTGTTTGAATCCCACACTGCTCTCCCTAGTGCACCAGCCATGCCGTATGCCCCAAAATTCGGAGTGATCGAGATTACTAAAAGAAAAGAGAACAAGCCACCAAGGGTGCGTTTATTCACCACGAAGGTATACTTTCATGTCCTTTAAATCCCAGAATCATTATGCTGCAAAAAAAATTGAAATCATTTCAGCACACTTGTACACTTTTTAATATGAAGTTAATCCTATCAAGATAAACCCTGACTGCTGAGCCAAGTCTTTAAAAGAGCTGAAACTGCTGACAAATTGATTATTATTATTATTATTATGTACATTTAATTTCAGTGCACTAAAAAAAAAAAGCTAAAGCACTAAAATATAAGTACTTTGTAAATTAACTTTGTACATCGTATAAAGAGTTCAAGACAGGTTCATTGTGAGTTATTTATGGATGTGTTGATTTGTGTATTTAATAGCAGAAAATGATCATCTAATAAGTCTGTGTTTTATTTGCAGATTTTATACATTTCTGACAATGACAAGGGGAGTAATTTGTTTCACAACTACTAAAATAATGAGAATGAATTGTCTTGTGATGTGATTATTATCTTAATGTGAATTATTGATTGCCTCAATGCCATTTAGCTGTCTGATTTTACGATTGTCTATTACAAGCTCGCCTGCGTATGATCGTCAGCTTCCAGTAGGTTGACCGGTACCTCGACATCCCAGCAATGCTTTGATGGCAGCCTGGTAAGAATAGCTCTCTCCACAGGTCCTGGCCTCCACAGACAAGAGTGAGAAGCAGTGAGAAAGCATTGGAGGTGACTGTATTTAGTGGCAAGCTGTGAGGGTCAGCACTGTAGTTCTGGAGCAGCGTTGAAGGGGACAGCAGCTCAGGAACGTCTCCTTGATTTGGATTCTTCAGTTTTAAAGAAGCTTTCCTTGAGAGTTTTCAGTTGTTTTCTTATGGGATCAGGGTTAGCGCTGAACAACGAGGATGATGGGAGCGATAGATCTACTCTTCATCACTATCAGTCACAATGTCTCCTTTGTGGGTACGTTTTTCTTTTGTACTTAACAATATTCGAAATGAAGCAGTGTTTGTATGTCAATGTTTATTTTCTATATGATGGCAGTTACACATCTGATACCCCAAATAATCAGTAAATGTAAAGTGCTATCACCTTAAACAAATATAAACAAACATAAACAAATATTCTTAATCCATGGTGTTATTAAGGTAGATCCCTTGAAGAATGCGTTAAGTATAGTATAGTAAAATTTGTCTCCCTCCTTTTTCTCTCTGCCTCGAAATTTGTGCTTTTCCCTGTGAAATTTTGTCAAGATCTTGAAGTTTTATATTTAGAATAGCTTTTATTTACACATGTTTGTGAATGATCATACTTTATGTATTTCTTGTTTGCTTTTCTACTGTTTCATTATGATCATTGTGTCATGGCACCCCACTGGGCTCATTTAAGTTTCGTCTTCATTTAATCAGGCAGCCATTATTACTTGATCATCTCTTTCCCATTTCAGGCAAAACCTGGTGGATGTTGATGCTGGTTTTACGCCTGCTAGTCCTCCTGCTGGCTGGCTTCACCCTCTTCAGTGACGAGCAGGAAAGATTTATCTGCAACACCATCCAGCCGGGCTGCTCCAATGTGTGTTTTGATGTATTTGCTCCTGTATCCGTCTTCCGTCTCTGGCTCTTCCACCTTATTCTTCTCTGTCTTCCCCATGTGCTGTTTGCAACCTACGTCATGCATAAAGTTTTGTCATATCCCTATTTCGGAGGCTTCTACTGCGACAGGAGCCGAGGAGGTTCCCCTTTCACCCTCGAGAACTCGAGCTCCTCAAGAGAACTGTCCTTGCATAAAGCTCCACTTCACGACCTCCCACGTGAATGGGGAGTGCCACGCTTCTACTGCGCTTACTTCCTGGTTGTAATTCTACGGATCCTTCTAGAAGTGGTTTTCGGTGCAGGCCAGTTTTTTCTCTTTGGTTTGTCCATTCCTAAGAGCTTCCTCTGTTACGAAGCTCCCTGCACATCCGGAGTCGAATGCTACATCTCCAGACCAACTGAGAAGACCTTAATGCTCAACTTCATGCTGGGTGTTGCCTCCTTGTCCATTCTGCTAAGTTTGGTTGACCTGGTGAGCTCAATGAAGGCGATGGTGAGATGGAGGAGGAAAAGGGAGATGTTTATGGAGGAGATGAGTAAAGGAGAGCAAAGCAGTATGTTTACGACAACTACGACTGAAGACAGCGATGTTCTTTTAACCAGGAGACTTAGCCTGAGTGGAAGCTCAAAGACCGGTCTCAAAGATGAAAAACATGCTGCTGCTGTTGTGCCAAATGGTGAACCTCTTCATACAAAGGTGAATGGTGGAGCCATAATTAAAACTGACGAATCCACGAATGGCAAGAGGCCGGAAAGCAAAGATGCTAGGGCGGACATGTCTCAGTCGCCCACTCCCATGAGCACCCCAGTACCAACTCACTTTGTCCTCCACAGCCACCTTAGACCTCCACTGTCCCCTCGCCCTGACAAGGAACCACGACCAAACCCTAGGGTGCCAACACCTATGGGTGTCAAAAAACTGGGCCAGTACACTTCATTTGGGGCAAACTCAGGCCAGCAGTCTGATAGCAGTGAATCTCAAGACAAGAGGGCATGGGTGTAATTGACTGGGTGGCCATTTATGACTGTCATTGAAGAAAAGCTGCTGTACATCTACCTTTAAAGGGCCCAGATATTTTGCTTTCACTATTATTTTAAGCATGAATTCATAGAAATAGTTAGAAAGGAAGAATTTCTTGAAATTGTAAAGCTGCACTAATGATATATATTTTTTTATAATGAATCAAATGACTATGTATGATGTGAAAGGTTTTCTAATAGTGACAAACCCACAAAGACGTATCCTTTTAGTAACTTATAGCTCATTGGTTTGGTTTTACAAAGTAAAAGAAACTTAAGCTCTCATAAAACCACTACCAATACCAGCCTAGCACCAAATGGCAGACAAAATCAGCAACATCTTGGCGGGCTAAATATCTGGTATTAGCTAAGTAAAGAAACAGATATTTTTTTTCTCAGGAGTTGGTGGAGACCAAAACAGACCTAATAGGAGAGTGAATATTGGACTTACATTCACCTGGAGGCCAGAAAAACTGCATAACAATGATAATGTTGCACCGTGTCTGCTATAGGCAATGGTTTGCTGTTCGCCATAGCAACTTTATAAGATGATTATAAGTCTCATTATGCGTTTTCAGCTTGTTCCACTGTCCCCAAGTGGCCAAAAAGTCCATTAGTGCAGCTTTTAAAAAAACTTATCTTAGATTATCACAGAAACTCTTGTAATTGGGAAATGATGCAAACAGCTCAAGGGCTCACAGGATACAAAAGTAACTGGACACACAAGTGACTGCAAAATGTTCGTCCATGTAGTAAAAGACAGTTCTATACTTTACACACATTCAACAATGAATCAAACTCAGTCGCCTTGTTTCAATCTTCAAATTTATTTGGAGATGCTTGTTTTCACATGACAAAACTGACGTGTAGTTTTTCTTGATGCATGCTTATTGAATGCTATTTTTTTTGTAATAATAAAATGACTGAATTGTTCAGATATACAGTATCTTGTTTAGCAAAATGCAAATGATTCACATTGTTTTACTTTTGTACAGTCCAAGGCGCATTTGTTTAACACCCTGAGCTGTTTCTGTATGAGAAATGAGTCACTCACAAAAACACAGCCTGACCTTGATGAAGCAGTAGTTACAGTGCTCAGCTGTTGTCTGGATGACTGAGTGCTGAGAGCCGCAACAGACACACTGACCTGACCTCTGACCTCTCACATGACGGCTTGACGACCCAGCCATGACCTGACTTAAGCCAACCCTGCTCGGATGAAAGACCTTCAACCTTCTCGCCACCGTCATTCAACATTCCCTCATGCATGCGAGCAAAGTCCCTACCGTTTGACCTATATGATACAGAATGACACAGTGACACAAATATGATATGATCATAGTCACATTTGACTTAACAGTTGATAAAATCTTGTATTCAGGACATTTTCTAATGTCCAGAAAGTGTCTCAGGTGCAAAGGTTCAAAAACTCTAAACAGGAAAAGGCGCCATACTATAAAGGAAATAGCTTAAAATAGCATAACGGGACTAATGGTGGCCTCATGACTGAAATTCTGTCTGCACACTTTTCGGCATCTTTCTGTCATTTCCCCATGGAAGAAAACAGTTTTATCAGTTGTCCTCTTTTGGGAGTTCTTTGCAATCACTGTGAGCTGTGCTTTTAGTGTTTTCTCTATTTTCAAAAGCTTCCTAAACATCATCCTGGGACCAAAAAACTTGGCTTTGTTGTAATTACTGTGATACTGATAAACTTTTGTACTCCTGTCTGGTCAAAACGATGACAGTGAATGCAACAACACAACCTCTGAAACACATTACCCCAGTGTAGCCATGACCCCAACACATGCCTCATACCCTTCCCATTCTTCTTCTGCTGTGGTATTTGGGGCAGCTAAGACGTGCAGAAACATTAGCAGGGTGGCCAATGGTCGGTCGGGTGCTCAGAGAAAGGATTGTACTGTCACTTGTGGAGGTCCAGAGGTCGGACAAGCAAACCTGGTGACCCTACACATGCGTCAACCCATATCTACACAAAACAGTGTCCCTAAAGTGACAGTATGTGTTGTCGCTGACCTTCCCACAACTTGTCAACCAAACACTCACACACACAAAACACACAGAAACAATTTTGTTAGCTATGTGTCCTTGGCAAAATCCCAGCCATAATGTCTGTCTTAACACATGGTGTAGTCATGATATCAGCCATGTTAAAGGCACCGCTTTGTTGTGCGATCTATAATAAGATCATACAGAACGTTTTGCTTGCACCAAATCTTTAAAACACAGGTCCATATATAGCTTTTATTGGCATGTTTCAAAAAAAGTGACTAATACTGAATAAAGAGATACAACATGGCCAAAAGTGTGTGGACACCTGAGCATTACACCCACAGGTCATAGTTGAACATTCTCATCTCAAAACCACTGTCATTAGTCTGCTGCTATAACAGCCTCCACTCCCTTGGGAACCTTTAAGAACCTGAGTGCAGTAACTTGCTCCCATTTAGCCACAAGAGCATTGGAGAGGTCCGCCGCTGATGTTTGACGATAAGGCCTGGCTTGCAGTCGAGTTCCAGTTTATGTCATGTCATGTTGTTCCACAAACTGTTGCTGGTAGCGCAGTATCTCACTAAGATTTCTCTTAATTAGATCAGAATTGAAACCATGAAAACTTCTCTACACTAAAAGTACACAAAAATCACAAGAATCATATATATGTATGTATATATTTTTGACCATAGTGTAAAATGAAAAATACAAAAGTCCCAAATTGTATTTGACTAATTACGGTAACTACTCATTGATGTCATTAACCAGAGTTTTGTAGATGAAATCCACTTTTGCAAAGAAATCCTTCAAATGTTGGCTGGCACATGAAGGACCCTCCTAGGTTATCTCTGCCTGCAATTACCATATAGACCTGAAGATAGTGTTGCTTTTATTGCCATCTAGTGGTCAGTGGTGACTATTGCAGTAGACAAAGAACATGGACTGAAATGATTCAAGTCACAATAACATTTGCAGTGTGATAATAATGCTAGATAATTGCCAGATGATTGAGCATTACCTGAAATACATCATCTATTGTTTTCTAAAACTGAAAGGATCCCTTCTGTAAAAGAGTTTTGACTTTTCCAACTCAAATGGCTTACTGTGATTTTAAAAGTTCTGTCATGTGTCTTGAGTTTTTTTTCAAGAAATGCCTTTAACTGGTAGATGTCTCATTCAGAGACAAAATGCCTCATGTGTGCCCTCTGCATTGTACAGCTGTGTTCAGACATCAATACAGAGCAGAATATCAGGAGTTGGTGCCTTTGCTCTCCATCAATCTCCTCCTCAGCTGAAGTTAATGCGTCAACCTGCATCCGCCTCAGGTGCAATAACACACTCCGATCTCATGGGTGACAGACGGAGGAGATTGAGAAGTAGGAGGGAAAACTCAACATTGACCACAACAGCACATCAGAGAAGATGTCAGAGGCATCAAAAATATTGATTACCCAGCATCCTCTTCACCTCTGCGGTTGTAGTTTAGATGAATGGGGGGATGGGTGGGTGGGGTTTGTCCCTGATGGCTACGGCGTGGAAAACAAAATCCATTCTGTCTTCCTTTGATGTTGATGATAGAAGGATTGTATGGTGGAAAAAGAGAGAGAGTGATCCGAGAGTGTTGGTTTTGTGTAAAGGAAGGCTGAATGGCTCCGAGGTCTTGTCTTTGCTTTGACTCCTTGTCCACAGATTAGTCCATTAAGGAGTGTGGCTGACAAACGATATGCTGCTCTTGAATATTCTTCTGCAAATACCAACCACCGTAAAAAATAATCTGAAACCGAAAGGCTGCTTGGGTTGAACTTGGCCTTTTTTTGCCTGTACCTTGGAGAATGCTAAAGGTCTTGTGTGTGCCATTTTCAAACACGAATTAAATTAATTTTACAACCTTGGTACAATTATCAACCCTCACAGAGCAGATTAAAACTCATAAGCTCAGTTTCTGCCATTTGATCAAAGGGGTACTTCAGTGACTTATTATGCATTTCCATGGAGCTGGAGGACGCTGGAAAGACAGATTCAAATAAAATGATCAAAATTGAAGGAGAAGAGGCGGAGATAACCCGAGTATGAGTGAAGCTCCAAAAACACTGGATCCTACACGTCCCATAATGCAACTCAATAACATTTTCCCTTAAACCTTACCTGCCTGGAAAACGCACTTTAAAAAAAAAAAAAGAAAGCACAATATGACGTGAGCTTGTGACCATATTGGAGCATTTAGCAGCTGAAGAGCCCAATACTTTTCTCAGGAGTTGGTGGAGACCAAAATCTGAGCAAAAAGGAGGAATATTTGACTTATATTTGTCAGGTGAAAATGAATGCTAATGCGCCCTGTGTCTGCTGGATATATAAATAGACAACTGATTGCTAAGAAGTGATCCATATCAACTTAAAAGGTGATAATGTGTCAGTGTTGTGTGTGTACAGCTTGTTTCCGCTGACCCCAAATGGCCAAAAACTCAGTTATTGCTCTGCCTTGAAGAAAACATCCCCCTAAAAACATATACTCTTACTGTGATTATTTACTTTGGGGGCAGAAAGCAGTGAGGTCGTCTGTCCATCACAAAGCCTGTCAGTTAGGCCCAGAAGAAATGTTTGTTTTAGACTGCATTGTAAATCAGCCATGACATGACAATAGCTGTTATTGAAAGCAAAATGCTTCCCGCCCAGCTCTGTATACATTCTGAAATTATAGGCTCCCACTGCTATGTGACCTTTAACAGCCCATTCAGACATCTTAACATGATTTATTCCGAACCAATCAGAGTCAGACAACTAATTTGATCATTAGACAAAGATGGCATTCATAAACATCCTACTTGGAACCAATGAAGAACTGTTGGGTTCTCTGAATTTGACCAATAGGATCTCTCCGTGATGAGCTCTTCATGAAGCGGCAAGTCAGCGCCTTGTTTATGTTCGAAGGAGATGGATCAGGCACGACCTCTCAACCCATTTCCTCTGTTGATTTTTTTTTTGCTTTTGGGCTTGAGGGAACATACCCAACCCCCTGCCACAACACAAATACACACCGCTGGAAGAGGAAACTAACTTGTCACATAGTAAACAAGCATTTACAGAGCAATTTGTTCTCTTTGGACAGAGAAAACAGGACCTGCTGTTGGGAGACAAATTTAACATATATCAAAATTGTCACAATTAGACCTCTGCAGGAAGCAACTGATTTGTTAACTTCATTATATTGTATTTCATCACACTTAATTGGGTATGCACAGTAGAACACTGGCCATTTTAACAGGCTGTTTAGTATCAAAGACAGAAATTTCCCCTTGTTTCATTGTCTGAATGCTGAAGACAGGAAGACAAAAGTAGATCACTTCAGTAGCATCAAGTATTTAACCCCTTATAGTCTGAGTTACCCACCAGGTGGCTCCATCTTTACAAACTCAAGTTATATAACATTGTTCTAACCCTCAGTGGTGGTCCTTTTATTTTCAGAGTTGGAGAATTGGGGGAATTGTTATGCACAAGGTATCTAGAATATTTCAATTTGGTGTGTCAGTGCAGCCGTACAACATGGAGTCGTGGATTTGAATATGTTATGTATCGCTCCAACTAAGAGTGCTGGAATAAGCAGAGTGTTGAAAAATATTTGAAAATAGAGTTTTGTTTTTTTAATGAAGAATTTGATGGCCATGGACATAAACTTGTATCAGAAAAAAAGTGACATTTTCTCACTCTGGTTGATTAAAATTGGATGTTTTAAATGCCACATTAAACAAACTTTGTACATATGTGTTCAGTTGTTGAATCCACATGTTTTATGTTCTTTACTGGTGGCTGTCGGTATCTGATCGTTTGACCACACGGTGGCACCATAATACAACTTTGTCTGTCTCTCTTCACTCTAGCGGAGTTCAGTCTTCTCCAGAGTTGGGAACGCATCAGGTTTTGTTACGCACATCGTTCATGTCATATGAGTTTAAGAAAGACTCAGAAAGACTAAGCATAGTCTTAAAACATCTGAAGACACTCGTTTTTTTCTCACGTTACAGGAAAAAAAAGACCCCACTTACGCGCCCTTGCAGCCATCAAATACAAACTTTTAACATTTGCTAAACCACAATTTAGTGATGATACTGACAGTTTAAGAGTCCCACACTGTCACACGTTAAATGGACCACACACTGCACGGTCGTAATTACCTTTACGCGCGACGGAGAGGGTGTCAGCCTGCAGTTACAACGTCTGTCCCCCCCTCATTGACATCTTAATTATAAGCCTGAGGAATCTCTACATTGTAAAGAATCCACCTTATTAAGAGTAACCTGAACGGTCCACTTAAACGTTAACAACCAGCATTTATCGTCATGTAGGAAGAAGCAGATATTTGCTGTAAAATGTTGAAGTTGTTGCGTAAAATCTACCACTGTGGTCAGATTAATTTTGCCAGTTGTTTCATCTGTCTTTCTGAACAAAATTTAGCTTCTGGTGGCCTTCCCTGCTTTGTTTCACTAATACATGTTTCTTAAAAAAAAAATCTTGCAACAAGCTGATTATCACTGGAAATGGTGTTGATCATAGATAAATGATCTCCCTCCACTTGCTGATGCACCTGTTCGAAAAAAAAGAAGACTTAAAGAGGAGGTGAAGTCAATTGACTTCTAAATATGTAAAATAGGATAAGGTAAAACTTGACATATTTAGCCCGGATCAGGGGTTTAACAGAGGACAAAAGTCAAAAGTTAATAACAAGACTAAAGCGCAGGGGGCATTAAACTGAGAAGACCACCTGTAGTGCCCCTATTGCCATGCCGATGTTGTCTCACAGCATGTGAATCTGCTACACCGGGGAGGTTTAATAAAGCTTACATATCCCTTGTGGGCCCCAAAGGCAAGTTACAACTTTAAGTTAAATGCAAACGAATCTGTAACTGTCATAACTCGGCCATTACGCACAAAGTTATTGAGATCTTATCGGCTTGCGCGCTCCACCACACAGGGCAGAACGCCAGTCCACACTATTCAGATTGTGTTTTTAAAACATGTATTACCACAACAGATTTAAAACATTTTAGTGTCACACCTCACAACAAAGTTTTGGCGAGAATGATCAGGACGCACGAGGACAAATTCAATAAAAGTTGTTTTATTCTCAAAATAAAATCTTCTATCAAAGTGGAAATTATACATATTTACAATCTCGTAAATTTTCTTATACAAATGTACAATATATGTACACCAATAATTATATAAATACACTTTACGCGCTAATGCAACCCGTATGAGACAGTATTAAGGCATTGATTAATGTACGTGTAAATCCATCTTGTAGAGAAAAACAGCCCAGCGACTGCCTCGTTTCAAGCAGAGCAGTCTCATTGTGAACCTTATGTTTAAGACACAGCGGTTTCTTTACAGTAAGAAGAAGAAGAGCCTCAGCTATACCATGTAACCTATCGACAAGGGGGATCTTGTCAGCTGTACGCATTCAATTAAGCCCAGATAAGACTCTGCATTCTTCGTGCCAGGTACATTGTTCTGCTGCTGACAGTCTCATTATTTAAAGAGAAGCCATTAGGCGCTCATTAATGTGCTAATTACAACACGCTGATGGACAATCCCAACACAATTAGTCACCCCCCTCCCCTACCCAACCCCCTCTATTCAAACCCATGGACGTCATTTGGATAAGGCAAGGAAGGAGCACTTTCCATAAGTGTAAGTCCAAACTGATCTTCTAACTTTTCTAAGCAGAATGGAGCACAACATGGACCACAAATTCAAAAAAAGAGTTCACATTAGGGGGAGTGCTCATGGCCAGAGTTTCATATAACCTGGCAGTTTGGTGACTCACCTTGAATAATTTACCAAATTCACCAAATAACATTTTAAAAAGTCTTTACGCCACTTTGTCCCCAAAAGAGCTGATATGCGCTGGTTTAAAGTCTTTAGTGTCAGATGACATAAGATGCATTTGAGCGGATTCCCCCCCCCGTTCAAACCCGGGACAATGGCATCTGTTTGGGGTAGGACACGGAGCTGGCTGTCCCGGACCTCCAGGTCAGTCCCGTGCTCACGTCACTGTACATGGAGCCCGCGGATGCTTTACTCCCCCAGCAGCACCGCGTGCAAAAAGTCCTCCAGGAGTCCAGGGTTTTCCCGGACCAGATCCAGGCTCCTGAAGTGATGCCCACCAGGAGGCACATAAAGTATTTCAACATGAACACAGCATAGTCCGGTCTTTGCCTGTTCGGGTCCGTCATGCACGTACAATTGTGCGTAATTTCCCACGTCTGTCTGTTATGCTGCTCGTAAAAGTAACACGCCACTATGACAGTGGCTGGGACGGTGTATAAAACTGTGAAAACCCCTATCCGGATCATCAGCCTCTCCAGTTTGTCAGTCTTGGTGCCACCTTGCTTGATTACACTCCTGATCCTGAACAGCGAGACGAACCCGGCCAGCAGAAACATGGTGCCGATGAACAGGTAGATAACCAGCGGTGCCAACACAAAACCTCGCAGGTTATCCAAATTCTGGTTGCCAACGTAGCAAATCCCAGCGACGGAGTCTCCGTCCACAGAGCTCAAAGCCAAAACTGCGATGGATTTCATGCTGGGGATGAGCCAGGCGGCCAAATGAAAGTACTGTGCGTAACTGGCGATGGCCTCGTTCCCCCACTTCATACCTGCGGCGAGAAACCAAGTGAGGGACAGTATCACCCACCAGATCGAGCTGGCCATGCCGAAGAAGTAAATGAGCAGGAAAACGATGGTGCAGAGCGCAGGACCTGTGGTCTCATAGTGGATGTGTTCAGCGCCGTTTTCCCTGTTGCAGGCCACTTCCTCGTGTCCGGCGATCAGTCTGACAATGTATCCAATGGACACAAACATGTAGCAGGCGGAGAGGAATATGATGGGGCGCTCTGGGTACTTAAACCTCTCCATGTCGATTAAAAAAGTCGCCACAGTTGCGAAAGTGGAGATGAAACACAGGACGGACCACAGGCCAATCCAGAAGGCGGTAAAAGTCCTCTCTTCCTGGGTGAAGTAGGGGTTGTGGCACGGCATGGCGCAGTTCAGGATCTGTCCTGTCTTGACACGGTTGTGCAGCGGGTGGCCGTCGCTGGTCACCGGCACCATGGGCGCACGGCAGAAGCATCCCGGCTCACACGGGGACGCAGCTGGTTTGTGCTTCCCGGGGATGCCGCGGCCGTAGCCGCTCTTCTTCCTGGGGTTATAGGGCTTCAGGGGCCGGTTGGTCGGCTTCGCCACCACGGGAGAGGCAGTGGTGGTCTGGCTCCGGTTGTAGTCCATGCACAGCGTATCCTGGTTGCCTTGCTCGGGCAGCAGGTCGCACCTCATCCGGTCTGGCCACGGGAAGCCGTACTGCCTCATGAGCGGAGCGCAGCCAGCTTTGGCCCGCTCACACACGCTCCTGCACGGCGGTAGAGGCTTCTTGTAGTCCTCCAGGCAGATCGGCGTGTACATGCTGCAGAGGAAGAAGCGCAAGTCTGGGGAGCACTTTATCTCCACCAGCGGCCAAAACTGGTGCACCTCCAGGCCGGCTTCGTCCTGTGTGTCGTGGTTGAACTGGTTGGGCATGTAGGTGTAATTGTAGCCGATTCCTTTGCACAGAGGCACGGAGATCTCCTGGCACTGGAGCTCCTTGGCCGCCATGCAACCCGTTCCATGCAGGACGAGGGTTAACAGCACGCACCATCCCGGGATGCTCCTCTCCATCGTTGTTTTCCGTGCGCGATTCGTCCTCGACAAACTGCCAGCGAACTTGCACTTTGCAAGTAGGCTGCAAGTCCGATTAATCCAGGGATGCTGCTGAACTCATGCTAGAGCGCAGATAGTTTGTGATGGTGTGTGCTGTCTGTAATATCCGAAAACAAGCGCTTTACTTTCACACGGTCTGGGATACTGCCAGTCTCCTCTCTCCCTTTGTGTCGGTGTAGCACCGTCTCTCACTCTCTGCATGCTCTACGGCTGGTGGGTGCGTTGGGTTTTATACGGGAGGAGCGAAGACACTCCCCCAGCATGGGCGGGGAGGGAGAATAAGTCAATCAAGGGTTCCTTCTATAGGTGTTTGTTTAAAATGTTCACCCTGGAGGAAGGGTTATAATCACTTTGTCTCTGTTTACCCCCCTCTTTCCCCCCAAACACACACACACACACACACACTGCCCTTTACAAACAAGGAAAGGGGGAGTTATAATACAATAGAGACATTAGGAAGAAATGTAATTAGGGATGCAGACAGTGGGGAGTAAACTAACATAAACCTATCCAACTTATTAGGCTAGCAGGATGTGTGCCTGAATGCAGCAAATTATATGATT
>NTHP01000452.1:339692-413710 GCA_003416845.1 Oplegnathus fasciatus
TCATCTTGGTGGTTGGCTAACAACTGGAGGTCATACTTTACCAAACTATTTATTTGCCACATCACTTTAACTCTTTCTCTGTCTATAGTGCTTGTAAAAAATACAGTATATTGAGACATTATTATTATTATTGACATTTTCAATACTTAATTAACTTCAAGACCTAATAATTCTCTTTTGCTCAAAAAATGCAACAGAAACTCGACAGTGAGAGGAACATTTTTACAAGTAAAATGTGTAAAGTAACATTTGAGTAATTATAGGTTAGATATGAGCCTACTGAGTCTACTGCGCTACTACAACTCATCTACATTTGACTATTTCAAGAATACGAGTCCATCAAAATTAGACATGTCGCACAGCTATTTGCCAAGATACCATTCTTTATTAAGCCTGACAGACTTGTATTGCAAGTCACACTGGTCTGCACTCTGCTGCACTCTGCTGCACTTTGCTGAAATTCAAGGATATGACAAGAACTGTCCTGTCAAAGGTTTAAATGCAAAAGCCGTAGCGCCAGACAACGCCAAAAATGTCTACAAAACATTGAATCTCTGCATACTCAGTGCACATCATCTGGATATAAGCAGTGATTAAGTTTTTACATTTTTGATGCAAAATACTGCATCTTGTGTCTGTAGTTTCCTTGGAGTTAAAACTTTTACTATTAAAAATCACAAGTACTTTATTTTGTTCAAATATGCATAAGACATTTATTTTAAAAGTTCCTTTTTTATCTTTTCCAGTTGTTCTGATGGTATTTTTATAACAAGAAATGTACAACCAGATAGGTCAAATTATTCAAAGTTTCACTATTGACAGGCACATTTTTTCACCTATGACATTCCCAAAGAAAGTAAGATGCAGTTAATACTTTCACAATCACTGCAAGAGTTTAAAGTCTATATTTTCATTTGATTGTTTTATCTTATTTTCTCCTAAATTGAGTCAGTTCTATCATAGTAAATAATACATACTGTAGTAAATTTTCACAGAATGTAGTGAGGAAGACGTTTTGTTCAGCCACTGTGTAAAATCAAGTGGACAAACAGATTTCAAACCCTTTAGGATAAGTTATTTGGTTATAACCCTGATGGTTCGTTGAGCTGCAAAGTTTATGAAAAGCCAATGTATCAATAATTCATCGGCAAATGGTTCTGAAAGCCACAAGGGAGCTCTAGTTTGATACTGTCTGTCATTCACGGATGGAAACTTGTGTGAAAGAATGAGAGAAAATGTGTCCACAAGACTGTGTGTGACAGTACGAGAATATGCCTGCATGTCTGTTTGCATGCAGGAGAAACAGAGGGAGAATGTGTGTGTGTGTGTGTGTGTGTGGTAAGGGAGGTTAATGTGGTCTTGTTAGCAGACAGCAGGGGGTCGTCTTGGTCTAAAGGGAGGGGGGCTGTTTGTCTTAACGCCGGTGCCAATGTTTCACTCAGAGCATGCTGGGACCGTGATTACTGCGACGCACCACTGGGCCCAACAAACAGGACAGTGTGTGTGTGTGTGTGTGTGTAAACAGTTTCAGAGCTCTGCCTAAAGAAAATAAGCTAACATGGGCAGATACAGCATTGTGATAGCACTAATTAAAGTCATTCACACTTCTTATTGGATTCATCAGCTTCAAATGGAGCTGAGACAGTTTGGCAGACAGGCAGCGTGTTTCCAATGCACAGGTTTTTATCAGAACTAATTAGCCCAAAACTCCAATATTTACTAAAGGATGCTTGTTTTAGCTCAGTTTGGGGTCCCAGCTGGGTGGGGTGTATTGTGAAAAGCTAATTTTGAGGGTGCTGAGTGAGCTGGTAATGACAAAAACATTTATAAACTGAGTTTAAGATACTTTCCTGTAACTTCTTAGCACTCACTGTATTCTGCGATTTGGTAAATAATACTCAACCGGCTGAAAAGTCAGACAAAACAATCAAAAACAATATACCAATGGTATCTACCAAGATAAGTCCTATGTCAAAACAGTGGAGGGAAGTTTCAACTCATATCAGAGTATTTAGATACAGAAAATACAGTTACTCCTCACTAGTACATGTACAGTTATGCAAATACTGCAAGCATATGCCACATAAAACAAATGTTCACCTAAAAATGTTCTTGGCTCCAGCACATAAACATGTACATGTACACATATAGTTTACTCCTTTAAGCGTCTAGACTGAAAAGTGTGCTTTCCAGTGCTCATGGGTGCTTTGACAGTCAGAGATTGAACTGGCATCCTGTCAAGCTCTGGGCCGCCTCCATAATCACCCAGCCAAACTTTTGTACAACTTGTCCACATAGTGACCACCCCACCAAACCATCACCCAAGACCTCACGCTGAAGCCACCTTCTCCATTGAGGTGTTCTGGCAGTTCTTCCTGGATTTCTGATCTATAATGTCACCAAATGCTAACATCTATGTTATTCTACCATCTACGTCTATATTATGTTTGTCTCTGGCACATTTGATTTCAGTTTTAAGAGGATTTGAATTCTTCTATGATATTTAAAAGCTAAAAAAACTAATTACTGGCGGACCTGCTATTATAGTCTGAAGGGTTCACAGTACTCCTAAAATCTAGATATACTATTGTCCAATGTTAACTGCTCAGCATATAATGAACACACACATGTAGTATACAATTTGTAAATGGTTACTATTTTTAAGGTGACTTTGCATTCTGGTGGTTCCAAATAACAGGGATGGAGGTAATGTACGTTTCGAGTTATAACTTCCTGAGCACATGGAACATTGTACATATGTTACCAGAATATAATTTGGGGAAAGAGTCTTTAGAGCAGTTTTACAGCATTTTCTCATTGAAGTTGAGATACTTATTGGGGATTTTGGTTGATTTTTACATGAATTTTGCCTTTTGCAGCTTTAGGGTTCCAGACAGCTCACAACTTCAGCAATTTTCAGTATTTAGTTTTAATTTCACACCAGCCGTCATTTTGTCAGAACAGGTGGAACATTTTTCTCATGGTGGAATGAGACTCCTCAGACATTCCCATGTTCATGCAGGGACTTTCTGGGGCTGATCCAGATGTCTCACGCTGGGCCAGCCGTCTCCAGCCGAGCTGTGAACCGCAGGTGAAAGTCGTAGGAAACAGGTGCCTCCTCCTCCCACCAGGGCGAACAGAATAGCAGACCGAGCATCGGTTACACCAATCGCTGTCTATCAGAGTGGAACCCGTATTGATTAACAAGGCTGATAGACTCGGCGGCCCCAGCCACCAACTGTCGACTACGCCTCCCCGCCTTCTGTGTGCAACGGCGATAGTGGGTTTAGGGTTACGCGCTGGCCCCCTGCATACCAAATTTAAAGGGGTGGAAATGGAATTACTGCATCTGTTTAGAAGTCAATTTCTGCATTCTCCGGGCTGCCCACCCTTCCACTCCTCTATCTAACCTCCCTTCTTGCCTCTCTCTTTCCCCCCCAGATTCTCCCAGGGCTCTCAAAGTTCATGACGCCAAAGAAAAAGGCGAGGGAGGGGGGGTTCTCACAGAGTTACTGAGGCGTGCTGTGAAACTCTGAGATATTTGTCTTTGTAACCTCCTCATGGGAAGTTTGGCCCTGTGATACTCTCAAAGTCCACTATCCCTCCTATAACGTAATGTGCTAAATTTGAGTTGATTAACATTGTGTTGCTCAAGGTTGGCTTGTGCTATTGTGGGGACACACAACCCCAAAAGTGTGCTGCCAGCCACTCTGAGCAGTAAGTAAGAAAGTAAGTAAGTAAGTAAAGGTTTATTCAAGGAGCATTTTACAAAGCAAAAGTTATAAAGCTGTAAAAAGGATGACAGTTCTGCACAAGCAAACACTAGCCTTTAAACGTATAGGGTTAGGGTTAGGGCATTAAGGGCATTAAACAACAAAATAGCAAATACATCAGATCAAAAAAGAAAGGAAATGCCAGCAAATCTTGATTAGTTACTGTAGCTTGACTACTTCCTCTGACGTGTCCGCGGTATGCTTCTGGTATTAAATTATGTGATACTGTAGGTATGTGTTGCGCTTAAGTGTATTTGCTGGCTGGTAGAAATGCCACCATCCTCCCATCCCTCCATGATGACAGTTGACCTGCTGGAAGTCAATGGAAGCAAGAAGAGGCTGCTGGAGATCCCGCTTCATTCGGCTTGTTGCCCAATTTTGTACTTCAAAAACAGATGCAAGCCAGAGAAAGAAATTAAGAGACTTTCAGCGGCTATATTTCAAACTTGTCAAATGCATTCCTGCACAGATTACACAACAGAACAAATGACATTGCTTTAGATGCAGTCACCTTCCCTTAACACAACAAACCTGATTGATTTTCCCAGTGCCTCATTCTGCAGTCATCAATAACCAACCTGACCCAGTTTCATAGAGCCCCACAACTCCTCCTGAATATCTTTCTGAAGCTGGCAATTAAATAAATATCTAAATACAGTGTCGCCTCGGTCCCCAGGGTAATTTAGATGATTTAAAACTTCATGTGTGTATCGGAGAAGAGGCCTGAGCGTAATTAGATCTGATGTATGACTTCAAGATAAGACGTGGAGGCCCCCTTGACTTCTGAAGATGTTTACTTTCCTTAAGTTTGGATGCAGTCTTTTAGACGCCACCCTTGATCTCGGAGGGAACGTTGCTGTCACTGAGTTCTCACTGGCCGGATAAATAATCAGTATATAAATAACTATATGAAGAGTTTCAGAACAATTTATGCATCCATTTTGGGAAAAATATGCAGTGATTCCATAGCATAGACAATCCAGACTTTGGAAACGTTATTTGGTCTGATGATAACTCGCTGAACACAGCTTGTAACTGCAGTAATGACTACTCAGTTTTTCTGGTCAGAAATCTGATAGGCATGTTTTTCAAACTGCTACATTTCCATGAAACTTAATTTTCTGACCAGGAGACACTGAAGGAGAAACTCAGCTTTACTTTGTCAGCAGTTTGTTTCATGTGTTTTTTAACGTCTGAGTGTCTCATTATGGAGTGGAAGTCTTTAATTTTCTGGCTATTACCAGGGGAAATTTGAGTTCCCGGTCATGTGTGTCCATTTTGCAGCTCCTGGTCAGTGATGGATGGAGGATTCCTCCCTTCCTTCCTTCCACAGGTTAGATTCCTCCGCAGTTAGCAGTGTGTTTACTTAAAGACCAACTACTAATCAGCCTGAGGTAGGATGTGAGGCTTAAAGCAGTCACCCATGACAGCGCACACACACACACACACACACACACACACACACAAACACACACACACACACCCCCCTGACAGTGTCTCTCTGTTGACAGAGTGTGTGTGTATTGTATTGGCTCACCTTCCTTCCGCTCATTAACCAGAGCAAACAGTGACACAAAACCCTCCCATCCAATCAGTCTACTGCTGGGCAGGAATCATGACAGCCGGGTCTGTTAACCAACCTCCAGACACCAAACACACACACACACACACACACACACACATACACACACACACAAGCTATTAAAGATAAGAGCTAATAGGTCTAAAATATAAAATAGGCTTATATGTACTGAAGATCCCCCAGAATTTACCCAGTTACACAAACATTTGTTGAAGGAAGAGCTGATCTCTCTGATTTATTTTAACATATGACCATAGTGGGGGAAAAGGGACATTTTATGAAGGAATATTATGAAGCCTGACACTCTTGTTACTAAATGAAAAACTTACTTGAATGTCATCTGCTGCAAAGGAGTTTTACCTTTACTTCCATAACTTGACAGCGCCCAGTCACTCGCTGCTTGGAGCTAATGACGCACACCTGTTTCCAATATCACTGATTGATGGTTTAAACGGATCCTAACCCCGTGGAACACACATAAAACCACTCAACTTCTGGTTTCATACAATTTGTGTCACGCTGTTGTAGTTTAAGCCACCATTTCTATCACTAATAATAACAATGTACTCGCGGGGGTTCATTGCTGAGATCTGGTAACACAGCAACATCGCTAAAAAAGAAGTCCAGCAAAGGCAAGAAACTGGAGCGGTCAATCAGACAGGTTTTAAACAAACACCTGGTTAGCCAAACTTATTTGGAAGAGAGGATGAAGGTTCACAGTAAAATGATGACACAAACTGTCTGCTCTAAACATCCATCACAGTTTACAGAATGACTTCCAGGTTTAAGTTTGACCTATAGTACTTGCCGATTTTCCCTTAGAATAAAGTGGTTTACATGATAAGACTAAACTGTTGACTGTTGTAGAGATGTCGCTGTGTTCCCGCATCTTATGAAATAATCTGGACAGACTATGAAAATAAGACATGCTTTTTAATTAACCACAACTGTCCTTTAAACAACCAACTTGACTGATAAATTAAATGATTAACTCACAACAAACCCACGGACAATTATTGATCTGACACGAGAAAACCCTGACAGGGCCTCATGAAAAGGGAAGGCAGGGAAGGGGATGGCAAGTGAATAAGTTATAATATTGAAGTGTTTTCTTTTCTCAGGGGATGAAACCAGCTGCCAAAGTCTGACCATTTGTCTCCATTTGTCTCCTACACCCTCCATAATCCCTCCATACTGTAGTTTAAATTTGGAGGGTGTCAGCCCCGCACCGAGGGTGTTACGGCGAGCCCTTCTAAATTGCCACTTGTTCTCCTGGCGTCATTAAGACCCTGGAGCGACGGGAGACCTGTTCTTAAATTGCTGCCACTGGAAACAGCAGTGGCATGTTTATAATTACGCTCTTTCTTCTGCAGCGATGACGTCTTCTCCGTGGTAAACACACTCATTGGGCCGGCTCTGGTCCCGCACAGACCTGAGGATTCATTAAGAGCTGTGACGACAGCCCCGGAGCTCGGTTAACTCGGAGTCGTTGGCTGTGTTTTATGAGCGGCTTTCACCTCAGAGGGAGCCTCTCATTGAAGCTGTTCTGTCGGTAGGAACTGTGACGAGGTGGGAAATGTAGCCGTGTTGAAAGCCATTAGTGTTCCATTAGTGTTTGGCCTTCAGGAGCGAGCTGTGGCCGAGAGAGGAGACACACTGCACCTTTCTGCATCTGACTGCTGTGCCATGTGTGTCACAGGTCATTTTAAACAAATTAACTCTGTCCTTGATTGAGCAGTATGTAATTAAACAAAGTACAACTTGTTTTCGGACAATTTAAAGCTCCTTTTGAATTAACAACATACCGTATTTCTTTTACTACATTGAAATCAACATCATAACACCATCAAAATTAGACTTTCATGGTCTAATTTTCAGCTGCATGATTTAAATAAACAGGTTTCGAAAATACACACTACCATCTTTGCAGTATTTTAAACATGACTTTGATTTTCTCTTGTCACTGAAGAGCACAATAATGTGTGCAAAGTTACAGATATCAGCTATAAGTGTATCAGTTTTCAATCCATAGCAGCAGCTGAATTGGCTACCCTTTGTACATATGGCTTGTCTGGCAAATTAAGGTTAGCTCAGTTTGCACTAGCTTTTCCTTTAATAATTTAATCTACTATTTATAAGGTCAACAATGAACTTCCAGGCTGAATGCGACTTGTCACGTTTTGTTTTCACCAAATGTTGTTTAATTGCTGTTGTTTAAAAGGCACATAACTGTTTTTTTGGCCAGTTGTGGGAGGCGGAAAGAAGTTGTGAACACAGCATTGACATATCATCGCCTTTTAAGTTGATATGGCGAACTTGTTAGCAAACAGTTGCATATTTACACATCTGGAAGTTACAGAGCAACATTATCATTCATTTGGAGTCGTGTTTCTGGTCACCTGGCGACTATAAGTCCAATATTCACTCTCTTTTAGCTCTGCTTTATCCACTCCTGAGGGAAATATCTGGCTCTTTAGCTGCTAAATGCTCCACCGTGTCCACCAGCTAGTCTCTAACTGTGTCTGTCTGCTGTTTGGTGGACGGGCAGTTTTTTTTAGAGCATTTTACATTGATACATTGTTATTATTAAAATATAATAATATAATATAGTAACCACTTTAAAAAGAGCAGATGGTAGATGATTTTACTCAACCCGAAAGTTGTGCTGTCAGTTGCAAAAACACATTAGTCACCAAAGTGAATCTGAAGATGTGCACGGCTCAGAATATATTTCTAGTAACAGCGAGTGATGACAAAAATGAACAGAATGTGCAATTGAGCTGATTTACATGAGTGCCTCAAAATAAGTCACAAAAAATATGAAGCTTGTGTTTGTGAATAGTGTTTTTATAATTTACACACAAAGGTTTTGTGTTCTTGACTTTTATCAGATTTCTTTTCCGATACATTTGCAAATTTTTTTTGAAAAGTAAAAACTGAAAATAATGAGCCCGCTTCATGTTGTAGAAAAATCTTTCTGACTGTGAGAAAACACAGTCCAGTATTGATAACGTTCTCGTAAAAGCAGTGGTTCTGTTCATGTGATATACGCTATGAGCCACATCTGGTACAGTAGGTAATGCTGGTTGCTAGCTAGTCTACATCATAACATGCATCGTGCACTCTCCACAGATGGTTTGAAGGCAGCCAATGAAATAATGAGCCAGAGGAGCTGAAATCACATGTAAGTGATAAATAACTTGTCATTGACACAAATGTTGCTGTCCGGCTGAAAATGAAGGTGTTTATCATTTCACACAACTCTGAATTAGAGTGATGCCTTGAAGTAACTTAAACTGACGTTTACCTGAACACTTTCTTAAATTCACGCTGATGCCTTGAAAACATCCACCGTCCACCATTTCATCAAATGGAGTCTTGAACATTTGGGAAGATCAACTTCCCTGAAGGAGTGAAGCCGTGAGTGTAAATGTTTGAAAAAGAGATAAGTAGCCTAGCATCTCTGTAGTGCCTGGGCCTTGTCCTGTCCTTCTCAGGGAATTGGGGATTTGGCAGGATTCCCTCATCTTAGTGGAGCTGGCCTTGTCTTTTTTCTTCTTCTTTTCTTTATACTGCTGGTAAACCTGTTGGCCCCTTTTTACTGCTGTCCTTCTACCTCTGAATACTTGGAGCGGTGAAGCTGGAAAAGCCATTTAGGACGGATATCAGATGATGTGTAATTTGGGCTTAAAATAACATGTACGCAGTGTGTGAGTCTGGCGGCTCGGCTTATTTCCTGGAGGGTTTAAGTGGCCTCGTTTTACTCATTTGGTAAAAATCCGACTAACATACACATTTGTACAGACAGGTTAATAAACACTCAGCCACACACACACACACACACACACACTCGGGAAGACGCACACTCAGAAAGACATCCCACACACAAATACACACATCTGCACAGAGAGTAAACAGTCAGCCCTGTACTCTCTCTCTCTCTCTCTCTCTCCCCCACACACACAACACCAAGTGTTCCCTGCTAATATTTACCCATGTTAGCCCCTTAAGTAACAGATTCTCCTGCATTTACTCTGTGTGTGTGTGCAGACATACCAGTGTATGCAAATGTATAATAAAGGACAATTTAAAGGTTTATTTGTATATGGTCTCATAGATTATATGCAGGTTTTTCTGTACAAATAGTGAACATATGCACAGAATTAAAAGATCCTGGAAACTGGAAGGTATATTTAATTAATTTACTAAACATTAAATATCAAACTCAAAGTATTTAATCAAGTGTGCCCCCCTGAGCATTTCTATTTGGATGTGTCTGTATCAGTGTAGCATATTAGATTAGATTTTGAGAATTTCTCAAATTCCACCTTCAAAATATGGTGGAGGGTGTTGGCTGCTTTCTGAAGGCAGCGCATATACACATGCATTTGTACCTGAAGGATCGACACATTCCACACGAAGGTGATGAGTCGACCTTGACCCAGACGAAACCTGGCAGCGGCCTCCACTCAACCTGTCGACCCACCCACGCCCATTGTCAGCCCAAATCCTTCAGTCCATACACACACACACACACATCAACAGGCTCACAGTAAACTGAGAGCGCCCCCGCCTCCCCTAAAGAGACAGGAGTGAATTATTGGGGTGAACGTGGGTCGATGTGGGAGAGAGGGAGGAGGAGGAGGAGATCAGATGGTGTAAAGAGGAAAAGGTGGGTCTGAGGGGGGAGAGGACGGGGAACAGGGAGGGAGGGGTTAAATAAGTGCCAGGCAGGTAAGTCAGACATAAAGAAGAACATATCTAGTTTAATTTACTAAGCTTTAGTGGCATTACATATGATTCAGTATATGTTGTTGTTGGTAAAACATGGAACAATAATGAATTAGAAACAGCCATAACTACTACTGCTGATGGTGCTGTATGGATATTAAGTGTACTATATATATATTATATTGAGATGTAGAGGAGGAAAAGTAGAAAGTCTCAGAAAAAGGAAACAGTTCCTTAAGATTTGACTTTATTAGAGGACTTTGTAACTTTCCACCTCTGCTGGTAATATCTATAATTTATAATATGTAGCACTACAATGACTGTACTTCTACTACAATCTGTATCTCAACTGGCGCTACTGGCACACAGTAAATTATTATATCACAAGTGAAGGCGAAGCATGTTTTCATGACAATTCAGTTATCTCTTAAATAGCACTACATCTACCGAATGGCATTCTTGAAGCTCTGGAAGTGCAGCCCCTGTACAAACTCCAGGTGTGTCACTCAGCGATGATAAAGCACGCACCAGAGCGTAATTAACCTTATCTCACCTCAAATAAGTCTGACAACAGGTGCGTTTAGTGCGGCGGTCGACAAGGATTGCAGCTGCAAGAGCCCTCATTTGCGAGATAGGGCTGTCAAAGGCTAACCAACCCGAGGAGCGATGGCTGCGAATGTTCAGACGTCCATAAAAATGTCAGTCTGTATGGCTGACTAATGGCATTTAGTCTGCAAATGAGGGTAGTAATTTCATCTGACTGCAATCCAACTCAGCATATTTTAGGTACTTTTTTTAAACTACAGCACTAAAATTATTTTGATTTTACTTGCCTTGTTTCAAGATAACATAACTTGATTGATTGAAATTAGTTGAATAATATGATTTTACTGGGACAGAAATTAGAGTTGAGGTTGTTGAGATTGATAATTCTGCTAGTAACACGTCAGGAGGGATTTATTCCTTGTTGGCAACCAGTAGCGCGTTGCCGATGGCTCTGTCACAAGTGGATATTTTGGTCTTACAGTTTTCCTTCTAACCTTCTGCTGCTTTTTGGTAGACATTTTTTGGCAGTTTGCAAAAAGAAGTTCGGCCCCTGAACTCGTCTCCAAAGGTCACAGACACTGACACAGCCAGACACTCCTTTCTTTTCTGTCAAAGCGCTTATGGCGCAGACGCTCCAAATGTAGAGACACAACCCTAAATACATAAAGCTTTTTATACCATATACAACGTGCAGACACCTTGTCCTGTCCGGACAACAACCCACTAATCTCGGCAAGCCGAAGGTAACTGTTTAGTTACCGTGGTAACGCTGTGTGTTGTGGTTTGGATTTAAATCAGCGTTTACATTGCAGGAAATAGATAAATACTATTTGACACGGCCCGTTAAAATGATGTAGCGTCAGAGCTTTCTTCATGGATGGCAGACACTGTAGAAGCCATCTGGCAGGTAAACTGACCATTGCACTGTATGTTCTTACGGTATGCCATATAGCATAGCCATAAGAGATAAATCTTTTTTACTCACAGAGCGCCAGCTTTTGCCTCTCTCTCTCAAAACACAATTGAAGGCTTTCAGGACAGCGTCTCCAATGCTTGAGCATCTGCAGCTTCTGTATATTTGCCAGAATTATTGTGGGCTTTAATTCTCAGGGGTGTCTTACAAAACAAACATGTAAATTTGTCTCTTGGGATTTTACGTCTGCAGGCAAACTGTTTAAAAACATTCTTCTTCTTTCTTCTAACTCTTTGTTTATTCACCTGCTCAATGAATGACAATGCAGAAGCTTGGCAAGAAAGGTCTGTTTTTGTGACGCATCATCAACAGTAGAACCATCGGCCATCATACTCAAACAGTCTACAGGTGTTCAGTACAACTGACCAGACAAATGAGGACCCCTGACTGTGACTACAACTGTGCATTTCATGAAAATGCGCTCTTAAGCTATTGAATTGACGCAGATAGTTGACAGATGCTTAAAATAAAACTCTGTCTCCAATATTCATCATTTCAATGTGTTACTGAGACAAAAAACATAAAAAAAACATACCACCCCCCCCCCAAAAAAAAGAGTAACCTACTTGTTCTAAATATTGGCTGATTAGAAATGAGAGTCTTTCAGAGCTGTTATTGGTCCATATACAGTTGGAAAGTGGGAGGTGTCAATGTTATAACAGCTGACTGGCAGTTGGAGCACTTCCAAGGCTTGATGGGAACAACGCTCTCCCAGTTGAATGATGAGCAACTGCATCAAAAAAAAAAATCTGGTTCTTTGATAAAAACAGCTCAAAAATGTACAGAGGGAAGTCAACTATAATTCCCAAAAAGTATTTTGGGAGATTTTTTACAAAATATCCAATAACACAGACTAAAATTCTGTTTCATGCGCTGCACAGCTCTGATTTGCACCTGTTACAGGCTTCTTCTCCATATAGCAACACCAGCAGAGGCTCATCAGTATCAAAAGATTTGGAACCATCTGCTACACTGAACTAAAAGAAAATACATGACTTTCCACAAACAAAGTTGAAGTAATTCAAACTGACAGCCACAGCATAAATCTGTGGAATTGTTGAACTGTTCAGGAGACTGCGTTTCTTTGCTCAGGAACATCGTTAAAGGAACAGTTAGACATTTAGGGAACATTTGGGCACAAAGACTGGAAACAGGCTCTGTTCGAAGGTAGCAAAATCCGCCTACCAGCACCAGCATCTAATTTGTTTAATCCAAAACCGTAGTGGAAAAACAGGAAGTTGTAGTTTTACAGGGGCTTATGTTCTGGAATATTTCTTGGCCGGGCGCTGTGACTTGTTGAAGTTGTTGTCGTCATGACGTTGACAGACAACCAGCAGAAACTTCAGGAAGTATTCCTTTAAAAGGAGATAATTAAAAGACAAGTTCAAGTTGTAAAAATACTTCTGAAACTAACTCAAGCCTATTTAATACAACTGCTTTAAGTTTTTTTTTTTGAAAAAGGCTATTCATATTTTCTAGAGATTTTGGAGTGCACAGCAAATAGTTGAGACTCAAATCTAGAGGCATAGAATGATAACTTACGCTAATGGTCTCTACACATTATTGGGGGTCTTGTAAGTAAATGTCAGATTGTAGGCCGGACTTTTCAGTGTCTTTGCTGTAATCCCGCTGGCTAGCTGCTGTGGCTCTGGCGTGGAGCTCGGAGCGCGGCGTTGGGTTTCGCCGGCGGGTCTTTTGACCGGGCTCACAGGGGATGAGTGGAGATCCTGAGCGCTGCAGAGGCACTTATGAAGGACGCACATTGTTGCCAGCCCTGGGGAGAAAACTGAGCAGTCTGGCAACACAGGCGGAATTTCCTACTGCGATGTTATCTCACACAAGACATTTAGCTTCAGCCAAATGAAGGAGGGGGAGAGAAAGAGGCAAGAGGGAGGAGGGGGAGGGGAGAGAAAGAGAGGGAGAGACAGAGGGACAGGGAAAGGTGGAGGAGGGAAAAGGTGAACAACTGAGGGAGTGGAAGAGATACAGAAGAGGGGATGGGCATGATAAAGAGACGGAAAGTTGAGTATAAGAGAGAGAGAAAGAGGAAATGAGTGTAAATGAGTGAAATTCTACAGAGTCATGCAAGTTATCAGTTATTAATTTTGTACCCTCATTAATTAAGAACCATTTTGTTATCCTGTACAATACTGGGAATTGCAAATATAACACTGTGTTGTGTTAAGACAACAAGTCCTCACCGAAACGATATATGGCTGCGCCAAAGATGACTGAGCGTTAAAAAAGCAACCAGCCAAAACCCCCCAATATGAGGGTTTTCTGATTTACCTCCATGGTTGAGGTGTTGGCGGTTAAAAGACACCAAAGCTGACTGTGGGAGACAGGATGCAAACCAAATTCTTCTGCTTCTAAGTCAGACGCTTTTTGTGCTCATACATTCAGCAGCTGGGGCTCAGTAGGTAGATCGTCTATTTATCACAGGGTAGGTGGGCTGATACCCAGCTCCTCCTGTTCACATGTCGTAGTGTCCTTGGGAAAGACACTGAATGCCAAGTTGCTCCCGATGTGCAGGCCAGCGCCTTGCATGGCAGCTCTGCCGGCGTCTGTGTGTGAATGTGTGAATGAGAGTCAAACTTGTAAAGCGCTGCATCCGGTAGAAAATTGCTGTACTATATGTGCAGTCCATTTACCATGACGTGATAGGAGTTTTTATGTCAGAATATCAATATCATGCTACTTTGCCTTTGCGACTGAGAGACCATATACTTGTGTATAGCCACAAGAGTTACTCTCCTCCATCACCTCTCAAGAGATCAAATGTTTTTAGCAGTGGAAAACAACTTAACAGACCAGTTTGAACAATTTGTCTCATTTAAGAGCTAAAACCCAACTGATATCCAAATACAACCGTAGGCTATTAGACCCATGTGGAACATTCATTGCCCATGACCTGACAATTTTCACCGCTTATCTTGCATTACACAGCAGCGTGTGTATAGCTAGCAGCCAAGTCCGGCCAGCAAAGAGCAAACAAGGACTTCTGAAACAACATCCACTGTAGCATCAAAACTGTATGACCAAAGGGGGGATGGGAGGACCTTTGAACCAGTATTAGTGCTATATTCTTATGACCTTTGTACCGCATGACTTCATCAAGCGAGTCTGTTGGCTCAAAGCAGTTTGAATCTTGTGAAGTGCAAAAATCAATTCAGTAACCTGTTGAATGTGTTTGTGTCTTTGTTCAAATTTGTATTAAAATAAAGGTGAGAAAATCCAACATGTTTACAGTATGGAGCGCCTTACGGTAACATTTCTCTTCCAGTAAATGACGGTAGATCTTGAACTACAGCAGAGCACACGTTAAAACACCTCACAGCATCTGCCACAATTTTTCTTTTTTCTGATCCAGTGTAAATTTTATTTTAACAGCTAAGACTAAAGCTGCAAGTTTGTACACTGGCAGCCCAAGGTGGTGTTAATCTTACACTTACCGATTTAAAATAAACACATTTCTGCAATGTGGTTTGAATCAGGAGGGAAAAAGTGTTACGCATCTGACTGAACCTGCACTGAGGCAATTCCATGTGTCTGGAGGCGTAAACTACAATAAACCCACATTTATGAGGGTGTACTTGTTTCCTGCACTTTGACAGTCAATGAAAGGTGTGAACAGGCTTTGTCTGCCAAGATCTCTGGTTTATTATTAAAATCAATATTGTTATTATTATGAAAACATTTCTTTTTTAGTTTTAAAGTTAAATTCTTTCTAGACATTTATGCAAAGCAGTCCATGTTTACACAAACAGGTTATATGAGCTCAACCCTGAAAGATTTTGCATTGCATATATAACGATAATAAAAAAAACACCTCGTAAAAGGACTGGGAACACAGCTTAATAAAAATTCCACAGGATTTAAATATTATCTGTCTTATCTCTCTGATTGAGCTGCGAGGGGGAAAAAGTGACAGTTTCATATAATAAATTGTTTGGATTGCTTAGATTGCAAGAAACCCTGGCCAGACTGGTAAATGTTTTACTCTCTCATCGAAACTAATGGCTGATCTGCAGACTGGGATTTAAAGATTTAAAATGCAGGATAATGATTACCAAAGGGCAATCTGTCCTGAACTATTTCACACCTCGATTATGGCTTTAAATTAGGACATTGTTTCTGAAGAGTAAGATACATCAGATTGGATTGGAAATCTTGAATACTGAATTTCTGGAACTGTGTCACAATTTGTTTGGAAAACACCCGACTGTCCTTTTAAAAGTTTTGATTTGTTCTTTAATTTTTTTTGTTCTGTATAAGATCAAGTGTCGGGAACTAAACTATTCCACAAAGTGTTTACTGCGCTGCTGTTGTGAGGAGACTGCTGGAGCCAAAGCGACAGAGAGTGACATGTGACAGTAACATTTTGTCATGTATAGGCCTACTGCATCTGTCTGTTTAAAGGACATCACTCTCAAAGCGAAGATTGATCCTCAGACTGGCTCCAGGCCTTCTTCACTGCTGTCAGATCAAAAACATTTGTTTCCTCACAAAGCTGAACAAGGAGAAATCATGACACGCATTCTTATTTTTAAATTGATAATGTCTGATTTTTGAAAATGTATCACAGGTTTTGCGTGGCGTTCGCGGATCACCTGCACGGTTTCCAGGAAGTAGAAACATAAAACATTATTACGGCTACACTTTAAATCAAAACTCATGACATAAATATGAGAATTCAGTTAATAGCCTACACCATATGACCACCTGAGAGCCTCCCTGCCAAACCTACTCGACAGTAGTGTTCTTCTAGATAATGATTACCGACCTGTAATCAATTATCATACAGGCCTTGTTAATGTTTTCTTATGGTGTTTACTACACTACACTGGACTAACTGTAGTAGGCAAGAACCAAGGACAGAAAGAGATAACAGTAGTATTCTGGGTTTTTCTGAAAGTATAAAACTATAATATATCTAAAACAGTGATTGTGACAAATTTGCATACAGAAATGTCATATTTGTTACTGCACGGTCAGTTTATTTAGACAATAATGTTCAAGAATTAATTGGTAGTTCATGGAAGCTTATATATAAAGTAATATTTTCAATGGGAAAACCAAAGGAAATGATGGATTTAACGTCTCTGGCAATTTTGACTTGTCAAACTCAGGTGTAACAACATTAATTAAGTGTAATAACATTAATGCATTCCATTCAGGTGTGTCAGCAGCAGGGCCCTATAGTTGTGTGCACAATGCCTCAGTGAGATGACTTCCTGGGACACTTGGCTGGAGAAGAGCAATCAGTTTCAGTCAGTCGCACCTATGCTGTTCACCATGAGAAAAGAGTAGTTAGAACGAGAACGTGCAGAGGAAAGAACGCCACCTACAAAAACTCAAACTTCAATAACAGAAAATCTGAAAAAGAAAAAAACATGACACATTAGTGCCCACACTGTTTGACTGACAGGTAATAAATGTGGGAAGTGCAGTGCAGAAACACCAGTCGTGAGTGCTCAGAAACAAAGATGGAGATATAATTTACAGGGAGAATATGGAAGATTGACATTTTAACAATCCCACACTGCGCGGAAACAGCTGAAAATACCTCATAATCATAAATCGGATGATGATCAGCGGTAGAGGTACAACTTCACTAATATAAAAATTTAACTGAGTTTCTATTTTCAAACAATTTACTCTCCAAAGATGCGTGGACTGTCTTTATTCCAACTGCAGGTATGAACCCAAGCCTGAGGGTTTAAGATGGAAGCGGGTGTTGGGAGCTCACTGCTTTGAATCAGAATATGTGAGTGGAGTAGCAGTAACTTCTAGCATTCTCACTCTCACTCTAGGTTCACTATTTTTACTCCCATATTCCACATTCACTTTGTTTTCAGTTGTTGTCATTATCTTTCCGTTTGAATTATATGTTTCTTTCAGAAGGTGGTTCACAAGTTAAAGCTGCCATATGTACATTTACACTTGCCTGGATGCTGCACTATATTTGTAACTCGGAGCAAGAGGGAATACCAATGATTGGATCTTGATGTGTAAAATTTAGTGAAGTGCCCCTTTAATTAAAAACAAAACAAAACAAGATAATGCACATAAGTGAAGCATTTAGCAAAAGCCAAGTAACACAATAACTTTGGCCATGTTTTAATGGTTAGGTTGAGACTTATACACATGTATGCTTCAAGTAAGACGTGTAGATATAGAGTCAAATCATACACTTAACTAAAGGTAAAACTATGCATTCACCATGATGTAGGTAAATATGATCTGTTACTTCCAGACTTGCTTCTCACATCTTTGTAGTGGCACTGAGCTGCTCCCAGATATGAAGGTGTAGAGCGGAATGAGTGAAATCAGGGCAATGAAAGCAGCATAAGGGATTAGCAAACTTTTCCTGGATGAATAAGGGGAGGTTGAAAAGCAACTCCAGGAAATATGTGCTGCTTTGTGAAACATCCACGTTTGACATATGACCTGTCAATCTAAGTCACAGTTGGACCTGATTAAGCTGATGAAACCAACAGAGAGCCACTTGAAACTGTCAAAGACGCATTCCACTTTGTACATGTCAGGCGGTGTTGTTCCAGCAGCAACAGGCTGACAGTTGTATGAAGGCACACGTTAAAGGCAGCTCCAAAAATAAACTATCTCAACAGGTCTTTGATACTCACTCTTTAAAAAATCTGCCAATGAGGTGAGATAAGTTCACTTGTTTCCAGTGCAAATGAACTTGAATCAAGAATCGCGTTGCATCATGTGGCATCATCTTGACACCTGAGCAGTGATCTGCATATTTCTGACAGATTAGCGGTGGGGCAAAATATTTTTTTTAAATTAACATGATATATTTGATTCTTTCAAAAGTGCTGTGTTTGATTAAACTGACTAGATTCACCATGTACACCCCAGTATAGTAACAGCGACATTCTCTCGTCTGACTACTGTACTTAAAAACAACATTACAAATAACTAACTCACTACAAAAACACATTTATACGTGCATTTATAAATGTACAAGATACAATGCCAGCCAGTCCGACTCCTGTAGATTAGTAAGTCAGGGAAAATTTTCAAAAGTGTTGTAATGCGGTCCAAATCAAATTTAGTGAGCTTGTTCTAGCATACCCAAAACTCCCAATAAAGATTGGGAATAACCATTTCTTTACCTTTTCTTTTTCAACATATGGGTTTAAAAGAAACACTAACTCATCCTAGCAAGTCTCTTTAAATTCAGCAGTGATCAGATAAAGAGCAGCTTTGCCAACATGATGCTTTTTGAACTCACGGCTTACGTCATGCTGGCGATGGGAATGGCTACCATTGTTACCGTTTGCAAGATTTGGACATCTCATGATGACTATTTCAAGACAGTTACTGAGAAAAAAGTGTAATCTGCACAGTGAATAAGTAGTCATTTAGCATTGACGGATGTTACAGTTATAGCGTTGGTGATGTGGATGTAAAATGCAGCGTCCATGGTCAAAAGAGGATCAGATTGACCTTTAGGGATCTTGAATGATGGACTTGTCTGACCTGAGAATCCATCGTTGTTTCCTTTTGAGACACTTCCGGATTATTTCACACCAAAGTGGATATACCAAAAGTGAAAGTGAAGTGAAAATTCCTGTCATAATTACCACTTGGACACTGACGTGAATGTAGTTAGTTGGAATATGGTAAAGAAACATCAGCTCGGTATTTAACCTCTGCAGTAACTTGTACTTGCAGGTACAGTCACTTACCTAGCTTTAGAAGCTAATTGGTGCAGTTGTGTTAATGTTTCTTGATGTATTGATGTTTGTCCATTTGTTTACTTCCACTTGTTCATTTTAAACAGTACATTCGTGACTTCACTATTCAAGTTTATTTTGGCATTACTGAGGGAAAAAGGACTTTAAAACTGAAGTAAACTATTTATTAAAATATACACAAAACAAGTAAACAGATGATTTTTATTGCATCTTTAACTGAGGTGGTGCAGCCTTCACCTCTGGACCCCTCTATCATTACTCATAATTTTGGTGATCTAGTCATTTTAAGCTTAAACCCCGCTGCAGCATTCATCGTAATGTGAATGGATACTTGTTGCCGTGTGTCTGAGTGAAGAGGCCCGGTCCTGGTCGACTTAGCCGCGTGACACGCGATAGGGTCCAAATCCAAAGTGGAATGGCTGCAGGCTTCAACCTGCGCTTAAGAGGGTCACTGCCGAACAAAGGGGGTTCAGTCAGTAGCTGAGAGGCTGCACACACTGAAAGGAACATGGGGCCAAGGCAGTGTGAGTGTGTGAGTGTGTGTGTGAGTGAGTGAGAGCGAGAGCGAGCGTGTTGCAGGTTGGAGTTTTAATTCAACAAACCTTTCTAGGAAAGAAATGTGCGTCTCATTTGTCTCAAATTTTTTGCTTCCTTTACTGAAGTCTTTTTGTCTTAGATCCTCCATCCTAAGACATTAGGCAGAGATGTGAGGAAAGAGGAATCCAGGAAATATGTATTTATGAGCCGTCCTTCCCTCTAATGTGAGTTTCTGTTGACGGCTGCACTGCTGAGTTTAACTGCTCTGCTGTGTCTTTTACTGGCTTGGACTTTGTGTTTGCACAGAGGATGTGAAATACTGCCCAAATAATAACAAGTGTGACCAGTTACTACTAAGGCTGCTACTAAGGTGGTTGGTCTGAATGAAAAAAGAACCTTTAGATTTGTCATGTTGTCATGACACCAACACCAAGCCAAACACACGGTATATTTGTCAAAGATCTTTAACAGAAAAGAAATCAAATCTAAAAAGTGGGAAGAACAAGAATAATTGGTTCTGTTATATATTTGCCTGTACATACCAGTACTGTAACAACGTGGTGATGCAGTTTCAATGCAGCCAGATCAGCTGCAGCATCCAATCTCTAATAGATTCCCAATGAAGAGGTGTCTCCATGCAACAATCAGAGGCATCCTCCATCCGTGTGTGATGGCCGATGCGCAACATTGCTGGTTGCGGCGAGAGCTGAGAGGGAGAGAGAGCGGTGGTGAGTTAATGTTATGATAGCGAGGAAGGAGAGTTTTTTTCCATCACTGCCGGATTTTAAAAGTTATTTTGCTGTTGAAGCGTCATTGAATGTTATTTGAAAGTGAATGCTGCTGCCTGTTTTACAACATCCGACAGCGCACAAGCTTTGAATGACAGGACACTAAGTTGGGATGTGCTCGCACGCTGTATGTAAAAGAGTTTGGCTGAATTTATTCATCCATGAAGTTGGCATGAATGAACACAGGAGATACATGGAGAAACTGTTGGTCAGAGTCTTTTTTAAACCTCTTTTTCCTGGTCGCACCGTGAGGGGAAAAATTGTTTTTATCGACTGATCTAATAGGAGAAGCTCGATCTCCTCAGCGCCTTAAAATTGGCTCTTTCATTGTTTCCTAGTTACATAAGAGACGATGATTGAGGTAATACATTTATTACAGTGGTCGTAGAAGGTGGTATAAAATGTGCCTTTTCTGTCTCTCTGTGCAGCTTCTGCTGCTGCCGCCTTTTACGGTAATCTGACTGCATTCAAGTCAGACTTATGCAGCGTTGAAAGTGAAACAGAAATGTGACTAGTTCCAACTTGTAAGATTGCCGCTGTGACTTTTACGTAAAAGTGACCAGGGTGCTTATTCAGACTTGAGACCGACAGGTTAAATTGCCATCAGATTAAGGTACATTTTTCTTTTCTGAGACAGAAATTTGCTGGTTCTTTGGTTCCATCCGCTAATAAATACAACCAATGAAAAAATTTCTGCCCCTCACTAACTAAAATTCTGACCTGCTATGATGTTGAAAGTGTGTTTGTGTGAGTGTGTGTGTGTGTGTGTGTGTGCAGGCCAAACATGCACAGACACTGTTGTCTGGTTGTTTAGCCAAGAGCAAGAAGTGTGACTGAGATTTTCATAGATTAAATTCTTGCTAAAAGACAAAGATTGTCCAGTTAGGATTTTCCAAACAGTTTGAGAATGTTATTCAATGCTTTCTGTCCACAAGTGCATCTTGAGAAAATCAATTCATACATCTTTATAAGCCTTTTATTTTCATTATTTATTCTTTTTTTTTGTCTCAGGTCACACCTGCCTTCTCTCACACTGGGTGAGTATTGTGCTGCACACTGAATTCTTCCAAGACTGCAGCATTTCTCAAGAGAACTGATTGACATGTAGTCTTTTATTCGGTCAGTGATATCTGTTGTCTCAGATATTCCTTTTCTGCGAACATCATACAGAGGCTCAGCTTTCACAATAAACTCCCCTTTCCATGAGAACGCCTCAAAATCCCCAGACATTCTGCTCGAAATAATATCTGTGCTATTCTAGAGGAATAATACAGTAAATGTTCCCATACAGTCAAGAGCTGTCTGCAAATCGTGCCTTTCTCGTCTTTTATTGCAGCTCTTTCTAAATCCAAACTCTTGTAGTCCCTGTTATATTGCTTCCCACACAGTTTTGGCAGAAAGGCTCCTCAAATCGAGGAATATTTCACCTCTTGAGCCAAACGTGAAGTGCCAAACCTGCGAAACACAGCCACTGCCTCAGCTTTTCACTCCGCCTGGCATGCATCATTCAATGTCAGGCCATTTCCCACGCCAAATAGGCTTAGACAGCTAAAAAAAAAGAGAGAAGAAAAGAAGAAAGTCCTGTCAAGTTTTTCCACTTGGTTTTGTTCTCTTTTTCTACCTCTGTGTTTTTTCACCTCAGTATCTATTTGTCCCCTCTTCTTTTCTCCTTTTCCCTCCCTCCTCCAACCTCCTCCTCTCTCCTCCTCTGCACGTCTAACATGTCATTCTTCGTCTTTTGTACCTACAGGCCTTTTTCCCCATTGAACTCCCCGCCCTCTCCACTCCTTTGGCTCTCCCTTTCCCTCTCAGGGGCCTAATTATGAGCCGGCATTAAATAAAAACATTTATATTTCTCCAAAAAAAGGCTTCTCTCTGTGCTTTCTCTGGACAATGAGGGCTTGTGATTCTCCCCTCCCTCCTGCTCCCTCTTTCTGTCTCTTTTTCCACTGAGTGGCCATTCACTGGGGGTCTTTGTCTCTCTTTGTGATTGGCTCGCTGTAGGACTCCTAGGGGGCAGTAATTGTGTCTCATTAAGTCTTACAGTAGTCGTGAGGGGAGTGTAGTGGGGTGGGAAGTGAGGGGGAGTTCGCCGCACAAGGCCTCACAATTAGAAATCCCAGAGAGCTTGAATGGGAGCCCTAATCAGGCCACAATGGCTGGGGCTCCCTGCCTATTAGGCCAAAAAGGAAGTGTTGCCATTGTCCAAACACACACACATGCAGAGACACACACACACACACACACCCCCACTAGGAATGCATGCAGCACAGCGGGAATGGATGTAGTTGTGTGGTGGCGTCATCCCAGAGGCCAATTTGGAAAGATTGGGGGACTTGAGAGAGCTTTTCACTGCCTCAGTCACGGCACACACACACACACACACACACATTCATGCACTCACAAAGTCATGCACACACACACACAGGTGCAGACACACACTCTTTTCCATCCATATTGAAGCTAAAAGGGTTCTCATTAGTGATGTTCAGGAGGAGCCGGGAGTTTGCTTTCTGTTTGCTCATTTGTCGCCCTGTGATTCCTCTCGCTGCATAACGGAGTTTTTCAATTTTTGTGTGAAAAACATTTTCTGCAAGAAACATATTTCGGAGTCTCAGTGAAGCAGCAGCGGGGTAATAAAATCAGCATGCTGTGTCTGTGGCGGATACATAAATAACCCATGCACCTCTTCTCTGAGGAAATTCAGTAAATTTCAATGTCTGTGAAATAAAAAAAAACATACAAATAATGATATTCCACCACCATCTGTCTCTAAAAGGGAAATGCATTGGAAAGTGAAAACTTTGCAAAGCCTTCCTATTTTTTTTTATCTCATAATAGGAGCAGAAAGTGGGTCTCTTTTTCTCCGTTTATCTGTGTAGCGTTCCCAGGAGAAACAGTGGCTACCCCTCCTTATCTTTGTTACCGCCGAGTGCTGCAGTGGATTATGAAGTGGATTATGCAAATGTCTCACAATATATTCATATTAACAAAGGTTGAGGTTCATGCGCCCGTGCCCGGAATTTATGAATACGCAAATACAAAAAACCTGAATTGGCTGGAATGTGTTATCATTTAATGAAAATTAACTTGGTTCACAGTATTGTGCCGTGTTTTGGCTCATTTGTTAATTTGTTGAATTAGCTGCATCTGTAAATGGAGTGATATCCAATTTAGCCCATTGTTTTAATTATTTTTGGGGTGTTTTAGTGTAGCTCAATAACTGATATGCCTGTAGGTATTATACATGTATAATTGTTTGGATTATTTTCCCCACTTTTTACTCTACTGTGGCATGGAAGAATGGATTCTCTGTTGCACTGTTGGAGGTTTTTGGATATTGATCCAAATTCTGAAACATCTACAGTTCGGTGTTTTTTAACGTTCAACCAACTGCTGAGAAGAAAACATGGCCATACATTCATGCTTTCTGCCTTTGTTTTTGTTGGTGCTTTGTTAGTGCAAAATCTTTTCTGTCAAGCTAAAAAAAAAAAAAACGTCAAACATCCACGTCTTGGCTTAGCGCTGCTCTGGATTCACTCAGTGCTAAGCAGTAGAGGAAGCTCGTACTGGGCGGTTCCTCGACTGCAGAAAAAAGTGAAGGTCATACAACAACTAATCTGTTGCACTTTCAGCATATGCAAACTAAATTTGCAGCTCATCATCTGGATGGACTATCTGGAAATATTACCAGCCCAGTAAGCTTTGATTAAGTGTTTTGGAGGTCAAAAGACGTTGAGATGTCTCGGTTAAAACTGGGCTGAATTTGTTTGAAAAGTGAATGTTATTCAGATGTTTAGGTTACATATGACTGATTTTAACAACATTTAAAATGATGGTATTTCAACATGTGGTTGGACCTGGTATTGTTTTCATACAAACAATAATTGTGTGTAACTGTAATATGTTACATTTGGTCTTCTGGAGTTTTCTTGATACAAAAGCATTGACTCTGCTGGCTAGTGATATATGTAATATAATAACCAGCCTTGATTTCAACATATAGGTGTTTCATCAAAACCAACAAGAACTCTGAGTCATACATTATGATGCAATTAAGAAAATTACAGGCAGTTATCTAAATTATGATTCATCCTAGGTCCTTTGCTTCAACTCATCAGTGTGTTTAAGAAAAGCAACAATGAATTTCTCTGCACCTAAGATAAAACAGTCTGAACATACAGTATGCTGACAGAACATACTGTATATGTTACTGAATGCTGAGATTCCAAACATCAAGTCCTCTGTGCTTGGGAAGCAAAGCAATTAATAACAACTCTGACATCCATAAAGATAAAGGTTACAGGTTAAAGTCACATGCTCAAACTTGCAGACAGGCTGGGAAAATCTGGGTGTGGAAAGTTAACAGGAAGCCGTGTCTCCTCCTTCAGAGGTGACTGTTGCAGTGTCCTTCAGCAAGGCGTTCCAATGTCAGCCAAGCAAAACAGAAAAAAAGGTTAAAGCTGCATAACGTTACATGGCAGACTTACTTTAAAGCTGCTCCTATCAATATTCTTATATTAACAATAAATTAAATGACTATGTGTAATGAGTAAAAGATCGCTAGTAGTGACAGAACGCATAGCGAATTACCCCCAACTCTGTAGTTCCTCTCAGCTTTTTTCTTTTTTTCTTTTTACGGCCCAAAACTTTTCTGTTTAGTTTCACTCGATCTCATCAAGCTTGTTTCCATCAACAGCAAGCAGCTGTTTCCAGCGAAAATGCTCTGATAAACCCACTGTACCTGGCCAGCACCGAACAGCAGACAGACAGAGATAAAGACCAGCTGGTGAACATAGTGGAGCATTTAGCAGCGACAGAGCCGCATGATTTCTCCCTCAGGAGCTGGTGGAGACTGAAGCAGAGGTAAAAGGAGAGTGAGTATTTTCTGAATATATGACTTACATTCTCCAGGTAGTCAGAAACACAACTTCAAATTCATGCTAATGTTGCTCTGTGTCTGTTGGATGTGTAAACAGGCACCTGGTTGCGAGCAAACTGACTCTAAAATGTCAGTTACACAGAGATATATATCAAAAGTTTGCCAACATCGGCTAACATTAGCCACCATAAATTACCCGTCATACCAGGCCAAGTAAGGGTGTAGTAATGGTTGAATTCAGTGAGGGTGCACTTTATTTCAACTTTTAATTTGTAAACTGGAAGATTGTGTTAATTCTTTCAATAGTTATGTAGTCTGCTTTACATTCTGCTACACTGTGGGTATATTACAGGCACTCCCATTCGGAGCCTGATGAATCAGGGAGAGTCTGCACGCTCTTATCTGCTGCCAAGGTGTGCAAGTTTATTTGCACCTAAACACAGGGGATGCTTTGAGCGAACTGCTCTTTATTCTTCACGGTCTGGATTTTAATCTGCACCTGTTGTTGTTGAGATCCATGCATGTATATGTGTGTGTGTGTGTGTTTGTTCTTTTCTACTGTCTTATCTGAGTAACATTCACTGACCGAGCAGCTAAAAGGTTGCTGTCTTGCTCGAGGACACTTCAGCAGGACATGTGGCTACTTAAGAACACACACCGACCTTCCAAATGCTACTTAATTTGCACTCTTAGTGATCATCTGCGTATCCCGTTTTCTCTCACAGGCTCACTATCAGTGCCGGTCCCTCTGTATCATTTTCCACAATGAGAACGATTTGCCCACAAATTTCATGACCTCATGCCAGATTACATTACAGCTCTGTGTGTTTCTGTGTGCTGGAGCTGAATGGCTGACTAGCTGAACCAGTATGACTGGGCACTCTGGAGGAAGCGTAATGAGTTTCATCTCCACAACAGGGAAAGCAGTCTTTGGGTGGCAGCAGGGACAAATCTAGCGGCTAATTGGGGTTGTCAGCATTTTAAACACAATTAATGACAGTTCCCTCTCCTCTTCACCTGACCTAATTGTAGGTGATAATTATTGTTTGGGACCTAATTTACACAAATAATTAACAGATGTATGCTGACAAATAGGCAGACTTGATTCTTTGCAAATCCCTGCACCATTGTATTGTTAATTGGGCCGAATGTAAGCAGATACTCTGACGTGTTTTTCCCCCTCCTCGCAGCTCCTCACTGAATACAATCCTAAGCTTCTGAATAAACAGCCTCAACTTCAGGAGGTGTGTTCCTCCTAAAGCCTGTATTGAGTTTCACATTGTTAGTCCGCTTAGGTGAAGTTAACAAAAAAATAGATGAGCAGTTTGTTTATTGGAGCCTTTACGACAAAGCTTTAACGATCCTACACTGACCATTTGAATAGAAACAGACACAGTTTATAAGTCAAAGGATGTTAAGTAAATGAGAGTGAAGCTATATCGAACAACATTGAGGATATTGAACTGCGTTTGTCGAGAAAACAAAAATTGTGAATGATACATTATTCTCTCATCTGTGCTCTGTATGTAATACATTATTTCTCAGAATACTCTTTATTCTGCACCCTATTCTCAACCTATTTTCCCTACAAAGATCATTTAAAGCTCGGATTGTTTTTTGCAACGTCAGGCCAGTTAAAGGAAGTTAACAAATTACAAATAAACGTATGCTTGTTGGAGGCTGCACAATACAGCAAAAATACTGCTATACTGAGCAGTTGAATAGGGTGCCTGTAGGGCATTTGTACAACAATTTCTAGAAAAAAATTAAATTAATTTTCTACGCTGTTTGTTAATAACATTTCTGTATTTTTGCATTTGTTGACAGAAATGTTCTCAGCACACTCTTGATTCTGCATCCTGCTTACACACACATCCAACCTGTTTCCCGAGGTTTAAACTTTACAAACTAATAAGTTGATGTCTTACATTAAAAGCATCTTCAAACATCCTCCTACACAGTAAAAAGGACGATTCATAAAAGCCACAATAGGTTTAGGATGATAAAATGAAAAACACACCACTGCAAATATATTTTTTTAGGTCAAATAAAGGATAATAATCTCATGTTAAACACTTAAATCTTGAATTTCTGCAGTTTCATTGCTTATATCAAGTATTTTTTCACGAGTAGCAGCAGAATGATTTTTATGCTATAGCTTCAAAAAATACATTCCCCATTGGCAGACTTTTTTGTTTGATACTAGCAAACAGAGTGTCTAGCTTGTTTTGTAGAAGGGGATTGTTTTGGAGTGTACTATTTTGCAGTACAAACCCCAGTTTGCTCTGCAACACTGCTGGATGCCCTAACATCCTCCTGAGCTAATCGCATAAAACGTCCTGTTAGTACCTCTGACAGTGCACAACAATATGACATCTCAGACCATGCCACGTTTCCACCGAGCAGATTCCCAAGTCATGATAAAGGCATGAATCATGCTCGTGACGGCTATTTGTAAAGGGTTTCCCACCCTGCCACACAAAGGGGGCTTAGCTGAGAGGCAGCGTGTTCTCAGGCATTGTCTCTGGCCCAGGACCACCCGTTCCCCCTCGCTGTCCCACTGTCAGTCAAACAATACAATGCTACAACTCCTGCTTTGCCCCCAACCCCCATCCTATTTACTCAGCCAGCCCCTCCCTGCTCCCACCACCCACACTCTGGACACAGGGAGTGGTGACATGGTGTTTTTTTAGTGGTGAATGTGGACTATTAGTCAACAGCTGGGCCACGATTCATTCAGAGGGTAAGTCAAGTCAAGTCAAGACATGGTGGCTTTGCACAAGCACGCTGCAACAGAGGGCAAAGGACATGAATATAGAACAACAGACCAAGCCAGTGGTTTTAACAAAAGTCTACCATTTCATGACACAAAAAGCCGCATGAGATTACTGTTCTGCACTTAAATAGCCTCGAAATGTGAACTTTTTTGGTCATGTTGTATACCAGAAAAAAGAGGCAGAAGCTATATAGTTTGTGACTCCAGCTTTCTATCTCTGTCAGTTACGACAAAGTTTTGCAAGTTGATTTTAGCCGCTTAATATTTCAGTTTTCCCCTTATATTCCCCCTTTATTTATGTATTTTCATTGAATATCTCACTCAGTGTAGACATATAACTTCAAACACAAGAGTCCACAATCTTTTACGGTTGCACCATTCCATAAAATGAAAATATTCGAGATGTCTATAGGCATCAGTTTACACAAACATCCCCCAAATTCAACCTGACGTATTTGGTATTTTTGATTTACCTCAATGGCCATTCCAGGAGCGGAATTTCATTTCATTTTTCAATTGGCAAACCCAAAACCTTGTGTGGATGGGATGCTCCTTCGTTCTGCAGCTCCACTTTGTGATTTAGGATGATATAATGGTGCATTTATATGTAAAAAAAAAACGTAGTATTGTAATTGTAGTATTGTAGGGATTGAGCTCTTGCAAATGTTTCTGTGTAACCTGTTAATGTATGCATGTGTATGACTAGAGCGATGTCCATCCACAAGTTCAGCACTTTGGCACACCTTTTAAAGTGTATACACAATCAGAGCCCGACCAATATGTTCAATATAATTATAATAAGTGTAATATAATTTTATATGTGTCGAGTTGTACTACCAGTTGAGCCAAGCCCCTTCGATAGCTCAGTTGGTAGAGCGGAGGACTGTAGGAGAATACTGCTGACATCCTTAGGTCGCTGGTTCAAATCCGGCTCGAAGGAGGAGACTTTTGTGGTTGTAGCTCCTTCTAACAAAGAAAACAAACCTCTGTTGGCAAACATCCACCTTACAGGGCATTAACAGTGTCACTGACGCATTACTGACAGTGACCATGTTATCAAAAATATACAATTGAAACTAGATGCAGGCCAATAATAAGATGTCATAACATCATATACTGTATATATTTATATGTACGTATATCTATATATACACATATACAGTATGTATAAATAATTTGCAGAGCGGTAAGGTGCTGCTATAAATGTTTTATTGACAACATTTGTATGTGACTTTTGACTTTAAGTATGTGTTTTAACAATGATGTTTATTGTTCAAATTTTAGTGTCATCTTTGACAATAAAGTTTACTGTCCAGCTGTAAAATATGATTAGTCAGACATATCTTCATGACAAAATGTTTATGTTATGTGTTTATGTAAAACAAACAAACAAACAAACAAAAAAAAGACTGGCATATCTTTGTCAGATTTTATTATTCTCAGGTATCGATATTATTAGCTGGTAAATGAATTATTCTCAGTTATCAACATCAATCCCAGCCTGCATTAATGACTGACTGAATGAATGTAAATGGTTTGATATGATAAAGAGTATCTGTATATCAGAAAGATAAGCTGGTATATAAATATGATATTATTCACAAGGTCTTCTTGTATCTGTTCTGAAAAGCCAGTTAACATTCCCTGGACATCTTCTCCTTTGTCAACTCAGCTTCTTTAATCTCGAGATTAAACTGTCCCAGGGCTGCAGGAACAGCTGCCTAACTTTACCCAGACACCATCTGAGGCAGGTGCGTTTTCTCTCAGCACAGGGTGAACCCTGTTGATAGCTCAGTTGGTAGAGAGGAGGACTAATAGGAGAGCAGTGCTGAAATCTTCAGGTAACTGGTTCGATTCAGGCCTGGTCAGCATGACCGATATCAGGCTGTCACAGATATATTGTTTGACTGTGTATTTGATAGGCAAAGAGAATTTCAGAGCAGTAAACTACCACTATAAATGTGTTACTGGCAGCGTTTTTATGTATATATGACTTTAATGTTTCTGAGTTCACGTTTAAGAATTTTGTTCTGTGTGTTTTTTCAATGACGTTTACTGTTCTTATCACATATTTACAATCTACTATACTAACTTTATCCAGACCCACGTTTTTCACACAGGATTATTATTGTTTTAGACTGTCCACAGTGAACTGTGGGAGCAAATCCCTTCGATAGCTCAGTTGGTAGAGCGGAGGACTGTAGGAGAGTACTGCTGAAATCCTTAGGTCGCTGGTTCGACTCCGGCTCGAAGGATGAGTGTTTTGTGGTTACAGCAGCAGCGTGTTATACGAGGAGATCAAGATAATGCACTCATGTCGGCAAGCATCCATCTTGCACAGAATTTGCATCACTGGTGTCAGCCAAGCATCACAACATTGCTGAAAAAAACTCACAATCAAATTAGGTAGGTAATTCACTGTAAATTCCATTTAGTAATTTGTTTATTAATTTTGCAAATCTGTGTCCTAATGTATCATGTTTATTTTTGTATATTACGTGTACATTGTTTTATAACAGAATAAAACCAAACCACCATGTAGGACTGCAGCTGTGGATTTGAACCAATCAATATGAAATCAGTATTCAGAAACAGCAGCTGATGGGTTGAAGGGTTATTGAGAGCACGAGCAAGATACTACAACATAGCCTTGTGGGTCCCTGGGGGCTTCGTCTGAGTTTTTGGCCGAATCAGAAGTGAGCCTGACTTGGTAGATTGATGTCTCTGTGCAGGCTCAGGCATGAGCTGGTGTGAATAGCGCCTGCGGCCATGCTGACCGGTAGTCAGGCAGGAGTCAATATGGCTCCAGGCTAAAGCATCTGGGCAGACAGCTAGCTAGGTAGCCAGGCTTACATTTTGCATTACATGTGAGGAATTACCTGATGCTCTTTTCCAGAGCAACTTAATAATGAGTGACACAGAAGTTAAATCCCCAGATCATTCACTGGACATGCAGCGAAAGAGTCCAAGTAGCTACGCAGTCCAAGCACCAAGCCATAAATGATCGTGGATGACAGATAAGTGCCACAACAGGAAACAGGAGCTGAGGTAGAAAGATTTGCATGAAGCTAACGTTAATTTTGTGTGACTGGACTTGGCTTCACTTACTTGATGAACTCAACAAGGGAATACTTGTCCTGGCAGTGACCTGGTCTGCAGAACTACTGCGCATAGTATTTATTTGGCATATATTGTGATTGACAAGGCTCAAAATGTTTTGTCATGCTGTTATTTAACAGCAAGTGCTTGTTGGCGATGAGGAGGACGTCTGTCTCTGCTGGGAGTTTGTGCTGTAACCTCTTTCAGAATGCTCGTGTTGGATGTCTGTCTGCGCAGCAGGAAGAAGCTGACATTGTATTCTCATCACCTGAACTGTGATCCATCTTGGTCGGTGAATAAGTAGGAAAACTTCCTCTACTCAGTCCATCGTAAACATATCCCAAACCTGACAGGATGTGAGCTCGTAAAATAGCAAATTGCATCTCCATCACAGTTGCACTGAGTGCCTCAGCTGAGCATCAAATGTACTGGACTCTCCTCCAAGTGAGTATTTGCAGGTTTAAAGACATCTAGAAGAGCTTAATTTGGTTGAAAAGTTAAAGTTGCAACAGCATTTAAATGACAATAACGTGTAGTAAAGACCTGCGAAACAACTGAAAGTCTCTGAAAGAATGGTTATCTGTAACCTAGACGTAACCTAAACCAAATGTGTCACTTCAGTATGGTAAAAGCAACATTCATAACAAATATAACAAATCCAAACTAGTCATACTGTACAGCCTACAAACACTGTTCCTTTACAAAATATTTTATGTGAAAAGTTTATTAAGCCTTTCACTGATCAGCGTAGTGTCAAAGTCAAATGCTTTGCAAGTCCACCCTGAACACCTTCCTAAAAGGAGGGAAGAAAATTTAGGAAATTGTGCAGCAGTGCATGCATTTTTAACGCGAGACCTTTCGAGGAATAACTCACTTGGACAAAAGGAGATAATATTAAAAGATGTATTAAAAAGTAAACAATCCAATCTGCCCGAAGTTGAACTGTCAGAAATGAAACCGATGACCTTGTTATAATCCAACAGCTAATTTAGGGGTCAGACATGGAGACGTTGTGGCTGCTCCTCACTCACATCCTGGTAGTTTGGTGTGGTGGAATGCTAATGACGGTGAATCACAGGTCTCCGGTCGATGTGCTGGAGGGAGTGAGGAAGTCAGGAGACCACCCAGATCTCCTCCCCTGTCTCCCTCTGAAACACTTAGCAGAGTAATTATATGGGAGTGACATGTGAAAAACGCTCTCTGTGCAAATATGGATTAAGTCCCAGACAGACGCTTGTGTCTGCGTGCTACGCAGCGTGCATTTCCAAAACACCACATCTTACTTTCCTTTAATCATCACTTGAAGTGACATAAAAATATAGAGCGTGAAGTTGAGTGTTGTAATTCTGTCTACTTGGGACTAAGTCATTGGTTATTCTTTATTTTTCAGTCACTTTGTAAAAGAAGAGAACATTTTTGAAATGAAAGAAAGGCAGATGTTGAGTTGTTACTTCTCTGTATTTTCATGACATACCACAGAATCACACCCTCCTCTACTTAATTAAACATATTCCTTTTAGATAAATCCTGTCTAACTCTCAGGTTTTGTTAGTTTTCACAGCATTTCTCTCTTACAATGATCCTGCACATTCACAGGAATGTTGTCAGGCCCTGCCGGTGATCTAATAAGGAGTCACCATGCTCCACCTTGGTTAATTGGTGTGTCAAAACCAGCAGATGTAGCAATTTCCAAATAGACGCAAACCGGTTTGCACTCAAAAATGAGTATAGTTTTAAATGTTTTTTTCTTGAGTGGGCGAGATGATGGATCTCCATTTCTCATGCTTCCGCGTTGAAAAGCTGCGTCACCAGTGTACGTAGTTACTGACGCCTACGTTGTTACCACAGCAACCCATGCAGATAGGTTGGTGATGTCTGGACACAGAAATCCGATCTGATCACTTGCGAATAACAGTGTGAACTGTCTGTCTGAAAGATCTGATTTGAGAAACAAATCTGATTTGCCTGCAGTCTGAACAAAGCCTAAGTGAATGAAGTGGGTTAGTTCACTACCTGAAGCAAACACGTCTCACCCTGTTCAACATAGAAATAAATGGAGAGCAAAATCTAGTGTGACCTCAGCTGCAGACACCCCATGTACCACTGCTATTAACATGCGGCTTGTATCTAAAGATCTTGTGTCTAAAATGCCTTGTTAATGCAAGGTGTAAATGCACACAGAACGCAGTGTGACTAGAGTGCTATCAGATTTGCCAGCTCCAGATGCTTCCCTTGACCTGGGACACACCGTGATTGTGGAAAAGTTTGCCTAGCTCCACCTGTAATCTGCATATTGAGATCTGATCTGAGAACACTTACTAATCATTTACCAGGTGTAAATTGATCTGTGATCAGATTATCCAGATAATGTAATCAGATACAGATCACATGTCAGTACCAAGACTGTCCTCTCAACAGCATCAGTTGTCTCGACACCCCATAATGATGTATGTTTATATTTATATTCAAGTGACAAAGCCCTCCAGTGGCCGTAGTAATTGTGATGGGAGCAAAAGAGGAAGTCAGGTTAACGAAGTAGTAATTTTAACCCAAACCACAGCGATTTCCTAACCTTAACAAAGTAATTATTTCAACCTATACTGTGATCTTTCCCTGAGTCATTAGGGCAAGGGTTAAGTCATTTTGTGATGAAAAGATTTATTTTTCAAGTGATTTGTATCAGGCATAGACAAATTATGTGTCTCCTATACCATGGACAAAACAATGTCTTTTGTTATTTAATTTGGATGGCTTGTCTAAACTTAATTAATGCTATCCATTACAATGAGCTGTGACAGATTACAGAGTTTTTCCAAGCAAATTCGGGATAGTTTAACATTTTCTTCCAACAGAGGGTCATTCACTTCTTGCTACGTTTCCTGAGTTCAAAGTTTACCTACTTTTTTACTGACCACTAAATCACTGCAGGTGCATGTGGTTTCATTCCAGGATGTTATATAAATGAAATTCAGCTGTCAATATTTAAAGAACACATGTAATTTAAAAACACGAGCTTAAGGTATTACAATGGCTCATAACCTTGGTACTATCCCTTTGCTTTTGTAAGAAATCATTTTGTCTAGGATGATATTGGATGTTGTTTTTTAGAATGAAACTTTTCAAAAAGCTTACAGCTCATGAACAACTCTGAGGAAGCAGCCAGCAGTGTGGTGAACTGCACAGCACTCTCCCTTCCATGAAACGTTATATCTGTGTTTAGTTGATCGGATAAACATCTGTATCTGCAGCAGCAGAGATCCCACAGCCCGCTGTGGCCAGTCCTCTTCTTCCTTGAGAAGCTCCAGTGTTTTTGGTTTAGAGAAAATACAATTGAAAACAAACATGGTGTTCAGAAGTATAGACAATGCCGGGGTGGCCAGGCCAGAGTGCTGCACATTCCTCTGCATTTGAGCTAATATTCTGGGAGATTCTGTGCTTAATGTAATTACGGGAGAAATAGCGGTCTCCCATGCGCAGAAGGGAGTTGATGACTAACTGCAGGGATGGACTCTAATACACCGAAATTCACTCTGTTACTGTGGGAGTAGTGCTAAATGCATTTCCCAGAGTTCCAAGGCTCAGGTTTGACACGGACCGAATTTCCAGAGACGTTTCACCTCCGAGGGATTCAGCGAACCAGCCGGATTGCTTTCTGCTAAACAGAACAAGCTCGATCTGTGCTGCAAAGATATTAATTTATGAATTTTCCAGTGATAAACTATTAAAGAGGGAGCTCAGTGGCTGCAGAGGGGCGAGCTCAGCTGTAAAACAGATGTGGGGAAAGCCATTTTTGCAGTAATGAACAAGTTTCCAATCTGCAATCGGCTTCTGAGGGAGTTCAACGATGATACGTGATACGGATCAACGACAACTACATGATTTTGGAATGCAAGTATTTGAGAATTAGGGCAGAAATGTGAATGATCTGGCAACAAAGGTCTCATTATTATATCTTAAAGCAATATTACAACATTTACAACAACAGAGTTAAATGAGAAGATCAACGTTAGTTTTATCTCTGTGAATTCAATACAGAGATACAGATGCGTGACAAATTAAAAGAAAAATCTAGTGTCTTGGTGAGGTGTCAGAAAGTTCACCAAACTAAACTTTGTTGCCTTTGTGTGCTCCGACACAACTTGCCTATCAGAAGGGCAACAGCTTTTGTCATTGCCTTACAAAAGCGTTACAAATGACAGTTACAAAAATGATTCATAGAATTGTTTTCTGATCTGCCACCTCTGTGATTAAGGGCTGGTTCAGTTTTGGCACAAAAGTACTTGTTTCTGCAGGAGTGGGACACCATTCTCATTCAAAACCCAGTCATAGTTGTTTCACATAATTTTCATACTCATCAAACCATTCAGTGACCCTTCTGTCTATTGGACAAGTGGATCCAAATAATGGATTGCATAGGAAATAAGAAAATGCCACCTGCGCTGTCCATCCATGCATCAATAATAAACCCTCTTCAAAGGCATTTAGATTTTTTCCTCTTTCCATCTTGATCCAGAATTGAGGTTAACTGGGCCTTCTCAGCATTGTTAATGGGATGATGGGATGTTAAGTGCTTAACTTTTATCATGGAGTACATCTGTATGGAAGCATCTGCATTCGTTATGTTTCTGCACTCATTTATTCAGATTTTTCCTTTAATTTTTTTTCTCTAAAAATGTGTTCCACAGAAATTAGCCTTACGATTACTGCACAAAGAACAGATCTTTGTTACATTCTTGGTATTTTGCAAAAGGCAACATTAGAGGCTGTTCTGGAACTGGGAGTTCTGAGATTCATTTTTATCAGCCATCTGTTTTGACAAAGTGTCCTTCACCAACACACACACACACACAAATCCTCCTCCCTGCTCAGCAGTTGTTCTGGATGAGAACATCAGATAAAAGTGTTGCCATTAACTGTTGGGGTGCTTTTTCCACTGCTACAAATGTTTGCCCTCATGAGAGGTGATGAAGGAAGGCAACTTTCATGTGTAGCTGTGATGGCTGAATGGTTAAGATGCTGCGCTTGAAATCCAATGGGGACTCCCTGGGCAAGTTCAAGTCCTGCTCACACACAGTGAGGGTCTTTGACTCTTTGCCATATGTGTATGACAGGCCACAAAGTCTGTAGGGTTTACATTGAAACAAGCCATGGTCTCTTAACACCAAACTATCTTAGCTTCACCTTCTGTCAGTGTGTCTTTTCACCACTTTAGTTCAGACTGAAATATCCCAACAACAATCTGATGGATTACCATGAAACTTTGTACATACATTTATGGTCCCCAGAGGATGAATCCTACTAACTTTGGTGATCTCTTGATCTCCATCAGCAGGTGAAATTTTTCACTTGTCACGTGAAATGTCTGAGTACCTACTTGATGGATTGGCACAAAATTTGGTACCATGCGTGTGGGAACCACAAATGATGATGAATCCTAATGACTTTGGTGACACACATTCAATCATCCCTCAGGATGAATTGTAATTACTTGGGTGAATCGCTGACTTTTCATCTAGCGCCATCATCAAGTCAAAATTCCAATTTGTCCAATACTGTGATTTATGACCAAATACCAGCCAAACTAACGACATTCCCATCGGCCATCAGCTGCACTTTGATTTATTTAACAAATGTTAGCATGCTAACCTGATAAACTAAGATGGTAAATATGGCATATACATTATACCTGATAAACATCAGCATGTTAGCATTGTCATTGTGAGCATGTTAGCATGCTGATGTTAGCATTTAGCTCAAAGCAAAGCCTCACAGTGTTGCTAGCATGGTTGTAGACTCTTGTTATTTTGATAGCTGATATTTTTTTTTCTCCATGATTCTGGTTCACCAACTGTGCTCAGAATTTGTATCTGTGAGTTAGCACTGTTCCCAACCAAAAAGGGCATACGATTTTAGTATATGAATATTATTATTATTATTATTATTATTATTTAATACTTCTCAGGAGTAGTAATTTACTATAAAATCTTACTTTGACTACACTCCCCAGAATTGGCAGTTGTCCACCAAAAATTGGAATAACTAAATTTCCTGTCCTAGAAATGATCAGTGAACTAAACAGCTGTGATTGCCAGAGTACTCACCATCACCACCACTGCTCAGTTGATAAATTGTCATAGAGCTTCAAGCCAGAGAAAAACAGAATCTGCTGTTTTTATAACAAGCTCAGTGTACGAGGATGATGACTTCGTGACAGTTCCCATTTTCTCCGTGTGATACTACAAAGTCAGCCAGTGGATCGACAGAAACGTGATAACCAGCTCAGTCACTGCACACTGTAAACTACACACTCAGTGGAAGTGTATTATTTTTGGTTCTGGCGACCTTGACCTGACAGGGGAGGCCAAATGGAGTCTCCTCACACTGAGACTGGAGGAGGAAGGAAGGAGGAGACATTTGATCTGGAGTTTCCACATGTGTCTTTTCTGCTCCACCTGCACATTCTGGGCACATGTGTAGACTGGATGACATACTGTATTTACTGAGGTTTGCTCCATAGTTGTACACCTGGGACTTGGACAAGTCAGATATAATTTGCAAAAATTAAGCTGTGAGACTTCACTTACTTAACTCCCTAAAGACTTGACTTAACTTGAGTCTTGAAAGCAAAAGCCCATGTTTTGACCTGATAAAATCCTGGGGAAAAAAATAAAATAAAAACATTGATAGTCAGACCTTGTATAACCACACACATTTATTATTTAATTGCATTAAAATAACACTTTATTACTCTCCTGGCAGGTTTGTTACTGGACTGGGATCCAGTTAATATGTGGTTAACTGTGCAGAGTTAAATATTTTCAGGTGTTTGACTGTTGCAATCTACTATTAAGATGTCTGAGCCTGATGCTCCATCTAATCCATTTTTTGTTCATGTTGTTTTGTTTAACCTGTACATGTGCATTTGGAGCAGTGCTGAAATCCTTAGGTCACTAGTTCGACTTTGTTTTTGTGGTTGTGGCTCTTACAAAAGAGTATGCTTGAAATGAGCCAATTGGCAGCTGTGGCGCAGCTTGGTAGAGGGAGCTGTCCACAAATCTCTAGATTGGTGGTTCAATCCTTGGCTTTTCCTGTCAAAGTGCCCTTAAGCAATACATAGATGATGATGCTAAAACATACCCAAACACACATCTTCTCTCAAAGCATGATGTCTGTCTGTACTGGCAGAATAGCTCATGTAATAACACCCGTAAATAGATGGTTTATTACTAATATGAGATACCACGCCTTCTTTAATCCAGCCAGCAGGAAGTAAGTATCACTTTCTGTGTACAGTAATTAAAGGATTCACTAATAATAATAATTATAATATTCATTAAATATAATATTCATTCTGTCTGCCTTAAAAGAAATGCTAAAAGACGGATAATCAAACTGATACTTAAACTGTGACTGATAATTAAACTGCAGTGTGTTGTTGCACTGCACTATCTAGAGATCACCTGTCAGTCAGTCTGTGCTATACTGTATGCTGTGTTTTTCCTTGGATTATCAAGTGGTATGTTATGGCACTGTATTCTGTCTGTGCAACCTTTTGACCTTTTTGACCGAGTGCCATCATTAGGTCAAAATTTCTGTTTGTCCAGTACTTTGGCTTATGACCAAACACCTGCAAAACTCCCATCAGCCTCAGCTGCACATTGTTCTTAGTGCTAATTAGCAAATGTTAACATGCTAACATGCTAAACGTAGATGGCAAACATTATTCATGCCAATATCGGCATGTTAGAATTGTCATGGTGAGCATGTTAACATGCTGATGTGAGCATTTAGCTCAAAGCACCACTGTGCTTAAGTACAGCCCCCAGAGCTGCTAGCATGGCTGTAAACTCTCAGTCTTGTTTCTTTACAACCCAACTCACAAAATACTGGAGTTTTTCTCCCAGATCTGGTATTTACATACAGTACTACGCTCAGGCCTAATAATTCCATTCCAACATTGTGAGTATAAATGCCGCTTCTTTTGAAAGTCTTGAAAACTCTTTGTTTGTGGTATTGTATGTGTGTTTGCCCCAAAGCTTCATGCATGATTATTGTTATTGCGCTTTGACCTTTTCAAACAGCATTTTCATTTTTCACCCAAAGGATTCTGGCCTCAGTCTAGCCAAGATAACCTGTATTAGCCCACAAGTGTTACCCAGCAAGCCTTAGATGAAGCTGACCACAGGGTCATAAACTTTAAAGAGGAAAATTGCACCTTTTGATCAGTTTAGCCACCAATGTTAAACGCAGTAACATGTGTTCCTTGTACTGCTGGTCATTGTAATCCACCATTAGTCGCAGGTTGAATTAAAATTTACATTGTAGACATTTAGCTCATGCTGTTGTCAAAAGTAGCTTTGAATGAGAACAGCAGGTACAGATTTAGTATCTTGCTGAAGGATGCATGTACAAGACTTACTGCTTGTTGAAACATTGTCTGTTGGACAGAATGAGCCGATCATTGTTTGGTTACAGAAACAAGATCGGTCACAGTCAGGTCTACCTACAATGAAAACATATCTGAATTCAGACTTTTTCCCCTGGTGTGACACTCATCTGATGTTTGAACTGTTGGTTTCTTTTTCAAATTCTATCCGCATTTTTACATTCAGGTTATATAATCTCATCTAATGAGAATGTCTGTCTCGCCTTGACAAGTAAACTTTCAGCACCTGAAATGACTGCCACAGTTCTGGCATCCAAGACAGCTTGGGCTCAGCCAACTGTGGCATGCAGGACAACAAGACACAACAATGTTGTACCCAAAGTGTGATTGAAACTAAGATGGTTCTTTGATATTCTTTGGTATGGTTATGGTTGAGCTTTGACAAAAAAACAACACAACGCATTGTGAAATCGTTGCACTGCATTGGCTTACCAAATACATACAACCACATATTCCTGGTAGATTACTTATTGTAACGTGAACTGGATACTTCCACTGTTTAGCTGGCAATCATTGTGACAAAAGATAAAATCACTGTTACCGTGATAACTTTGAGTTGAACGGAGTTAAAGTAAAATACTGTCTCATCGTAAAACGCTGTTTAATGGATCTATCACTCAAACTGGCCTTTCTGGATCATATTTGTCTCACTGGTACCTAAAACAACATGCCCCCACCAAAGGAGCCCCTTTGTTTTTTAACACAGAGCTGATCTCCGTGTTAACACCCATTGATGCACATGTGCAGTGGACAGAATGTTTGCAGGCCCTTGACAAGTCTTAAAATATCTTAAAAGCACTCTATGGAGTTTTTAAGTGGTTATGAAACAGTCTCAATTTAATACCGATGCCTCTGTATGACCTACATAAGAAAACAAGACCAACAGCGAGAAGATTGGCTATTTCTATTAGTTTCTGATAGTTATTCTTCGGGTCATCGGGTCGGGGTTTTCCGCGATATCAGATGAAACGGCGCTGGGGTTTGCTCTGGCTGAATTCCAGTTGCTTCAGCCGCTGACTGAAGGTCCGTCTCCGGAGCTGCCGCCCGCTCTCCTCTTGGAGAAGTAGTCTCTTTGCAGCAGGGAGTGAAGCAGAGGGAACATTGGGTGAAACACTACCGCCTTTGTCCACAGGGACCGCCAAAATCAACGCAAAATGAAAAGTTCCACAGAGTTGCTGTAAGTTCAATTGTAAAAATATTGAATCCACAATATCTTAATTTCAACATTAGCATGTTTAATATTTTAGAGACAATATTCAAATGGATTTGTTGCAATGAATAGTGGCCCATGACACTGGGTATTGCAGTTGATGAATGGATGTGTATATTAATATTCGTAAAGACGTTTGGAAACTTCCTGTATCTGAATTCTGTACTTCTGTTTTGCTTTTGTATTCAATCTTTCCCGAGTCCTCCTCAGTGACTTCAATCTGTTTGCTTTTCATCTCATTCTCAGTGTGTGTGAAAGGGAAAATTGAGACACCTCGGTACGTCCACGTTGTTGAAATGAATGTGATTTGTTTCTGAATGCTGTGGCCTCAGACTGGATTCTCCGTGGTGTGTTTATGTTCTCATGTGTCTGTCTGGCTGCTCCTCAGCAGTAAACTCTCCCAGAACCTTCAGGCAAATTATCATCCCACGTATCAGCATGGTTTACATCTGGCAGCAGATCGAGAGGCAGATAAGCAATGAAATAAAATGCGCTTGTACTTCCGTCCCAGTGGATGTACGAGTACGAACACACACACCGAGGCCCTTACATATACAAATATACAATCAATTACATCATTTTGTAGATTGTAAAGTTATTCCACAAGTTACTGCTTTCTCACCCTTTTTTCTTATTTTCCGTTTGTCGGTGCTTTCCTAAACCGCTACAAATCACAGTTAAAAAATAAATCTGTTTTATGATGTGTGTATGTGTGTATGAAGGCTATGGTTAAGGTTTGGTTAGGTTTGCACAAAATGACTCGGTTAGGTTGAGGGAAAGATCATAGTTTGGGTTAAAATGACTACTTCATTCAGGTTAGGGGTGCTTTCGTCATCATGGTTACAGTAATATACACGTGGTTAAGGTTAGGGAACGATCGTGGTCATGCTTTAGAATAAACAACATTGACTGTTGTAGTGAATGGGGAACGAGCAGTTTAGGCGACAGCTAGAGGGCTTTGACACTTGAAGGACAGTCACTTCCTCATCATCATCATCATCATCAACAGTCATATGTTATTTAAAAGGCAACATGGTCAGCAGGATTGAAACTATATTATGGGGGTAAAAATGCTTGAAGATATTAAGATGTATACTAACATCTACTAACACATGAACTTTTTGAGTTTAATGTAAATGTAAACAATAAAAAAAATCATAAAATATCAAAATTTGGTTACACACCAAATGGCAGAGGTCCTAAAGGACATAACATAAACTGAGAACTCGATCTAATGGATGCAACATTCACACACATACACACAGACACACACACACACACACACACACACACAAAGCCCTGCTCCAGGCTATGTTATGTAGCCAACAGAGCTGCCAGGAGAGAACGTGCCTGCCTGTCTGTCTATCTGTCTGTGTTCCTGCTTGTCTGTCTGGCTGCCTGCCTGACTGTATCTGTCTGCCTGTCTGTCACAGGTTGCCATTAATTTGTTGGATAAATGAATGTTTGCAAGTCTGGAGCTGACGCTTTACAATCCCTCTCAATAGAAACCTGTCAGGGGTGGAAATGTTTTACATTACATTTGAGGCATTTATCCTGAGTGACGCTCAGTGAGTGACAAGTGAAATCAGCTTTAATTGGTCGATTACCAAAAATAAATAAATAAAAGGTAAAAGCCAAGTACAGAGATCAGGGATTTGAGGTCTTGTGTGACTATAGAAGGATTGTTCAAGAGCAAAATACTGAAAGAAATAACAGAATGAGACTTAATGTAAGAGACAGCTAGGAGTAAAGTAAACTGCTATGTATAAAATGCATATACAAACTTGTATTCAGGTCAATACACATACTTGTATGTCTGACAACTGAAGGAAAGGAAGAAATGCCAAAATGTATTGCATGTGTGAAATACACCATATCTAACTTTCTTTTTAGTTTGTTTTCAATATTTAGTCGTTCATTCAAGGATGCATATGGGAATGAGATTGTGTCCCCCTGCGGCGGGGCTCAGCGGTTGTGTTAAGCCTCAGGTGAAGGGAAGTGTCCGGGCAGGTTAACATCTCAGAGTGCCACTGACAGCCAGCTGTCTGCTGCTGTCCTGCTGCCAAAAATATGACTCGCTAGCCCTGGCATCTAGCTACCTTGCAAGACAAACCGAGCCAAAGCGCTGCTGTCAGGGTGAAAACCGCATACCTGCAACACGGACTTAGTTCCAAAATACAGAATGGAGATTTAATGACTCATGCTAACCACCATTACAATTTCAATGTCATAATTCATGGTAGATTTTGGACAATCGGATGCACAAGACATCAATTTGCTCTCAGTGTTGAGATATATACTTGCTACACAGGACAGTATTCCAAATCACAGAACAAATCCCCAGGTAATACTATTCCTGTTTTTTCCGGTTTAGTTTTTGGAGCTATTTTATGTGAGAATTTTGTCCTGAAAAATGACAGATATTTAATTAATTGACAGGCATTAACACATTTCTTATGAATTGTCACATACATCCTACTTGTTACAAAAATGTGTTGTGTCCCAAACCAGGCACACAGGTGTTAAAAAAAACTATATCATTTTCAAAAGTGTAGGTGTGTTGGTAAATAATTAAGCTGCAAATTACCCCTGAATCCTTTTAATCATATATTCCCAGACATGATGCAGGACTGGAGACAGACAGCATGCAGGCACCAGAGATCTGAGGGAATGTGGGCAAATATGAGAGTTTGTGATCATATGGAGGGGGTCTGAATAAACCAGACAGAGAAACAAAAAAACTATACATACACATGCATGTGGTTTTGGTCTAATGGGAGCTGTGGCTTTTTGTTGAATTTGCTTTCATTTTAATGTTCAGCATGTCACTGAATATTCCTCTACAACATGACATCCGTATCACAAGCAAGTTACCTACACGACTTCTGTCATTATTTTATTTGTAGTCCTGTCTCAAATCCTGGCCTGTAAAAACTAGATCAAGGACAAACATAGCAGGCAAACAGCAGTGATGTGGGTGCCTGAACAGAAATATAAACAAAATCCCTGCAATGAAAGGAAAAAGTTGACCGTTATTCAATTTATGTTCGTCAGTAAATAATTATTTCCCTGCACATCACAGGGAAATTTGCCCATGACTTTGTCATTGTTGTGTTTATAAATCTCTTATGGCAACCTTCATCTTTCTTCAGCCAAGTTTTTCAGTGAGAGAAGTATACCGCCCTCTGTTGTATATGAAAACAGAGATTAAATTCAGTAAAAGGTCAATTTTAGAGGATTGCAATCATTGACTGCTGAAAAAAGCTTTCACTGTCTGGTGCTATTACAATTTTTTTTTTTGCTATCTTGTGTTTTGTTTAAGGAAAATTGTGTGTTTGAACTGAAACATGTTTGCCAAATTGCCACAGACCAGAATGACAAATTCTATGTGTGTGGCTTTCCTGAATAAATTACATGTCTTTTTGCCAACACTGTAAAGATAAACAGTGATGCAGTTCCCCTACCTGAAGAGGTTCTGCTTGCAAAATCAGTGTTTTTGTAAATCATGGCTCGATATGTGCTTTGCAGACAGGCTTATGTTGTGTATTTTGTTTGCAATTTGTGTTGCTTTTAGGAGATGCGTTTAATGCAAATCTTTTTTTAAATCTCATTGTCTGCATTAACATTTTACCACTTGTAAAAATTTAAAGCTTGACTAAAATGCCAATTTACGTGTGAAAACTAAGTCCAAAGCATCTCAACAGCAGTGAAAGTTACAGGGAGGCAGTTTACTTTGGATACAGAGACAAACTTCTGTTTACAGAGGGGAGGAAAAGCCAAAGACCCACTGGCCACATTTCTGGCCCTCCTCAGCTGTGATGTTGTGTGGTCTTCCTCTGTGGATCACCTGGTCAGTCAGCACCTGAGGCAGAAAATGACTTGACTTGTGGTTCCAAATGCAGTTTCAGGCCTTTCGAATCAAGTTTCATACATTCTCTTGTACATTCCTACGGGAGATTCCCTGTCACAAGCATTTTTGTAATCAGCTGAGCCATAAGACAACCAGACCATCCCTTCAAATTAGACCAGTGCCCATCTGTTTCACTTTACCACAGTAATGTGATCTCTTAATCACTCTTATCCTCTAAAATACATGCATGTCAGATGCATGAATACGTGTATCAGACACATGAGAAAAATGCATTTGGATATGGTGGGCAGCCGGTTTCATAAATGTTGGATTGATCTACATAGTTATAGTTAAGCCAGTGTGAGTTTTGATCTTAGACTAATGCAAGTTGGACAGTTTCACAAAAAATAACGACAGCAAGGCACGTAACTCCCCCGGTTTTGTCCAGTGTTGCAGTGTAGTATCCAAACACTTGAACCCTGTAGCTGCACTAAGCAGAAATGTGTGCAACTGTATAATAAAGCAAAAGTCTTTTTAGCAAAAAATCAAAATCAAAATCAATAAGATCTCGCCCAAGATCTGGTGCTCAATTACTTAGACCACACTTTGTTGAAAGGTATATTCATTTTTCTGAGTAAAAATGCCTTTAAAGAAATTCCAAAATTGGATATGCTGTATATAATTGGAAAGCAATTCTATAACAGAAAATAATTTGTCAAATGTGTAAAAAACACATTCTGTAATGAAAAACAGACACAAATAAAGATTTTCCAAAGATTATCCACAGAAGGAACATTTTAATTATAGAAAATAGAGGCAATCCATAAACAACAGTACAAAAAGCTTTGGATCTTCTTCTGAATATTTCCCTTCCCTAACTACTAACTACTCCCTAACTACCCCTCCTCCTTAAATATCCCTCTCTTCCAGCCCACACACTCACTCACACACACTTCCCTCACACACACACTTCCCTCACACACATGGTGCTGCAGTAGTAACCATTATATGAAAGTAAAAGGAACGTAAGAAAACAAATATAATAAAATCTGTGACAATCTATCTTAAGATGACATCTATCTGTAGTAACTGCGGTGCAATAATTCTGAATGCAGGACTAATAGTGTCTCATTTTGAAATAAAAATAAAATTTGTATATTACACCAACAACAGACTTTGCTGTCTGGAAAACCTTATTCATGCTTCCAGCCAAAACTCACTTCATGACCACCCAGTTACAGAAATTAAATTCACCACATTACAAAACCACGCCAGTCACAGACTGCCTTTTACATGTCAAGCATAAACCACATCTTCTCCTGTAACAGATTTAATGAATTAGCTGGTTTGGGTTAAACACTGTGTGTCCAGATTCAATTCACTTACAATGTACTGTTCTGGCAGTGGAGGGGATGGAACAGAGAGGGGCAGAGGAAAGAGAAATAGAGAGTAAAATAAGGGGTGAAAACAGGAGAGAAAGCAGAAGGGATGAAGTGAGAAGGCAAGCTGGGCTACAGAGAGGTGAAATAAATGGATGATGCCAAAGTAGAGGATATTAAAAATGATAAAAGAAGGAAGGGATGGGGGGACAAGAAGAAGGAAGGTATAGGTAATGGAAAAATGCAGGGAGGGAGAAAGGGAAGAAAGAGAGAAAAGAAGCAGATGGAAAAAGGAAAGGAAAAAGAAAGGAGAGGAGATAAATTATTAAGCACACAAAGAAAAGGAGAGGTGTAGAGGTGAGAGCAGAGGAGAGGAAATTGAAGGGATGACACAAGCAGGCAGTGCAGAGAAAAAGAGAGGAAAAGAAGAAAAGATGCCAAAAAAAAGATGCAAGACAAGAGGCAAAAAAAAAATATATAGGAGATTGAAGATAAATGTGTACAAGAAGTGGTGGAAGAGAAAGGTGCAGGAGGTGACGAGGGGAAGAGGGAGAGAGTGAAGGAGAAGTGGGCTGCTGAGAGGGCAACACCAAAGGTCAGGGAGAGCCAATCAGGATCTCCAGCCTCCTGCCTTGTCTGATGGGAAATCCCACTGAGAAGCCACTGACCTTGAACAAAGAGGAGAGAAGAGAGAGATGGTAGATACTGAGAGAGGAGGTAAAAGAAAAGATAGAGTTGGAGGGGTGTATAAAGAGAAAAAGGTGAGGCAAAAACACCAGGTACAGCAATGAATAGACAGAGAAAAAGGGATAGGGAGTGAAAAGAAAAGAAAGACGGAGGTGAAGGAGGCAGAGGGCAAGATGCTTACATTTAGCATAAATTACATAAATTGCAAATGAAAATTAAGAGTGAAGGTCAGTAAGGGGCGTAGGGAGTTAAAAGGACAGAAAACATTTAAAAAGGGTTAGGAGGAAAGAGACAGAGTGAAAGGAAAACTGGATGGGAAGAGGGCAGGAAGAGAAGAGATAAAAGGAGGTTGATTTGGAAAGAGGGAGATAGACAAACAGAGATGGGAAAGAAATTGTGATCCTTTTTCATCATTTGTTACGATAAAAATGTCTGTAAATAGATTCGACTTGGCAGGTGTAACTAGGAAGAGCTCAAAAGTGGCACAGGGAATGCTGGAAAAAAAAAAAAGCCATTCAATCCAAATAATTCTCAGCTGCAACAGAAAGACAAACTTGGCGAGAATTCTTATCTTGTATCCTGACTTATCTACCTCGCTGCATGATATTTTTAGTCAAATTACCTCACTGTACTGGCAGATAAATTTAGTTAATTCTAATAAATGGTATTTTGTTCAGGTGGTAAGGGTAGCTTTGTCTTTCAGCTGACTGTTTGGCCAAACGAGATCAATGGCATTCGAACTCATGCAGCGTTTAAATAAAGGCACGGGTACACCTGAGAATGCAAGCCTCTGCTCTGTTCCAAGTTAACCACAGAAGAAGTGATCACATAACAACTGCTGCTCCTCGTGTCACCTTCCTCCTTCCTTTTTCTTTGCTTCTCCCCAGTACTGTGCCAATAAAACCATCACAGAGAAAGAAGATGAACCCACAGGGCGTCACAGCATACAGAGCACCTTGCTGTTGTTGATTCAGCAAACACTCTTTTTCTCTTTTTATGAGGACACACACACACACATACAAATCCATCAATTTATATTTACATGTTGTAACTCTATCTAAATTCTTCAGACAAGGGAACTGAGACACACATACAGTATGCCCTCCTTCTCTGGACACTGTCCTCCCAACTTATTCTACATTTCACGCACACACACATACATATTTACATACTTCCCTCTTCATTCACATTAAGCAATTCGCCATGCCAGCTAAAGTTGCCCAGGAATGCAGGTTTAAAATGTGCGTCAGCAAAACAGGTTTTTACAAATGTTGTGTTTCATTCTGCTTCTTTTGTAAACTGGTGATTTGTTTGGCTGAAGGCTGGGTGTCTTCTTTAAAGGGAAGGATGCTAAATTGAATTATGGAGTTTTCCCTCTCAAGGCTACGTTGGCTTTGGAGTGGAGTTATTTCAGTGTCTTTGTTTGGGTATGAATAAATGAATAAGGACTGAATTGAGGCTGTTGTTACAGTTGTCGTTGCAAATTTCATCAAGTAACCAATTATCTAGCATACACTCGTACATACATAATCCAGTCAATCTTAGAGACAAAAGTGTACTGTACATCTTTGTAAAAACCTTTAGCACACATACAGAAGCAGTGTGTGCATGTTTGTATCTTTTGGTGTGTATTGTGCTGTCTGACTAATTCTCCCCTTTGTTTACGGTTCGTTAGCATTGAAAAGGGCTTGACTAAATGCAGCTGTTGGGAGGGGGGGCAGCAAATTGGGGATTATTAGTCCATTTGCTGATTAGGGAAGTTAGCTGTAGTCTCGCTAAAGACTGAAGACAGACGAGGAGATTACATGTTGGGCCACGACTAGCCAGCTGCAGCAGACTACGCAATCAACTCTGTGACCAGCACACACTCGCATAGACCAGCAGAGCAGCAAAAAGTATCCGACTTGCCTGTTTAAAAGTTACTAGCTGTGGACAGCTACACATCAGCGCTAGGAGTGGATATGGATAAAATCTTAGAAGAATCTATTACAGTAAATGTATGCTGCAATAATGGTATTGTATAGAAGATAAAATTAATTGAGAAATCTATTACAGATAAAATAACCAAATGAGAACGTCTGCTTTTGGCTAATCCAGTTAAATAAATGCCAGACAATCAAAGTACTCCATCACATTGATGCAAAAATCATGTTCGTGCAGTTATTGCCATAAAGCAGTCCTCATTTCCATAAAGCACAATGAGTCCACCAAAAAGAGCTTTGACGCATTCATCTGCTGAAGAGGGAAAGTTTCTCTGTGATAACCTTAAATCTCAGTTGAACACATGGACGTATTACGGTGATTTTGTGACATCACAACTCCAAACCTTATTGGAGGGTCTAATGGTTTTTTGCGCCCATGACCCAGAATTCCTCTTGTTGATAATCATCAGAGCAAAGTCACACATTGTACATACTGTAGAGACCGTATTCACCCACATATGGTATACGAACACATACACACAACATCCCATTCACATACCCTAACTAGTACTATATTCATGCATATGCAGACATACACACTAATTAATACATGTACACACACACACACTTCTTTATTAATAAACTCTTGTCCTGTTCTGTTCTGGAGGATTGTGGGAGTGTTGTTGGGTGGGAACTCAGTGTGTGTGTGTGTGCTCTGTCCAGCCCCTTTCCTTTCCCCTGCTGACCATCCACATCTCTATTTCTCTCCCTCTTTCTCACTGTCTTCTTCAGTGTCGCTCCCTTTGTTTGTCTCTCCATCGCTCTCTCTCCCTCTCACACTCACACACCTCAGAGACCCAGTCCACATGTGGTTAAGTGTCTTTCCTCTGTTTCCTCATCTCGTCTGAGAGGTGGAGCTGAGCCCTCGGGGCACTGCTGTCTAATGAGCCGCTGGTTGCTCTGTGTTTGTCCTGTCGGAACGGAGAAACGACCTCGCTGCTTGCGCTGAAGCCATGTTATCTCCATGGGGAAGCTAGCTGGAGCTGCAGCATCTTTAAAAGGATTTAGTGCAGCTGAGCATGAAATCCCAATCTCTCATGGTGGATATCCTTATTTAAACAGATGTTAAAACCACATCCACCTGGAAGCAGGGGTGTATGGTCACGTGAGGGCTTATGTGTCTGTCTGTTTATGTTTCTTTGTTATTGATTGCAGTCATACATACAGCCTACATTATACAGACGGGTGACAAATTAAAGGAAAAACAAACATTAAGTGTTTTTGTAAGGTGTTGGGTCACCACGTGCTGCAATGCGCCTTGTCATTGATTCTCCAAGTCTCTGAACTCTACTGGAGGGATGAACACCGTTCTTCCAAAAGATATTCCCTCATTTGGTGTTTTGATGAGCGCTGTCTAACACGTCGGTCCAAAATCTCCTATAGGTGTTCAACTGGGATCTGGTGACTGCGAAGGCCACAGCATATGATTCACATCATTTTCATACTCGTCAAACCATCCAGTGACCCCTCGTGCCCTGTGGATGGGGGNNGGGGTCAAGCATTCAAGCCTGTACCGTTCTCTTGGTGTACGCCACACATGCACTTGCCCACTTGTGGAGAATATGGTGAAGGATGACTCATCTGACCAGATCACTTTTTTCCACATCTCTGTAGACCAGTGCCTGGTTGGTTTTTGCACCACTGAACTCTCAAATGTGCACTCATCTTTGTAATGAGGGGTTTATGCACTGCAGCCCTACTACAATATCCCTCTCTATGTAACTGTCGACAGACTGTTTTTGCTGACACAGTCTGATCACGTCCTGCATTGACATCCTCAGTCACCTGAGGAAGAGTCGCTCTACTGTTTTTCTTTACATGTCGCACTAAAGCACGAGCATCACGCTCATCAAACGTGCGCTGTCGACCATAATTTCGACCCTATTTACTGATGTCTTTCCCACAGATCTAAATGCAGATGCCACTTCAGTCACAGCTCCTATTCAAACACTAACCATTTGAGCAGTCTATGTGACTGAAGCTCCTGTCATCCGTGCCCCAATAATGAACCCTCTTTTAAAGTCGCTTAGATCTTTTCTTCTTGCCATCTTGATACAAAATCAGAATCAACTGGGCCTGCTCAGCATTTTTATACACGCCACAGAGCATGATTGGATGTTAATTGCTTAATTGTACCATGCAGTGCACCTGTGTGGAAGCATCTGCATTCGTTGTGTTTCTCCACTCATTTATTCAGGTTTTTCCTTTAATTTGTCACCCGTCTGCATGTACCTGCAGTATGTACACGCCATGGGATGTGTTTCTCTGTGTCTTTGCACTGAATCCTGGATCAGTGATTGTGTGCCACATGTATCAGCTGGACATTTTGATAAATGCAACCTCATTTATAGTCTGCTATATTTACATTTTCGGCATTGTTTCACATCTGACAAAAGGCTCCAACTGTTTTTTTGGGGTCATGGGTAAAAAAAGACATTTTGATACAGATAAATTGCCTTTTGATACTCTGTATTTACAACCACGGCCAATCATATTGCAGCCAGTTAATTCTAGCTTTAGCTTTTTTCAGTCAATACTGTGTTGCGCAGATAAACACACATCACAGGAAGTGACATGTTTATGGAATATTATATCATTCAAAAAGGTGTACTTGAAAGCAGGGTTTTGTATCCGTTACCGTAGTTTTGCAAACTTGTGCACTGAAGTTTGTGTCTGTAAGCTTAAGCTTTGTAGACTTGTACATTTTGTTTTCTGTCTGCAGACTCTGTTTTGCAAGTTCATGCATTGAGACACAGGCTCAAAAATACTTATGCGGACTTTTGACAGGTTTGCTGTGGGGTAATGTTTTGCACACAGGATGTTGCAAAAGAAACAGGCTAGCCACAAGGGAGAGAACACTGACTATTGATAAGTACCTCATACAAAGTATATACAAAAAATGAAATATCCTTTAAAGACTTTCCTGTAGATGCTTCTGCAAGCTGGGCATGTAATAGTTGAATATGAAATTGCTGCTGTGTTAGAAACCCAGAAAATGCATGCTCATCAAATCTCTCTGAAACATGATTTTGATTGTTGAAATCATGAAATTGGAACATAAATCAAATGCATAATGGAAAAACACAAGCATGAGAACACATACTGAGAAAGACCCGGAGCATGTAGGAGGCCTGCTGCAGTTGGGATGAAGCAGGAAGCAGAAGGAAGGAAGCCGTGACACAGACATCAGCGTGTTGCTGTCAGCGCTCTGCGGCGTGTGTCGGCTCAGTGCCGAGGGAGAGGGGAACCCNGCTGAGAGGAAAGTCCACTGAACAGCTCATCACACACGAGTGTGACTCTGTGTGTGTGTATGTGTGTGTGTGTGTGCGTGTGTGTGTGTGTGTGTGTGTGTGTGTGTGCGTGCAAGAGAGAGAGAGAGAGAGACAGAGTGAAGGAATTACAGAACTGCTGCTGCTATAATTTATCACAGCTCTTCATGATGTACTCCTTCACACTGTTGCTCTCTGTGGGTATGATGTTCATATGCACACGCGGTATCCTTGTTACTGAGTGATTATATTAAGGCATCAGTTACAATGTTAACATACATAAATACTTCAAATGGGGAAAGGACACTGAAGTTCCACTTGTTTACAATGCGAAACTAGTTTAAAGAATTTTCTTGTAACACGTGTAAATTCAGTGGAACTACTGGAGCCAGATACTGAGAGGGAAAATAATCCCCTGTGTATAATTTTTATGCCCTAAATAATTTGTCTTGAATCCAGAGTAACGGCTGCAATAACTTTAGTTAATCTTCTTTTATTGTTTATTATTCTCCACACGTCACCAACTCACAGTCACATTGTTGTTTTGATTTACAATGCAATAGTACAGAGGGGTGAAAACAGAAATACAATATTTTCACGTACTTTGCCTTCTAAAAAGAATCAAATACTCAGAAATGTATTTGTTCCCTTTGTCCCAGCAAAGACAGAAACAGCTGATTCATGTCTGAACATCCTCTTCCTCACTCTTCTCCCTTCTTCAGTTTCCTCCTCCCCATCTCGCTTTCTCTTCTGGCTTTGCCTCTCTGCTCTGTTCGGGGTCAATGGCTTCTCGGCAGGACTTCCCATCAGAGGGATGAACCGAGGCTGGACACGGGAGGCTTCTTGCGCCTTGTAAGACCGTCCCTGCAGGCAGCCAGCAGAGTGCCTTCCTCCTCCCCTCCTTTATAGGCGAATAAGGACTGAACCACATTTAGGAAGTGAACCGTGGAAATATTTCTTCTTTTAATCTGTAGTGTCTGAACAAATGAGAACAATGACATTCAAACCTGGGTGGCATCAAATGACTGAAATGCTTTGCAAGCGATTACAAGATATAACTACTGGAAACACACATTTCATAGGTCAATGAGAAGTTTTTTGGCCAACAGCTCCTCTTATGTAGAAAGTCTATCACAACATAATGAACCCTTACTCAGCTCTGTGTCCTGATAGTAAAATACTTCAAAAATGGTGCAATTGGATTTTGATGAGATTTAACTGACAGATGGAGGGCACAATATCATGGTCCCCCATATTATCTAATGCACTTTAGTGCAGTAGCTCTGCAATTAGTATTACCTTTTGCAACATGTAAGGCTGAGCTCTGTTTGAAACGATCGTATGGTGTGGCTTCCAAACAAAGCCAAAATTGTTTACACCTGTTGCAAACAGCCACACTCAAAAAGACGGGGTGAAAAGCCGGCCGTCATAGAGAGGGGCGGGATGCTATAATTGTTCAAATTTGGATGAGGAAAACGGGGATAATTGTCTTTCCTCAAAAAAGAGAACTTGCCCACTTTCGCACCTCCGCCTGCCTGGCCAATCGCTGCGTAAAGTGGGCATGATTGTTGCATTGTTGGTTCCTGAAATTGTGAGATGCAGCCCCCCCTCCCCCAAACTCTGACATTGGAAAGGTGGGAGGAAATGGTTTGACCATTTTAGAGTATACTGACAGTTTTATAATGCTTAATCTTGGTTGAAACAGAGGTGACTTCACTACATACAGTGTAAGGGTTTTCTTTCTCTCTTTACCTAGCTTGGTTTTCACTGCTTTCTAACATCTATTTATGCAGCCAGGACCTAAACAAGCCTTCGGTGTCCCTTGGTGCCGTTCATCTCCTTCTCCTTCCTCTCTTCTCTCTTTGCAATCTCCCCCCTGACTTCCCATGTCTTCCACGTACTTCCTCTCGCAGCTGAATGAAGGTTAAACGCATGCACACTTATCTGAGCTGTAAGGAGTAGCAGGACATTACATAATCTACTCCACCTTATCAATCTTTCCCACTTTTCTTATCTTGGCTGTAAATCACAATTTCAACTTCGATGGTGCTACCGCTTCTCCGATGCAATTTAGATTGTTCCCCCCAGGTGGAGGAATGGTGTCTCAGCAGGTTAAGGCAAAAACCGTGCCTCACCGTACCTGCACTATCGTAGATTTGAATCATTTATTTCCTCATCTACTCCTGTCTCCACACACACCTATCTCTTCTTCCTTCTGCATGTGCTTCACAATTCTCGTTCACCACTCCTCTTCCACTCTGCAACTCATGACCTTCTGTCTCACTCCATCCCATCATTCCCGTTGTTCTCCTATACAATCAAATAAAGCAAAAATTCTGCTAAATACCCCCATAGATTCCTTTACTAGACAAGACTTAGATTTCCAAATTCCAGTGGAGGAGGAAACTAACTCCTTATCTCTGATCAGCTTGTTTTGATTTACTTTAAACTCTTAATGAGCAGTTTTATCTCCACACCACCTATATTCACCACTATCTGTCATACATCAGCCATGAGAGGAGGAGGAAGAAGCAGAGGAGACTTAAGTAACTCATATTTATCTCTCTGTGTTGCAGCGCTGAATTCTTTGCCATAATCGAATGAGAAAATGACGCAGCGGATTTGGGTTAATTAAGGACTTGACCCCGTGGAGAACGGACTACCCGGTTTATCTACTGCTCTAACAAGCGTGTGGCTAACAGCCATTTAAAACACCACTTATTTACATTTAGAGTGAATCTTATGGCCTCAGCAACCCTTGACGGGAACTTTACGACTCGCACTTACAAAGAAACAAATGTGTTTAAGTGCCGGCTTTTTAAAAAGTAATTAACCCATTTGTTCGAATGTCACGGTTCGTGAGTTTTTTTCTTTTTTTACACTGAGTGAAGGTTTGATTAGACATGGCGTTGGTTTGTTATCCACTTAGGAATATCTGTCCATTTCATCTCACCGCCGTGTCCGGAGGCAAACTCCCATTTCTGCTGCTAGATTGGTGGGTGTGAAATCAGAAAGTTAACGTCAAATTGCCGTGAGAGAGAGATGTGTTTGACTTGCCTGTTCCCATTTAGAAATTAGCTAAATCAGCTTCTGGTATCTCTCCGGCTCGCTCATCAAATTGGCCCTGCTTGACACTCAATTTTGATGTCGACAGTTGTGGCCTGTCTGTCTTATGCCCAAATACTCACAATAACACACACATGCTCTAAACTGCATGCTCTCATGTCTCCTTGTGTCCTGCAAACACAATAGAAAATAACACATAATTGATTATGCTTGCAGGAAACAGGGAGAATTAAGCGGTGGGAGAGTGTGACATGAGGACATGCAGTTTTACACACATACAAACAAACACACACACACACACTCCGTGTAAACTCGACATGTATGAAACCTTCCCATATTCACTGAAAAAAAAAGAATGGCTGTGTCCTGCTCTCTGAACCTCTTCACACACAGCGCAGATTCCTTAAAAAAGGTACAGTCCAGCATTTGATGGGTGGATATAGCTTGGGTGGTAGAGTGAGTCGCCATTATTTGTAGGGTCGGTGGTTTGATCCCCGCTCACTGTACTGCTGTCCACACAGCTGAAGTGTCCTTGTCCAGAAGTCATTTCGGACAAAAGTGTCTCTGAGCTAAATCTAAATTCTAACTCTCATGATACTCATAAAAAGTCAAAGCATCTGCATTTCTGAATATCAGGATACATGATTGTTACGTTACAGCAATGTTAATGATCTCTCAGTTACTCCCTCCACACACACACACACACACAGAAAGAGGGAGAGACGGGGACGCTTGCCAGTTGCATTATTGATCCATCAGGCAGCTGACATTTTGCTCATCAGGTTGTTTTGAGGGCAGCAGCAATTTCTCTCCAACTCTTGACTTTTCTTTGAAGCCATATTTTCCATGTGTGCAGCAGTAACGTATGGTGCTGACATTTCATTGGCTAATGTGACAAATCGCTTCGTTGTGCTGCCAATACTACAAGAGCAATGATGAAAATATCGTACTACATGTTTGAAAATTGATCTGGATGTCCTGGAATAAATTGCAAATGGGACAGATTTAATCAAGGATAAGATGATGATCTTACACTATCTATGAGGAATGAGATATTTTCTCCTGGAAAATTCTCGCCAAACCTTGCTGTGACATCAATACCACTGGTATACAGTAAGTCCTAACTCCGTAACCCTCACTTTAGAGGATTTCCCTCATCTTCACTGTGCTTGTAAAGAACATTTTTTCCACATATGTACTATTTTTTCATTTAAACACAGAAATACAAGAAAACATACACAAACACGAACACACACCTCAGAACCACTCTCCCCCTCAAACCTGTGACAACACACACAGTCCGTCAGCTCTCCGCAGCACAGCTGTGCACCGCTGACGCAATCGCAGGTCTCGAGGAAGGGCTTAAATGTTGCGAGCACAACTCTCCCACTCCCGCTCCGAACACAAGCAAACCATTGTGGTTCACCCTGAGTGCTGGTAACAGCTGGACCACACGGCAGTTATCTTGGACCCCAACCCTGTGGCGATGACAGGATCAGCTTTGGCCAAGAGCTGCCTTATCCACAGTCGGCACATGATAACATGATGGATGAATGCGCAGACAGGCCAGAAGAGCGAGCTGGCATGGAGTGACAATGTCTATACTGATACTGGGTGGCACTTTACAATGGCCTCGTTCTAGACTTTTAACCCATGTGTGAATCAACATGTAGTGTGTTGAAAGTACAAAGTAATATTAAAAGCTGCTTTATGCATGATTTATGTGTGAATGAATGTCACTGCTGTCAACAGACAGTGGTCCAACTCTACTAAATGCAATGCTGCAGATTTATCATATTTAACGACACAAAGTGGTGTCCAGTGTGGACGCTTTTTTACTCAGAAATGAACAAATCAAAACTTCATTGTAAAACACAGACAGTGCTCCTTTTAGGCAAAGCTCAGACTCAGCGTGACTCAGATATAGTTTTGATTTCAGGCTTTTGAAGTTCACGTTTTCAATTCCATCTGCAGCCACCAACATACAAATAACCCAGTGTGCATTTGATTATGTAATGTGTCTACAGTACAGCGTTGGCAGATTTTTTTAGGGCAGTATTATTATTTTTCAGTTGCAATAAGTTAAGTTGTTAAAGAAAGTCTAACATTATTTTAAGTAATGCATTTTATCTTAAAAACACAGTGTAACATATTTGTGGCAGGCTGATTCTCTTCAAGGCTCCTTCCAATGTTGTCATGCAAGGAACGGTGCAGTGGGAGGGAAAATTAAGGATAATATTCTTTCAAATGTTTCTGTTATTTAAAAGGGGAAAAAACTCCAGAACTTAACAAAAAGGGGTAAAAAACCTAATTCGTAGTAACAGGAAAAGACACTGGTATTCCTTTCTTTGATTACTTGTCAACATACATTTTGACCAATACGCCTTACCCCCTCCCAGTGAACCCACGCAGATGTCAGGATTCCGGCGAGGTATGTGTCCATCATCGGGTGTGTATATATATGAGAGGATTATGATTGGACCTCTGCTTCCTGCGATCTTTGACCCTAGTTTATCCCCATACGTTATTGGCTCGTGAGTGATGTTCAGGCTCTCCTTTGATATTCTCAGTGCACGTGCATCACGCTTTGACAGAAAGTTGAGGACAGTTAACCACAAGGATGAGGTTCGTTTATTGTTACATATCTGTCATTTCTGGAGAGTGTGTCCTTCTTGAGGACCAACAATGGACTCACAAATTTGTGTCTTCGCAGACAAATATATTTAGATTTTTTACATAGTGATCAGTGTTCAGAGCTCAGCAGTGACATTTTAATGCTCCACTGGGATTAAATGCAATACGGTGCAATAATGTTATTAAAAAGCGAAGTGCTGATTGTTGTTACTGAGTATGTTAACTCCTTCAAACAAAGAAGTATTCATGAACGAAGAAAAAGAAAATATGTTATTTTCTAGGCCCACTGCTGACTCACACATGATGTATGAATTATATGGCTCTTTACCTGTTTCTTTCCTTTACACACACAAATACGCACACACACACACTGACTGACAATGAAAGGTGCAGACAAGTATGCAATAGCTATCACACAAACCCAAAACTAATTTTCCAGGAGGTCCAAGGTAGATACCCACCTTTAGAAGGCAAAAAGGGAAAAAAAAACATGAAAAATTCCAGCTTCTGTCCCACTTGTATTAATCATAACATTCACAACATGATGCAACACTTGCAGCTCTGAGTTGTAAGTCAAATGTAACACCTGTCTGGGGTGGGCTGAAAAATTTCTCAGTCTGAGATTTTTCTGTCAAGTATTTGACACAAAATAGTCATTTTCTCATTAAGCGATGAAGAAATAGGAAATATTAAAAACGAGACATTAAGTATGTAACTAAGTAGCTTAAGGATGAATGTCTAGAATCCTGACAAATGTGCTACCTGTCTGACTTTGGGCTCACTTCATTTAAGTGAAGGGCTGACACATCCCAAAGAAGTGACATCTACTTTCAAAATTCAAATTATAAAAAAGGAGGGAGGAAGAGAGGGAGAGGTGAGAGAGCTGAACTGAGCGAGTCACTGAGGCTTTGGCTCTGAGTCAAATAATTCCCCGCACCAGCTGATGTTAACATGAGCAGCAAACAAATGAGGCCTGGGAATAAATCCTGTCATATCCCATACTGCCTCCATACTGTTCTCCCTGTGCCTCGGTGAAGGAAGAAATGCTGGAGGGAGTGGACTTCCACTTTTGCCACATTGGGCACATCTCTCAGATCTGTGTGTGTGTGTGTGTGTGTGTGTGTGTTTGCTTTTGTTTCTCTACACTCATTGCCTTGATGTTTCAGCATTGTACTTCCTTGAGGTCATTTGTCAGTTATTCAGTGTGGGTGCTGCTGCGACATCTTCTTTAGATTTCCTGTTGACGAAGTTGGAGCCTCTATAGATTCTTCCTTTAGATGCTGTGGCTACCATTGCTTACATGCCAGTTGCCCTGTTATTTCAGTGGTCCTCATACCTAAATGACAAATTAGGTCGTTTGTTGATGTCCTGCAAGATATGACTGCTCCAAGTGTTTTCTGATCTGCCACCTCTATGGTTATGCTTTGGTTGAAGGATAGCAGTTTGACTTTTTGAGAAATACACTTACGCCTGGACTCCACCGGGTACGGCTGCGTCGCGTTCCGGCCGCGGCGTGGTTTTGTTCCGTCCACGGCACGGCTGCATACCCCACCGGGAGCATTTCATAAGCGGTGAGTTTTGCCCCCCTGATGTTGTTGACTTGTTCAGATTTTGTTGATTTGGTCATTTTTCCTTGATTTTTGTGCTTCTTCTGGCCTGGTGCCACCGGTTATATGTCGTGATGTTGATGTAGTGATGTGATATATACGATCGGGAGTCTGCACAGGGGGTTTTTATTGTGAAATTTGACTGGATGCTCTATGCCGTTTCTGTGTCTGACTTCCTGCCCGACTCATCTGCTCTGTGCAGCTTGACGCTTTGGGGGTGGGGGGGCCTTGCCGCATACTTCCGAGATTGCCCTCCTGGAATTGTAGTTCCATTTTCTTCCCGTAGTCCCTTTTTGCCTCCTTTACTGCTCTTCTTACATTGTAGGCTACTGCTTTATAACTGTCCATGTTTCCAGATTGCAGCCCTACTCCAACCTCACTGTGATCACAGAACTCCAGTAAGCCACTGCACTCAGCCAAGAAATAGTTCCACCAGTCTCCACTATCAAAATCACACACTCTGTAGCCCTAAGTCATGGTTGTATTATACAGTGTCAGCAACACATACTGTAAGGTAAATAATACTGCAAAGCTACAAACTAACAGCACAACAAAAACAATGCTGAAGCGTACACGTGAATAAGGTGAAAGTCTTTTTTCTGTGGTAAATATAATATATCACACAACATTTGCCATTCATAATGAGTGAGAAGCAAGATGTTGTTTGACAGGAAAACATCTTTGCTTTTTGTTTTTCATTCTGATTATATTTTTTCCTCAGACAGTCAATTTTTCTCGAACTGTCTCCAAACTAAGCTGCTTTTGCTGCCACTTTGGTGACTTCCTATGTGCCAGACCTGACGCTGGCTTTTACATTTACAACTCTAAATGTAGACGCTGTCATGAACTTTCTATAGGTATAACTATTATTATATTATATATTACATTTTTGAGGGAGAGGAGAGAAAGTCCAGTGTTTTTTTCCATAACATGTCAGAGTATTACTGTACATTAATCCTATTTTCTGGGCAGCAGTGTGTGGTACATGCAGGGCAGATGCAGTAGGTATGGGTAGAGACAGTAATATGCACAAAGTGGAGGTGCATGGAGCAGCCATGTATAATGAATGAACAGCTGAGCCGCTGGAGGATGAGGCGAAGTGGATGGTATTTTTTTTTTTTTTGACATATCACATGCTAGCGTGTCATGCATATTTCATTGGGCATGTCTGGTTGGGCTGCTGCTTGCCTAGGGAGCCAGACAGATGTTGCATGTGCCTTTGTGTGTGTGTGTGTGTGTGTGTCAGTGGAAACAAATAAAGCATCAAAAATGTGTATGTGTGTGTACCTGGCTGTGAGGTTCAGGACTGATCTAAAAATCTGTCTGCACAGGTGGATGGAGTGCAATATGCTACCAAGACAGGAAGTTATAATACTGCATTTCACCACAGGTTGCATTTCTGGTCTAAACACGCTTAGATAAACACAAATAAAATTAGTCATTTAAAATATATGTAAAAATATATCTGTGAAAAACCACATTTTACAGTGCAATAAGATTTTATATTTATTTCTATATCAACTATATGACACAATTATGAAAACTCTTTATTCCATTATTACTTGCTTGTTTCTTCTTGTTTCGCCATCAACTTGCTGTCAGGTAAAGTAAGGGTAAATGGCTATATCACCAGAGTTACACAAACCATTAAGTGTATTGAAGTGAATCTATTTTTTTTGGTTAATGTTAAAAAAACACAATCACTGATCCATTTGGGCATTTCATATTGAATTAGTCAGTGTTACCTCTCTGTGCTTGTACTTTTTTTAATCACTGGCCAAGTTTGGATGCAATGCAAAGGGTCAAGGCCAGATATTTTATATTGTGATGTGATTACAAAATGAGAGAAGTAAAGAAAATCATTTTAAAAAATCATCCACAGTATTATTTTTCTCATTTGAAAGCTGGCTGGGTTCAAACCTAGGATTCAGAGAATGCTGCCAAGGGTTACAGACAGGTTTTTCTGTAGATCGAGGGTTTGATTTGGTGCATGATGTCACTTTTGCATCAACTGATTGACACCACTTTCGTTGTCTATCAGCCAACTATTCAAACAGCATGTCACAAGACAAATTTGGATTTTTTATTTCAATTTCTCTGAGACAGGATGGTGCTAAGGTGACTTGTTGTGTTTAGCTTTTCTTACTTTAAGTATTAGAGGTGCCTTAACGTCACAGCGGCCTATCAAGCATTCAGACAAGAAAACAGAGGATTTTAGTTTAGCTGCCTTAGTTTAAAGATTGACGGTGCATAATTTAATTTTCATTTTAAGCATATTACTAAGAAGTATAAAGAGAGCAACTTAGGAATAAGTTAAGATTTCTAAACCAACATTACAAGCGACCAGTACTCAGAAGTGAAAGGTGAAATCCAACTTGCACAAAGATGGCATATATCCCTGTCATTACAATATTGATCTACACAAATACTAATAAATCAAAGAACTCACATTATAATAAAATTTTTACTTATTTGTGAAAAGAACAGTTTTACTTGAAAATCCTTTTGAAGCTTAGCTTTGCTTCCTTTCCTCTAAGAAGTAACCCAATCAAAGGTATTTATTGTTTTCTGTTGGTTTCCCAGTGACATAGCTTGTCGGTTGGTCATCTGAAGTTGACTCAGAAACAGACCGACCTACGTACAGGTGTCATCTGTTTAACAAAAAGAATGAAGACTGTGTAGCCGACATAATGTGCTGAGGGAGTCAAAGAGTGCAGAACATCAGCTGTGGATTCATTGCATTTTATCCACAACCACCTATAGATTGTTTCTTTGAATCGAGCTGTGATTTGGGAATAAATATGCTTAAATTATGTAAATAATCCCAGGAGATGATTTATTTTGATGTAGACGTCCAGTAGGTCCATACCTTATTCTTCAAACACTCTGTCTCATCCTCATTCTTTTACTCCTCATGCATCATGCATGGACATTGTTTGATGCCATTTTCAGTTCACCGAGTCCATTTGTTTGGCAGTACTGTTCATGAAAACTACACTAATTCTAAACCCTTTGGCATAGTCAGTATTATTCAACTCCTTCTGAGACTCTCGGAGAAGTCCTGTTGTGTCAGAGTTGTGTTGTTTTGATGATCTTATTCTTCCTGTGATGTTTAAATCATACTACATAAAGGCAATCAAACAAAGAAGTTTTCCATCAGCTAAAATGCTGAGTTGGGATATTTGCAGGGTTTTCTGTATCTCTTGTTACCTATTCATGGCCCATATTGTGTTTCATAAGTGTAACATATTGTGTATTTTTAATGATATATCACTCACTCCCCTTGAAAGCCAAGCAAATTGTCGTAAATTAATGGGTCTTTGCCACCTCTTGTATGGTTTTTAACACATTGCTCATTTTAATTGTTAGCATTGGAGAGTGGCCAAGGTTTCCTTGTGGCCGTATTGCTTTTGGCTGTTTGCTGCTCTCTGGGAATTGTTTTTCCAGACTTGGAGAGTTCCCCCCCTTCTGGAGTCTGAGCCAGGCCGAGAACGGAACCCTGGGGTACTCCTCGTTTCCTGTGAACACACACAGCCAACACTGGGACACGCCATACACACCAGTCACGTACACATGCAGAACTGTGCCCACGAACCAGCCCCCTCTCCAACCTTGTCTCATAAGAATTACGTTTATGTGCAGCTATTCTGCATTAGTGACTTACAGTACATTTAGTGTTTAAGCAGGATTGGAGTGTAAGGATGTGGAGGTCATGGTAGTGAGTGGGTCTATAGGTGTTTGGCTTCAATGTTGGTGTCCTAGGTTCACATCCTGTCTCAAAATAATGGACAGTGTTGATATTTTCATTATCTAACCAAAAATATGATCTTTCTTGAACCTTGACCGAGAGGTTGTTGTTCCACAACCTATTGCAAGGACCACAATGTTTCCCTAACCTTAACCACTTAGTGATAGCAGCCTTACCCTGATTGTACCTTAACCATGTCTCAGTTGCATTGTCGGCTAACCAGCCACAGTTTACAGAGGCCATGGGCCACATCTGGTGAAAAGAAAGAAAGTCTTGCAGTGAGTCACTGAACATTGACAGCCACGGGTGTATTGTGAGAGGTGGAAACCATGGCATCCAATTAATTGCAGTGAAAGCTGCTCATAAGGAGTATAATATGCCAAAAAAAAGTTAAGTTAAAAGTTTTTCACATTTTTGAGAGCATTCGAGTCCTTCTCTGGCTGAACCAGCTGACTCCTCAAACACAAAAAAATAATAGAGTAATTTGTGTTTATTTGTGTCTCTCAAATCATTTTTTCACTGTTTCACAGCCATTTCTTTCACTTCATGTGACCTTCAATTCTGACTGTGGCCACAATGCTAAATTTGCTGCACAGCCCTGCACTGTTCTTGGGGGCTTGCTTTGGAAAAGAGAGCTAACTTTGAACAAGTTCAGTTTGGGAACCAACAGACTTGACCTTTCGAAAAGGCAACCACTTTTTAATTCCTGTCCTGTACTGTCAGCTGTTCTGGTTTAAGTGTAGGCTACCAGATGCAGCTCTATGTTTTTGTGTCTTGTAAGAAAACACAAGTATACAATTCTTTTCAAACTGGCAAGAGCTGACAATGACTTGTCTGAGCACTCCACTGTGAGGTGGCTCTGGGGATTCCAAGCAAACCAAATCTTTTTGAGCCTCTGCCATTGAAATCATTGGCAATAAACAGTTTCTAAATACACACAGTGTCAGTGCTCTGTCTGACGCTTCAAAGAAAAATGTACCTTGGGCAGCAAACTGGACAGCAAAAGTTGCATATGAACATCATTCCTAGAAGATATTGTACAGTTGCCCACTCATATTCAATATGTCCACATCAACTCGACGTTACTTCATAGTGATCACTCACCATATTAGTATTTGTGCTTGTATGCACCATCAAATTACGATGTTTAAACAAACCAGGGGCCGATTGGAGTCTGGGACCAAAGCAAACAAATATTTGGAAGTCAGTATACAATCATTGTAAAAGTATGTTGGTTTTCATAGTGGCCATGCCAACTCAATGAAATTATTATTATCATTATTACAGCATTGCACTTGGCCACTGATAATCTGGCTTGTGACAAAACGTCAAACACAAAATAATGCATTTATCATGATGTTTATATATGTCTGTCTATCAGTGTCCTTTTCTTTATTGCCATTCCTCAGCCTGTCTGTTCTGGTAAAACTGAGCTGTCCTGTTGCGGTTCCTCTTTGACCTCCTGTGTGTGACTGATGTTTTTATTGGTGTCCTACTGACTCTGGAGTGATGCGCCTATTACAGAGGTCACAGAGGTCCATTATGTTACCTCCCCCACCCCCTTCACCCCCGCCATGGCTTGACAGCACAGCTCAGGCTGCTTTTCCCAACAGCATCTTGAGACTAAGTCCGTTCTTGTTCCATTACCTTGCAGAGGAACAAAAATTACTTCTCTTCCGGAAAACTCTTCCAAAAAAAAAAATGTGTACAAGAAATAAGTCATCCACCCGTCACTGCACCTCCTTCTTCTCCCCCTTCGCCACAATTTAAATTTGTTCCACCTCATATTCAAACACTCACATGATCCCTTTGCACAAGTTCCAGATTACATGCATGTCAGTGAACGTCCAGCCCTGGATGGTCCGTCGGGAAAGTGATGGGGGAGAATTGCAGAAATATGTTGCAGTAATTGAGTTAAGCAGCTCAGACAGTAGTGGTGCTGTAAGAGTGAACTTAGGGCTTATTATCGACGGTTCAGAGTTATTTACTGTCTAAGCATTTTTGACATGGTCGCAACTTACAAATTAGCTGTGGTCAATATCTCAATAATCTAGTTTTACTAATAGCACACACGTATTTCCATAAGATGAAAATGAGAGTGAATTTTTTCTGACAGGACCGTGAAGGCGAAACTTCACAGTGAAGAAGAATAAGTTGTGATTTGAGAGCAATTACAAAAAAGGTTCAGATCAAAAACATAAGACACGTCCGGATGATAGCTCTAAGCTAAAGCTCTTAGCGAGGGGTCTACTAAATTATTGACATCCTGCATACTTACCATATTTTCACTCTTGCCAAAGATGCCAAATGATGAGGGGAAAAACATATTCATCTATTCCCTAAGTGCTTCAAAGCACCCAAAGTGTAACCTAGACAAACTGAGCCAAATACAAACACTTGAAAAGAATATGATGATGTGGAAGCCAAATGGTGCCGAGCGGCGTCTGTAACAGGAGGCAGCGAGGGGAGTTTTGAAGAGCCATGCTGGGTTGTTGGCGGTGATGACATTCGAGCCGCGACACAGCTCACCGGGATGCGATTTAGAGCGTGTTCTTCCACCTTCCAAATGATGGCACTTCTAAGAGGTGAAAATAGATCCTTCTGCCTTCTCGCAGAGTTCACAGACACTTTATTTCTGCTACTGAATCATGAAAAAGGTCTTTTTGGCTTTTGGAGCTATGAAGCACATTAAGCTTAGTTTCGGCTTGGTAACAAACCTTCCTCAGCTCATTAAAACTAAGGTAAAAGTTATAATAATGCTTGTTCTATAAAAACAGTTTAACAGTTTACTGAAATGTTTGGTATGTTTACTTGACCTAAAAGGTGATGTTTCTTGGTCAAAGCAGTCTTTGCAGCTAAACACATTTTTCATTACAAATGAGTTACATGAACTCAGTCTGACCTAGTTGAGGCAAGAGGGGAATAAATTACCTAAAATCACTCATGTAGCCCATCGGAGATTAAACTTTTTCATAAAACGAAGTTGTCCGTCACTTTTAACAACCCATCACGTCTGATTCTGGGACAGCAGAGAAGCTGGGCCGCTTTATAATGTTCAGGTTCAGGTTCGACTCACAGAGCAGCTGACGTGGTTGCGTCAGTTGAATCTCGATCCACTCCTGACCGTGAGATCTGACCCCTCTTTTGAAACATACAGATATGTATCTCATGAATAAATCAGGCACACACCAATAAGCGAACTCCTGATTACGTTGTGCGTACAAAGGGCACTGACTGCTCTAGAAATCTTGTTTTTCATTGATTACATTTTACGTTGACCTCATCCTGGGGGGCTCAGCAAGGAATTCATCCAAACTTTGAAAGGAAAACAAACTGGGCTCTAGCCATGCACTGTAATGAATCCCTGGGAAAACTCTGGTTTCCAGGGTCGACTGGGACACTCAAATTAAACTGCTCTGGAGAAACAATGACAGAAAGTAGTGACACAGACCTTAATATAACTATTCTGTTTTTTTGAGTTTAGGTCCAATTTACATATAGAAATATAAAGTTTACAGTACGGCAATTACAAAATACAGAGAATTAGTACATGTAGACCCTACAGTGGTGGTAGGTTACTAATTCATAAGTTTTCTGCTCATGTCTGCATGCACTGTGTGAATTTGTTCCCATTACTCTGGCAATGCTGGGCCTTGTGACAAGACACAGCAGCATGCATCACCAAGAAACAAAAGACTACAAGCTCTGTGGTGTCCCGAATCTTGCTTGTCGTTCCTTTTTTAACACCATCTGCAGTCAGATCTGCCATCTTGACACACTGCATCACTCTCAGATCAAGTATGACTTGACAGTAGTGATTAATCATTTTGTAATAATGGCTGCACCATACTCACATTTTATTCAAGCAAGCCTTCAGTACAGTTTAAATGGGAGAACTTGGAGCCACGATGGCATGATTAGTATTTTGGAAATTATATCTGTTTATCAAGTTCTTTATGAGCTCTAGTTAGCAGTGTTATAATCTTATTTGTGTAATTATATGGATTTTTTTTCAAAGCTCATTGCCACCTGTTTTTGTTTTGGCTCTCGTGACTAAAGTTTGATGAAATTTACAAATTTAAGTCTCATTTCAACTTGATTCGAATGTATGAAGATATAACTCAGTATAAAAGAAGACAAGCCTGATTTATTTGCTATAGCCTGGAATTTCAGGAAGTGGTACTGATCAAAATTGAGGTAAAATTTACCTGCCAGCATTTCTGTAGAATGGAAGCCAGATCAATCAAATTCAGATGAAAACCACAGTTGTTAAAGGTCTAAATGGGAGCATGTGATCAAATGTAAATCGTTCATCATTTAACCTTCACATTTATGAATGTGGCATAATTGAACCTCCAGCACCTTTTTTCTCTGGAAGTGCAAGCTAGCAGACATTAAACGTAGCAATTTATTCATCTGTATGTGCGACCATTTCTTTGTGTCTCTGAGAACCTGAAAGGATTTAGAATTCCATAGAGTAGGAACATTTAGGCTTTCGCTCATTCCCAGTTTGTCCTTATTTGCGTTTCAGTGGACAAGTTATGTGAAAGGCCTTTTCTTTCCTCTCCTCAGGCCACGGCCACCAGTTACAGCAGTGCCAGCCCTGGCTTTGTTATTTATCTATTTATTTAGCTGCAGGAGTTAAATGGCTTAGTGACAAATTAGAGTGTAACGATAATGACCGCGATAGTTAACAACGCTCGCTTCTCATCGAACAGAGGAGGGAATTTCCAATGCTCCTTTCTCTTATTCTTATCCTGACGTATTTCACACCATCTCAATGTGAATGACAATTACTGCCCCCGATGTGAAAGGGAGCTCTGAACTTTGTTTTCTTTTTTTCTCCTTGGAATCTAATGTGGCAATCCAGAAGCAGAGCGCGGATTGTGACGGAAGCACACAATAAGGGGGGAGGGGTTTCTTTTTTGGAGGAGCAGGCCCGAGTTTGGAAAAAAGGGGGTCAAGAATCAAAATGGGAATGACATTTGCCATCAGCGGAGGCCTGCTTTATGCCAGCCATTGATGCGCCTTTTCCCAAAGTGAGCCTGCAAGGGGGGCGATCTGCATTGCAAATTGGCAGCGCACTGGCCCTTTTCACAAGTGGACAGGCGGGCTGGGGGCATGGTTCCCACACACACCCCATCCGTCATTCCGCCCCCCGACAAACGCCCCCACCCCCCCACCTCAGCTTGCCCAAATGGCCTCAATCGTAGGCCGTGATGGAGGCGGCCCAGCGTTCTCCCAGGCTGACTCCCCAGAGCAGGCACACACAGTGGGGGCTTTGTTCCAGCAGCAAGGCCTGGGGAGGGTTCGGGTCAAGGGGGAGGAGACCGACAGCTTTGACAGGCTGTAAGTAAAGGTGTAGTCTGCGCAGTGCGAGTTCCCCCACGCTGAATTCTGAACTGCACTGTTTGTTTGTTTGTTTTCCCTCAGCTTTGCCATCTGAAGCACTTTTGTGCACAGGGTGTATACAGAGTTTCCATTATTTGAGGCATTAAGGTGCATGAATGTGGCTTGTTTAAGCTGTCAGACCTTTGAAGTGGTCACACCAACAGGGGCAAAGTAGTTAATTCTTAAATAAATGACACAAAATGGATTTTTTTTTTCCACTCCCAAAATTAAATAAAAAGTGCAGTGGTCGCCACAGTAATCTACCTTCAGATATCTTGCATCTACAGGGATTAAACAAAATAATAAGACATCTCAAAATAAGCATCAAAATAGCCTTTTGACTAACTAAGTAATATTTATTAATAGGCAAAGTCTCTGTAAAATAAGTCAATAAATAAATGGAAAAGCTCCTTGTGAGGTCAACGAAAGGCCTGACACAGCCATGGTCACTCACACAGGTGTTTTGACTTAAGTTGCTTGATTAGACCTTTCCTCAGGACAGTGTGGGCGTGTTCTTGATTGGCATCTCTTAGATGTTAGATTTCAATTTCAGAAGAAGTTTTTAGAGGACGATTCTAAAACTAATCAACAAACTGGGACAGTGTAATGGCACTAAACGTTGGGTAATATGAGCAGACAGGTTAGTATTTGAGAGAACACTTGAGAGTTTTGAACAAGCTTATTGAAGAGATATGTGAGTAAAAACTGCATCACAACGAGGAAATTAACAAAGACTTGGATGACTTTCTTGGTGTCATAAAGTGACAGACTGGGTGCAATTTTTGTGACATCTCTGGCCACCTTTGTTAAAACAAGTAAGTAAGTAAGGTGGTGTCAATCAAGCACAGTCTGTATACGCCCACACAGTCCAATCAGGCACCATGAATGAAAACACCTGTGTGGGTGGATCATGGCTGTGGCAGACCTTTTAATTACTTCTAATTACTTCTCCATTTATTTATTGGTTTCTTTTAAAAATTTTAGATGATTAATTTCAAAATGTATTTAAAATGAATGACTAAGCTGGGAGTCAGTTTAATGTAGCTAAACTTAAGTAATGTTGGTGTTTGAGTCCTGAACAAGCTGGAGGCGATTTTATTGAAAACTGAGATACGCCAGTGCATCACAGTAAAGGAAGTTACAAAAGCTTGGATGACTTTCTCAGAGTCATGAAGAAACAGAATAGGTCTAATGTTAGTGACATTTATGAGCTAAAGGAAACATGACAGAACCACTTTTGTAATGTGATTAAAGGTTCTGTATGTAACTTTCAGACTATCGGACTACCCTGCTCATTGAAAATTGACGCCATGACCAGTGTGTTAGTAAGTGACGCCAAGGGGTCTTGACCAAGCGTCCATATGTGACACGTTGGAAGTGAGAACGTGTTGCGTTGGATTTGCCAGGAAAAAAAAACGTCCCGAGTCCTTTACATAGAAATCAGTCTACAGGCTGTTACAGGCAACCGAGAAAGTCGGGGAAGGTCTCATTTTTAAGCTATGTTACAATCTGTCCACACATTGGCAATAAAACGATTAAAACATGGTTAATACATGTAAATTGTTACATACAGAACCTTTAACTGATTTTTCACATAGTTGAAAAGTTCTGGGCAATTCTTTTTTATTATTAGCAGAAGAGAACTACATGGTCTTTGGTGACCTCACGTAACTTCAACCTGAGCAGAGGTCTAATCAGCCAGAATAACTGAAAACACCTGTATCGGAGGGTGGGGCCTTTAATCACAAAGTTACAAAGGTGGGTCATTTTAGGTTGGTTCTCCCTTCGCAGCAGGTAGCAGCACAGAAAGCGGCACTTTCATGTTTGAGGTTTCACAGAAACAAAAGATAACTAACAAAGCAAAGGTTCCAACAATAGTTGAATCATGTGTTTCTAAGCAGATGGTGCTAACAAAGAGCAACAGCAGTTGCACAAATCGTACTGGAAAACTTTGTCATTGCATATTTTGTAATGAAGATAAAGTTACCTCACACANAAATGTAAGGAAAAGGGAAGCTTCATAATTCACCACCATTCATTCCTCTCTCATCCTAATGTGCAATAATCTTGGTGTGCAGTTTACAGATTACATAACGTTTTGGAATTGGGACAGTGTGTTTTTCTTAGATTTTGAGAATCTTCATTCATACTTGAATTCCGTTTGCACACAAAACTGAAATGATTTCTTTGAGTCACCCTCACTGTTCCTCGCTGGTCCCTGCTCAAAATAAGAGCAAACTTTTGAAAAGGGGAAAAAAAAAAAAGGAAAACATTTAAGTTGTTAAACTACTTCCTGATGGTGCATGGAGGAAAAGTGCAGCATTAGCACAGTAGGTGGCATGAAATATGAAGTAGGACCTCTATGCTGGCTGCAGTATTCTCACCTCCTGTTTCAGAGTTATGACAGATCAGTATTTCTCTCACATTTCCTCCTCTACGTAGCTGAAATGTAACATCTGTTGGTGAAATTAGCGTGGAGAAGCACAGCCAAAAACAGCGAGTCAGTCGACAGTGGAAAAATATGGTAAAATAGCTGTTAAATGTGTTTTGAAGACAAGGGAGACGAGAGAGGATGCCACACTTCAAACCTCATAATTCTGCATTACACTTAATTTTCTGCAGTCTACATGCCAGCAGACGTCTGCCCTTCACTTCTCCAAACCAATAACTGCAAACTGCTGATGTGAGACTACAGTGTGTTTGGTTTAAAAAAAACAAAAAACCTCTTGGTTAGGAACGCTTACTGGCAATGAATCTAATTTCATTCTTATGTAGTGATCATGAATTTCAGGCTTATTTTAATGTTGGCTGCCTGAAAGTTAGTTTGAGAAACAGCACCAGCAGAATGCCAAAAAAAATAGATGTTTATTCATGAATTTATGTCAAATCTCAGGATTAACTTTCTTAATCCTGAGTTAGGAACTACAAATATTTTATCAACTGTTTACCAGATGCTACATGTGTTTTTTCCCCTTGGACTACAATTAAAACAGTCATTGAAATGACAAATGTGTCTTTGCAAAGCTTTTTTTTTTTTTTTGCTTCAAGTGATGAAAGCTCCTTCCCTTCACAAGTAACAAAAGTGTTTGAGAGCGCACTTCAAAAACGACCATAAATTGTAACCCCGTAAAGTCTCCTTTGTCCAAGCTTTTAATATCAAGAGTTTTATTGCTGGCCTTGACATTGTGAGCAGGGTTGGTGGAGTGTTATCGACAGTGAATGGGCTCTGGGTGTTGTGGTAGTAGAGTTCTCAAGGTCGCCTTAAAGCATCTCTCCCCCCGTCCCCAACACACTTTGCTATGCTATTTGTGGTATTTAAAGGACACATAACCAGAATGAGTTCAACAGAAGAACACGGGTGCTGCCAATTTCCAATTTAAGTTGTTGAAAAAACATGATGCCTACATATTTACTCGCCAGTATGGAATGCAAACGTACATTGTAGATGTGTATAGTTGGCTAAAAGTTCCCCCAAAGGCCCAAAATAAATAAATCATTAGAGTAAGGAGCTAATAATTCACACAGATGCCTTTGTTCGCGAGTTTACCCTTCACTTCATCCTTAATTGCAAGGAAGCACAGATGCAACAAAATATTGCTGTCACCGTGGGATGATTATGTAGATAATAAGCAATTGGAACAAAATAAGAGCTGAGGTGGAGAGGGTATTTATTTATTTTTTTCTCCTTGGACTGGGAACCTGGTGGTTTTATATTGGCCTGTGTGAAAGGGGAGGCTGCTCAGGGGCCCTTTGTTAGTGCTGCCCCGTCTCTCTGTCTCTGCCTTTATGTTTGGATGCCTTTGAGACAGGACGTGAAGGTATGTGGCTGGGAGAGGGCAAGTTCGGGGATGAATGGCTTCACGTTTTGAGTTGTTTTTAAAGTACAGGGTTGTTTTCACCCCAGTGTGTCCTCCCCTCCAGGATGCCTCAAAGCAGCACTGCTGCTGAGTGGATTAATTATAAATGCATCCTGTTGGTCTGTTTATGGGGAATTAGGGACACATGAAGAACTGCAGATATATTGTCAGGTAGATAGATGAATCTAGTGCTTAAACTATTAGTGGACTGACAAACAATGAATTATCAAAACTGTTATCCTTTTTAATTTTCCAAGTCATGCAAAAATGCCAAACATTTGCTGGTTTCAGCTTATCAAACGTGGTAATTTTCACTTGGGCTCAAGGGAGACTCATGGGCATTTTTCACTATCACTTCTGACAAACGATAGATTAATTGAAAAATGAATCAAAAAAATAATTGATAAAGACAATCATTAGTTGCAGCCCTATGGATCTAACACCACTTGTTTTCTACGTGTTCTCCAACGGAATACAATAAAAGATGAGATCTACTGTATTGTGAGCAAAGGGACATAAGGAGATGCAAAATTAGGTTTATCATATTGTAAACACAAAGTTAAGATACACAAATGTACCACCAGTTGTTCATCATAAAATTCAGCTTACAATAACCAAATGAAAGACGTAACAGAACAATACACATTAACATTCTTGGAACAGAAGGATAATAAATCTGTGTGCTTTCTTAATACTACACCATAAGAATGAACCATGGAACATTTAATTTCCAGTGCAAAAGACTGTTTCTCATCAGCAGCAGAAGATACGCTCAGTGACTCGCCCATGACTTGACTTGAATTTGCAACAAAAAAAATAAAGGGGGGCATTGGTAGGGAAATGCAGCAGGAAACAGTTTTTCTATGCTACAGTAAGAAGGTGAAAATGAGAATTTCAGTACTTGACAAAAGTGAGCTTTGGTGTCTCCATTCAGACTCTGTCAAGCGTTCCCCTCTCAGAGCCTCCATGAGACAACTATTAACGAGCGAGCTGATTTCAAAGGCCCTCTGGGTTGGAGAGACTGCATGTCCGGGCATCTGTGGAAGAAAAAAAGTCCCATATTGCTCTCTCGCTCTCTCTCTGTCTCTTCTCTCCCTTTGAGAACTGACAGAAGTTTCGACAGTGGCAGTAAATTCACTTCGCAGACCTGCTGGGAGGCAGGGGAGCGCAGCGATGGGAAGGCCTTTCTGCACTTCAAGGACCCCAAGCGTCTGCCGGATAGCCTGTCAGAAATACTAAGGCTGATAATAAATTTGCTTTTGCACAGCTGTGGCTGTGAAATGAGCGCTGAGGCACCGGGGTGGAGGAGCGAAATCTATGTGAGGCAATTGGTTGGCCTAACTTTTAAAGAGGGAGCAATTGTTCAAACAATGAAGGCAAGGTGAAGAGTAAAATTTATCACCGCTGCATACTTCCTCACAAATATAGAGTGCCTTTTCTGTGTCATATGGGGTTTCATTCATAATGAAAAACATGTC